>OW052221.1:51827849-52235177 GCA_932526605.1 Nephrotoma flavescens | reverse complement strand
TCAATTCCAAATGGAAATCTTTGTACAAACCCACAAAGTAAATACAAATAGAAAAAAATAATTTTGTTCTGGTGTTTTCAATTCATAAATGAAATTATTTATTTTTAATGAAATTAAAGTAAATTAATTTGATTTAATGTGCAACCGTATAAAAACAGGGTGTCTCCAACTCATTTAATTTTGAAACAGGTAATCTTTGAGTATATATGGAATTACATAATCCCCTGTATAGATGAACAAACTATGATTTGTTTATAAATAAATATTTATTTAATAATCATTATAAACTTAAGAATCCGTAAAACTACATGTATAAAAATATAAAAAAGCTCTGTAGTAAATATCCCGGTCCCGCATAGTAGTAGCACCCGAGTATATATATACAAATATATCTATGACAATGTACATAGTTAATGTGTAAATCAAAAAGTTAGTAAAAAAAATTTAGGAATTCATTTTTGGTTGAATATACAAATTTTATTGTTGCCGTTCTCGTTAGTTAAAATAAAAATTTTCCGTATCCGCACTTTATTTTCCCAAAAAAATGTTGATAAAATATTTTATTTTATTTGCTCTGCTATGTGTATTTATCACTTCAGGCTATTTTCTAAACTCTTCAAATTAGGAGAAGTGGAAAAAAGTTTAGGATAAAAAATTATGTGAAAATTACCGCTCGGTTGTTGTTGTGGTAGTAACATGGTGGTTAGTTTTATTTATTCGAATTTTATGTGCTAATGGATATAATATTTTCTGTTGTTTAATTTAATTTATAAAACTTTTTTATATTTATAAACGAATAAATAAACGAATTAATTTTAGTTTTTACAATAAATTTGCAATGAGTATTATTTACGCTATTTAACATAATATTGTCATTTAGAGAGCTCTTGCGTTTAAGTACGATTAATATACAAAAGATTAGATTTTGATTAAGGTGACCAACCAGTATAACTAAAGAAACCCTGAACACGAAACTTGTCACCACTGACTATAAAAGCACCCGTATAAAGATTATAAACTCGAAAATTTATAAGATTATGGATTACGTGAAAAATAAAATACGGAAAGCCATATTATTTTTTAATGAAGGGCAAACCCTACAGCATAAATTTTACTTCTATAACGAATATTAAATTAGGATTAATTTATGTTTGTTTATATAGGTTTCAAATTCTACGAATAATTTTTTTATTTCGGAAGTGATAAACGTTAAGAGCATTAAATTTATTTATTCATGTAGCCATTTTAACAATTTTCTATTTAAAAATAAATTTATAATTAAAATTTCTAACAATTGCAAAATGGATTATTTTGGGTATGGTTTATGTATTCCACAAAACGTTAATGATTTTTTGTTTGGTTTTTGATTAAACGATTCTACAATAAATTTTTAGAACTCGTTGCGCAAAATATCCCTAATTTTTCACTATTTTCAAATTGTTACAAAATAAACGTTAACAATGCGGTACTACTATTATACTCTAATACATCAATAAATATATTTTTTAGCAAGTAACCAATTTCTTTAGATTAAAGGTTTTGCTGAATCAACTACCATATTTTACTAAAAAGAAGACGGTATTCACTTCTTGCATGTAATATTTATAATATACTTTTATATCTATAAATATTGTGTTAAAGTTCTTAAAAACAAAAATCATAATAAAGATGTTAGATAAGCATATTGGAGTGCTATTAAAACTTTAATGCGTATTTGCGGATAATAAAGAATTCACTTCCTGCATGTAATTGTCTTAACATAGTTATTTTTTTTTAAACTGTTATAAGTTTTTAAGTGAAATTTATATTATTACATAATAACTATTTAACTAAGTTGGAATGAATATATATCAATCAAGTATTACTAGTAAAAAGCAACGGGTAAAGTACGCCTGACGCATTTTCGTTTAAGTTTTAATATTAATTTAACATAAAACTAGAATACATTTGCTGCCTATAATTGTAGTTCATAATATTTTATAAGGGTTATATAATTGTACCCTACTAGGTTTATTTTTGTGAAATTTGAACTTGGTATTTTGATTTAATCTGTGTTGCATTTATGTATGTAACAAGTATTTACTTCCCGCAAGAAAAAAATGTATTCTGGTTATGTTTGTTTAACAATTGTAATAAATGTTTGGGCGAAACTTTAATTGATGTACTCAATTGCATGTGAAACTTTAAATTTTCCGGACGATTGCTGCAGGCAGACACGGGGTGTCTGGGTTCAAATTGCATCAGATGCAGAATGCAAAAGTAAAATTTCCCGGCGATTTCGATCGATGATGTTAATAATTAAAAATATGACCCCCTGTTTGAGTGTAGAACTCAGAGCTGACCCATTGTCCATGTTAGTGTAAAGGTAGACAAGTAGCTTGCGATATACGGATGGTATATTGCAATAATAAAATAGGAGAGTATTTAAATACGAGAAAAGAGGGCGCATTAATTAATTGGCATTTAAAAAACACTAAATTCATTGAATAATAATTTTCTTAAAAATAATTACATTTTTAAGAATGTTAATAATATAAATTAATAGATATTAATTTTTAAAATATCAAGTAAAAGCTTACTAAATAAATAATAAATATTTAGATTGAAGACAATGTGTGCCGTGGTAAAGAACACAATTAAAGCCTTTGCATATACGAAAATAAATTATAATTTTATTTTGATTTATTAGCATATTTGATAATATTTTTTAGCACATTAAAAGGGCTTCCTGCGTGTAATAATTTTAATTTAATTATATTCAATCAGAATGTCTGAAAACGACTTAATAAAATATTGTTTTTGAATTTTTATTTGAAATGTTCTTTGTTTATATGACGTGTATAACAAGTATTTACTTCCTGCATGTAATTGTCCAAATTTAAATATATCTGTTTAAATGTTATCTTAAACGTTTGGTTCAAACTTGAATTTAAATTTTCATTTAATATGAGCATATGACAATTTTAATATATTTTCCTAAATGTTTGCCAAGATTTATTTAAAAAATTAACTAATATGTGTTAATAAATTTAGTTTTCGGACATCTCAAAATTATATTTTTACACAAAAAAATGAAATTCATATTTTGATTTTAATGAAATTTCTATTATTAAACGAAGACCGTATTCAATATGTGCCTGTAAAAAATTTAAATAAATTAAATTTTTTCAAGAGTTGAATGAATGCATAAGAAACACTTTGTAGAATGCATCTATTGTAAGCTTAAATTATGTATTCTAATTTTAACGTATACACGTTACGGAAAAGGTACAAAATTGAGAAATGCCCGTTTATTTTTTAATTTCGTGTATACAATGGAAAAAAAACTTTGTACATTGGGCCAACGTTAGAGAAATGTTTGAAAATTTTCTCATACATCTCGTAATCTCATTTATTCTTCATTTGTTTCTCTGTCTTAGCGACATGAACAGCACAGATAACTCTCATGATCTTTGAGAGCTACTAAAACTGTGAGCTAACACCATAAAAAGTATAGTCAATTTTGGGAATATACGAGTGCCGTTTCATAGATCTTGGATCAGTAAAACATTTTTTACAAATTTTTTTTGCCGACATTTTACGATTTTGTAATTTCAACATAACATATAGATTTATGTATGCAACAAGTAAATAGTTCCTGTTTGTAATTGTATTAATTTAAATATACTGGTTTAAATACTTCAATTCAAGGTTAAGTGAAACTTATATACATATTTACATATTTGCATGGTACGATTTAATAAATTTGTCTTAATGTGTACCTCTCCTATCGCTTAATTCATGTAATAAAATAAATAATAATTAAAGAATAAATATTAATTTGTATTTATAAAAATATAATAAATGCATGGATTGTAAGTAGTTCAAAATTTATAATTTGGCTAAAACTTTAACATAACCTATTTAGCATAAAACGAGGAAAGTGTTTACTTCCTGCATGTAATAATTTTAATTTACTTAATTATGTATCATATATATTTGTTACAAGTATTCACTATCGCGTATGTGTGTCAAAATTTTGATTTATTTATATTTATTTAAATAATGCCATAAATGCACCTTTAAATTATTTACTAATTTGCATGTGCTAGATTTAATGAATTTGTCTAATTGTTTACCCGTAATATTATAATTAAATAAATAATTAGAATTCAGATTGTCGCCAATAGTTGCTTTCCAACCAACCACCGCAAGTACTTGTAAGTGCAAAAAATATGTATCGGCTAAAGTGTCGATTGTAAAACACAAAAAATTACAAAAGCAAAAGACAACCTACAAAAATGTGTAGTTTACTTGTGATAACTTTTTAATAAAAAAATATCTAAGCCGTAATTTTAGTGAAGCTCTAATAAAATTACGGCATAGATATTTTTTTATTAAAAAGTAATACGACACTCAATTATATTTTTGACAGAAAAATACTACACACAGTCACCTAGCGGACAAATTTGTCGTAACTACTTTCAATTCATAATAAAATGGTAGAGCAGTTGTGAGTAGTTAATTTAGCAACAAACTTGCGGTTGTCGATTGGAAAGCAACCAATGTGTGCCTTACTACAAAATATAATTGAAGCGTTTGTATTTTGATATCCAAATAAACGCAAATTGTATTTATTTATTTATTTATTTATTTATTTATTTACCAAACAAGGTATATATTATAAAAATATTCTTATGAAAGTAATTTTGTATAGTTAAATATATAAATTCATATTTTCTAACAAATTTGTAATACATTTTCGATATAAAATATTTCGTTAACTTATTCTTTCAAATTTTCTTTTATTATTATTTTTTATTTTAATACTTTAAAATTAAATATAAGATCTTTTTGCTACGTTTATTCTTACAGGTTCATACTCGGAGTGCTAAGTTTCCTCACCAATAGTAGTTAGGTAGCAACCCAAAAATACAGTCCGTTATATAAATTAAAAATTTAATTAAATTGCAATCTTTAAATTGCAAAATTTTTCTTATATGTTTGTTTTGTCAAGTTAGTACCTGGCTTGTAAGCGTCAATATGGTTATTAAAAATTTTACATGCTCTATTTATTCGGTCATTCATTCCATAGTTGGTAGGGTGGTGAACTTTCTTTTAAGTAATTTGCATTCGAGTGCGTCCTTGATTTAAAACAACAGCATTTGAAATTTCTTCGACGTTGATGTTTTTTGTAACACGTCAAAAATGAAACTGGCCGCGAGTAAATTTCGTCTTGATGAAAGAGTATCTAAACCTATTATGTCGAGTCTAGAATTGAAACTTGGTAGGTTGGTATAATATTGCGGATATATGTTCGATATGCCTGAGCACGAACAATAAGAATTGCTTCTGTACTGATTCAAATTTTATTACATAATTTTCGGTATATGGCATCCAAGTTACCGAAGCATACTCAAGGATAGATCTCACAAATGAGCAATAAAGTGATTTCGTTACCCATAAGTTGTTGAATTCTTTAACTCTTCTTTTTATGAAACCCAGTACCCCATATGCCTTTCCCAACGTTACATCATAATGTTTATGGAAGTTGACTCGCGTGTCAATTATTACACCTAAATCTCTTATTTCGTCCACTCTCTTCAAACTCCTCCTATCAATTACGTAGTCAATATTATGAAGAACAACATTCCTTGTAAAACTGATCAAGTAACACTTGTCAACATTTAGGTCTAATTTATTACTGTCGCACCACGATATCAATTTGTTTAGATTTGATTGTAAACAAATTGCATCGTCTGTATTTTCAATTTTGTGATATATTTTTAGGTCATCAGCATAGAATAAATGTTTGATGTTTTGCAGTACTGTAGACAAGTCTGATATGAAGAGATTGAAGAGCAATGGTCCCAAGTGACTACCTTGTGGAACCCCTAAATTTACTTGTACTGCTTGTGATATGTGGCCTTGAAAGCGAACATATTGAGTTCGGTCTTTTAGATATGAGCTCAACTAGTTGAGTAATGTGCCACCTATTCCCATGAGTTCTAGTTTTTTAATCAACACTTTATGATCCACTCTATCAAAAGCCTTGCTGAAATCAGTGTAAATTGCATCAACCTGAAATCCTTTTTCCATTTGTTTTAATAACTAAGAAGTAAAGATTGTCAGGTTAGTTGTTACGGATCTACCTTTGATAAATCCATGTTGCTGATCATTAAGATTGGAGACAATGGTTTCTGCAAGCTTATCATGAATTAATATTTCGAAGAGTTTGGGAATACAAGATAAGACAGCAATTCCTCTGTAGTTAGGTACGTTACACCTTCCGCCAGATTTGTAAATTGCTGTCAAAAATGACAATTTCCAAAAACTAGGAAAAACTCCTTCCACTAGAGATCGGTTAAAGATGTAATATAATGGTTGAACTAGAGAGTTTGCACATTCTTTCAAGAATATGGGCGGAATGCCGTCAGGTTCCGATCCTTTTTTAATGTCCAGACTTCGCAGTCCGGTCAAAATGTCCCTCTCTTCCAACTCCACATTCTGTAGCTCATAACGGGGTGATATGTTTTTCTGGTAGAAATCAGGTAAACTGCTTTCATTGGCTTCTCTTTTATAAATGGATTGAAAACGCTCAGCAAAAAGATCGGAGAGAGTTTTTGGGTTCGAGGACGATATCTCGTTCAAATACATTGTTACTGGGTATCCTTTAGTGTTCCGTTTAGAGTTAAAAAAATCCTAAAACTTTTTTGGTTCTGAAATTATGTTCTCACCGAGTTGTTTGATGTAGTTATTGTAAGCTATTCTTGATGCGGACTCAAATTCTTCATATAACTGATGGAGTCGTGTTTTATTGTTCGTTGTTGGATTCTTTTTGAAAACTTTAAAAGCTCTGTTCCTTCTATTACCTAGATTCTTGAGACGTCTGTCTAACCAAGGTTCTTTTTTATTTTCTCTTTGTTTTACCCAGGGAACATGTCTTGAAATAATTCCATCAATAATAGTATGAAATTGATCAATAGAGAAATCTAGGTTATCATAGGAACATATTTCTTGCCAATTAATCATATCAATTTCTGTCTTAATTGAGTTAAAATTAGCTTGTTTGAAATTGTACGCGTACATCGGTTTGTTTTGAAGTTTGCAAGGTGAAGTAGATAGGCTATAGTTGGTTATTAATGCTTGCAAATATTGCAAATATTAAATGTTTGCAAATATTAAATCAAGTTGTCTATCGTTACTGTTTTTAATATCAGAGATTTGGTACATATTGTTGCCGTAAGTACAATTTAGTAGTCTAATATCAATGTTGTCGTTTGTATTTGTCGGTAAAAGTAAATTTTCATCGTCAAGATCTCTAATAAATTGTAAGTGTGGTCTATTAAAATCTCCAAAAATTAAAATTTCATTATCGTCATTAATGTTAGTTGAAATTACATTAACTGAATTAAAAATTAAGGGACATAGATACAACCAATAATTAATGTTTTGCTGCTGCAATTAATAGTACACCATATCTGTTCAGATAGTGGGTGTATCGGAACGTAGAATTTAGAGTCAGAATTTATTTCGGATGAGGGGATGGACTTGTGAATTGCTAACAATACCCCACCTCCCCTTGTGTTATTTCTTAGATCATAATTTCTGTCTTTTCTATAGACTAGCCAATAAGAATTAAAAATCTCATTGTCACAAACACTAGAACTTAGCCAGGTCTCTGCCAATGCAAACATTTTAATCTCTGTGGAATGTAACCTTCGATAGAGGGAATTTATTTTACTTCTAACTCCTCCACAATTAGCATAAAAAATATTAAAGCAATGTTGGTCAACATTTATGGCAATATTATTATTTAAATTAGTTTCACTATTATAATCAGTATTGTTGTCCAACCTATCTATATTGACATTTCTAGAGTTAATCTCTGAAATGCACGTCGTGTCAATTAAAATTTTTTTTTGTTAAAATATTGTAAAATTCGTTAAAATTGAACCCTGGTCAGGCGGCATAGGTAAAATTGTACCTTTTCTGTTTTGAAATACTAATAAGTCTTCTTGTAGAAGCCGGAGAGAGTTAAAGCTTTGTGAGATCTCTACATTTTAAAAATGTGGAAATTCCAAATATTATCTATTAACAAAAATTATGACTATACAGTGACGATATTCATATAAAATACACGAGGGTTAACTAAAATGTTAAAGACTATTTGGCATAAAATGCCAAGTGTTTACTTCCTGCATGTCATTATTTTTATTTAGCTATATTTGTAAAGAATTGTGCGATTAATTTAAAATACAGGATAGGCTTTATTAGTTATATTTGTTTAGTAATGTACTCTTGGGTGGATCTTCAATTATTATCTTATACATTTGCAGGAAATGTGCATCTTACTATAGGAACATTTTATATTTAAATTCAATAATAACTTAACTTTGTGCTTCAACTGAAACTTTAACTGAAATAATGTTTGACATGGTAATCTTAAAAAGTTGTTATTTTTATTATTATTATTTTAGTATTTATATCAAGAACCAACATAACAGAAAATATTTTTCGTTAACCTAAATTTTGTGTTTCAATTTAAACTTTTATATACATATATGTATGTAACTAGTGTTTGCTTCCTGCATGTAAATATTTTAATTTAATTATATTTGTTTAAATATTAAAATAAATGTTTGTGTTGAAGAAACTGAAGTAAAAGACTAATATGAACTTAACAATATTTATTTATTTACAATTTTTGGCCACTACATGTTTTGTTCAGTTGATGTTTCGGAGTTAGATTATCTTAATAAAATTCTTTGAATAGTTTGGTCTTATCCAACAGTATCTAAAATACAATTAAACTAAACTTTAATATAAAATCAAATATTTTGCTTGTCAGTTAATTTAATAAACTTCGTATTTTACAAATTAAATTTTATACTTTTTAAAATATCAACAGAATTACTATTAAAAAACTAATTTTAAATTTTTGGTATGTCAAAAAAGTTTGAATCACTTTCCTCATCTAATGAGTAGACTATCGTGCTTGATTAATGCAATATCATAATAAGTAATAACTATAAAATGATGCAATTGGAAAATCATTTAGTATACACGAGATTATAAATTGAAACCATAATATTAAAATCTTTTTGAAGGAGGATTTCTACTTTTTCTAGCTGATAAATAGACAGCATTGTAAACAAAATAATTAATTTAAATAATTAAAATAAGTAATTTTATAAACCTATTGTAAAATAAATTTCAAAAATTAATTATATTGCCTGCAATTTAGTTTTACTTGAAGGTGAATCAAAATAGAATTATAATTTTTACGTTAACAAATATTTTAGCCCCTTTTAAGCAAGAAACGAGGAGAGTGTTTAATTCATAATATGTAGAACAATTTTACTCGGATTTTTTCAATTCCAATTTTTTATTTATGTTAAAACTTCTATAAAATTATGTATGTAACAAGCATTTTCTTCCAGAACATTACATATTGTAATAACCGTTTGTGCGAAACTTTATTTGATAAACTAATTTGATTAATATTAATGTAAATCAATAAATATTAGTTTTATATTATTATGTTTATAAAACATTTAAATGTTAAGATTCAATGCAATCTATTTATTTTTGGCCTTACACAATTGTATTTAAATGCCAAATTAGATTTGTACTTAACGAAAACTTTGATACATATTAAGCATAACACGAGAAAAATTTTCACTTCCTGCATGCAAATTTATAACCGATTTATATCTGCAAAAAATTGTACAAATAATCGGAAAAAAAAGTAAAAGGAAATATTTTTTGTAAATTTTTACAACTTCCTACGAATATAACAGTATAAATTTAATTTTTTTTTTAAATATTGTAAAGATTGATTTGGTGAAACATTAATTGATTTGCTTATTTGTATGTTACAATTGTAATAAATTATTCTAAATATTTATCATTTATCACTAAATTTAAATTCATTTATGTACTCTTACCTTTAATTACAATATAAAAATAAAAATATTGATGGCATTTAATGCGCGTTTCAGGAGCGTTTTACAGGATACAATCGAAATATTTGCATTTTGAGCCACAATAAAATAATTTTATAATTTTATTAAGTCATGAAATTCCATTTAGCGTATAATGAGAAATATATTCACTTCCTGCGTGTAATAATTTTTATTTAGTTATATTTGGCTGTAATGAATGCTTACTGTGAAGCTTCAACTAACTTGCTAACCAGTAATCAATAAATGCATGTAATAATATTTTTAATACCCATTTAGCATAAAACGATGATAGTGTTCACTTCCTGCATGCACGTATTTTATCCATGTTATGTTTGTTAACAATTTTATAAATATTTCGATATCTAATAAGAATATATTTTTGTAAATTTAAATTGTGTGTTTTAGTTTAACTTTTATACATTTAAGTTTTAACACAATTTTTTACTTCCTGCATGTAATAGTTTTAAGTTAAATATATTTATTTGAGATTTTTTCGGCTTTTCGGACCAAATATATATTTTTTTGATGGTAATTGAAATTGATATTTTGTCCGAAAAGCCGAAAAAATCTCAAATCAAGGACGATATTAAAATACATTCTTAGATATATTTGTTTCTTGTAATTAGATGCTCGAGTTTTTCAATTGATATACTAATTTATACGTGAGAATTTTAATAAATTTTTCTAAATGATTACTGATACTCGTAATCACATATTTCATGTAAAAATATAAAGTAATAAATATTAATTTTAATCAATACATGTAATAATTACAAAATGAAATATATCTGTACTTTGTTATAACCCAAATTAATGAAATTTGAATTTTTACTAATACTTTAACACCTATTTAGCATAAAACGAGGATAGAGTTCACTTCTTGCATGTAATATTGTAATCAAACAATATTTGTTTTTTTTTTTTTTGCTAAGGGTCGTACAAGTACTTGAGGAAAACGTAACATGATATGTTTTCGGTAAACTAAATGCTGTATTTTGATTTAAAATGTAATGTATATAAATGGGATTTCCTTCTTGAATGAAATAAAAAGTATTTTTTTTAAATTTTTCACGCAGTAAAAATACAAACTAAAAATATTAACATTAATACTTTAAATAATAAAGTAAACCAACAAATTATAAGTATTTTAAGGGCGCAGGCCGATAACACGATAGATAACACGATAGAAATAACACGATAGAAATTTTTTTTCTTTGATTAATTTTTCAGCACTTTATGAGGTAGCAACGGAGATAGTGTTCAACTTCAGCATGTATTAATTTTAATCTAATTATATTTGATATATTTTGTATAAACATTTGAAAAAATTGTACTCAAATTTACTTTAATTTATATTTTGGTTAAAACTTCTATAAAATTATTTATGTAACAAGTATTTTCTTCCTGCATATAATAGTTTTGATTTAATTATATTTCAGTATTGCAATAAACGGTTAGGTGAAATTTTATTTCATAAACTAATTTGATTAATAATAATATAACCAGATAAATATTTATTTTAAATTAAATTAAGCATAATAAGCATAATAAAAAAGTCTTCAGTTCCTGCATGTAAAATTTTAATCTAATTATATTTGTTAGTAAATTTAATTTACATTTTTAAATATTACATAATTATGCAACGTTCTTCTTTCTAAGGATATAAGTTAAATATTTGTATTTTGATACCCGAAAAAGTATTGCAATTTGAATTTTGACTTGTTTGTAATACTAAACATTAAAAGTGTTCACTTCCTGCGTGAAATCATGATTATTTAGTTATGTTTGTTTAAATTTTGTGGAAATGTTTATGTAAAACAAAATTTGATTTAACTTTAAAGATTAAATAGAACGTTTTAATCTGATATTAACTCTAATACATGTTTGTGAGAATCAAGTATTTACTTCCTGCATGTAATAATGATTAATTTACTATATTAGTTTAAATTGTAAATGTACGTGTGAAATTAATGAATGTCTTACTTAATGAAAACTAAATAATTTTAACGAATAAGTGATAATTTTTATAATGGTTTTAGTGAGAATTGGGTCGTTTTTTAGAGGAAACCTTTAGTTTAAAAGTTTTTTTTTAAATATACCGGATTTCTTTAAATTTATTGTGATTTAATTTTAGACCCTAACAATATTACATTTACTACCGCAGGACCATTAAACAATCGAGCACGTGAATTTTGGTTGCATGTGACACTAAACTAACCAAGAAAATGTTGTTATGTATGAGGTGTGCAAGAAGAAACTCGCCTCTGAAGATGGTTGCATTAAAATATACTTGAACACATCCAAATAACACGCCAATTTCTGTTCTAAATTAAAAAAAAGCTACTCAAATAAGCTTCTGGAACATAGGTCAAACTAATACAGATAAACGTTACCAAGCTCAAATGATCAAATTCACTGATGCGCAGGAACTTATCTTCTCCGTAGGCTCGGAAGTTATACAGCATGCGGCGTATTTGGCAGATTTGGCTTCCTCTGAATACAACTTATTCATATAGATGTTGTAATCATTGAAGGACCAGCGGTTAACGAAAGCTGAATATGGGATAAAAGGCAGGACAGCATACATATTAATCGAGAATATTTCATTAATCTTTCTAACATTATTATTTTCAATAAAGTTGAATATGACCAAAAAAACTATTTACTGGCATTTATTATTTATGTTTGGGATGCTGCACTTATTATTCAAAACAATTCACTTATACAGTAAACCCTCGATTTAACGGACTCCGATTTAACGGACTCCGATTTAACGGACGCTCGATATAACGGATAATTTTTTTATTTTCCATTTTTCGGTTATCGATTATGATTATTGCTTGGGTATGTTGGATGGAAATGGGACTCTTAAACGATTGTTGGAAAAAATTCTGGATATGGCCATCTGGGACGAAACTCGATCAATTCTTAACCGATTATGATGTGATTGGATATGTTTGATTTAAATGGGATTCTTATACGATTTTGGGAGAAAATTCTGGAATATGGCCATCAAGGACGCAACTCGATCAATTCTTAACCGATTATGATGGAATTGAGTATATTGGATTGAAATGGGATTCCTAAATGATTTTTGGAAGAAGTTCTGGAATAAGGCTACCTAGGACGGAACTCGAACAATTCTCAACTGAATATGATGAGATTGGGTATGTTGGGTGGGAATGGCATTATCAAGGGGTTTTGGAAGAAGTTCTGGAATTTGGCCATCTGGGACGGAACTCGATCAATTCTTAACCGATTATGATGGGATTTTGGAAACAAATTCTGGAAAACGGCCAGCTGGGACGGAACTCGATCAATTCTTAACCGATTATGATGGTTTGGGGTATGTTGGATAGACGTGGGATTCTTAAACGATTTTTGTTCATATTCCAGAACTTTTTCCAAAACTTATTTGATAGTCTCGTTAGGAGGTCATATTCCAAAACTTTTTCTAAAATCCATTTAAGAACCCCACGATCGAGTTCCGTCCCAGGTGGCCATATTCCAGAAATTTATTCAATAATAATTTTAGAATCCTATTTCCATCCAACACACCCAATTTCAACATAATCAGCTAAGAAATGCCTGAGTTCCTTCACAGATGGCCATATTTCAGAACTTGTTCCAAAAACTGTTTATTAATCTCATTTCCATTCAACGAAAAAATCACTTCATATTCGGTTATGAGATAAACGAGTTCTGTCCTAGATGGCCATATTCCAGAACATGTGCAAAATTTAGAGTCGATTAAATTTAAAAACATTCGGATTTAACGGACATCCATTATAATTTTTAGTTTAATACTTCGTTAGAGGAAATATTGTAAAAAGTGGAAGGCCTAGTTTCCAAACAATTTATCTTTTTCTAAATGTTGGTTACCTTTGTGATAACTACATTTCATTTAAAACATATAAAGAAGTCAAAACATTTATTTTGATACAGTCAGTTTCATTCTGTGTATGAGAATGCATTGTTACAATTTATAAAAAAATTAATTACTGCAGCTTTACATTCATATGTAGAACGTGTACTCATAAAAATATCAGTTAACCTATTTTTTCGGCAGTGGAAATGTTAATTTTATTTTTATTTTTATGCAAACAATTTTTATTGCACAAAGAAAATATTTTCCAATTTTATCATTTTGTAGTCTGGTATGCTGTGTACACAGAACCAACAAAAGTAATAAAACTAGTAAAAAAAATGTTCTTTCCTAATCGTTTTCCATGATACTTTAAATTAAATATTTCATGTTGATGACATTTTTGAATGAAGACGTGCATGTAAAATTTAAATAATATATTGTATACGAATATAAAAAAAAAATTAATGACTTACATTTAACATCTAATCTCGCGTCGACCGGCGTCGAACGTGCCGCATACGATTCATGTATAGCAACGCATTTAACTGTGCTACCATGTCGTTCACGTGTTGCTGGAATTTGTACCACCGATGCGGCTGACCACGTACGAGGATTATCCGGTTCGGTGGCATTTATTTGCGGATGAAGTGGTTGGATTTCTTGTTCACCTAAAATTATATGTAAACGAATAAAAAACATTATAAAATAATTTTTATGAATTTTTAAAAATATTTTGTTTGGTTTTATTTTTTTAATGACTTGTAATAAAAAAAATCTTTTACGATGAAAAATATGATAAGTTTTTTTTATTTTATTTGTAATAAATATATGTGTATACAGAGTAAAAATCATAATATTGTGGAATTGCGCGTAATTATATACACGGATTTTTTCTTTTT
Organism: Nephrotoma flavescens; assembly: GCA_932526605.1. Classification (NCBI taxonomy): domain Eukaryota; kingdom Metazoa; phylum Arthropoda; class Insecta; order Diptera; family Tipulidae; genus Nephrotoma; species Nephrotoma flavescens. Next base: position 52,220,463 of record OW052221.1, on the reverse strand, counting down.
ATAGTTATTCTCGAGAAGTGGTTGCGATGGAACGGTTTTTAAATATCTTTGAAACCATACACAGGATTTTATGCTTTAAAAGTTATAAAAATTTGTTTAATGCAAGTGTTGAACCTTATTGTGCTTCTCGCTATATAAATTTAAATTATGGATATGTGGTAATGAAAATATTATAGTAACACATAAACATTTTTAAAGATTCCAAAGCTCAAAAACATTTTATCGTACAATCAATGTTTTGGAATTCAGATAATTATTCACGATGTATGAAAATTCCAGATTATAAAAAAATAATGAAGATTTTTAAAAATTGAACATGAGCAAATCAAAAAAAATTTTATAATGCCAGCTTCAAGAACTGTTAAACTTGTATCAGATAACCCCATATTAAAATACTAGACGAAAAGTACAGCGAACATATTGGCAGATCTCAAGTAATTCGGCAACTATCGAATGAGAATATAGAAAGCCCATTTAAACCACCAGTTTACCAGGTGTAGTTATATTTGCATCCGTCAGGCAAATCAACTTCCGCCATTTGTCTCTAAAACGGATCTTATTTTAATAGTCGCATATAATTGGATATAAATTGAAAACATAATTAGCAAGCTACACCTATAACAACCAACAGATAACCAATTTACTACCTGCAGAAGTAGCGCTTGTCTGCAGAAGCTGCATCGAGAGATTTTTATAATTAACATTTTGATTAAAGTTTCACACGAAATCATTATTTTCATTGAAATCGAGGATTGGTTGCCGTGGCCTAAAATTATGAATATACTCTACGAAAAGCAAACATCTCCTCAATGAAATATCGAAAAGAATTCGTGGGCATTGCATATCGGGCAAACTCGGGCAAACATTTAAACCGGTGATCTCTTGGACTGCTTAGGCTCCTTTCGGCCAAACAAACAATATTGTTGGAGTCATTTTAGATATTTGTTCCTCTTTGTTGTGTTTAATTATGCTCCAGGGGTTGTGGATATTCGTGTCGTGTCTTGGGATTAAATTGTTTACTGGAAATATGAGGAACTCTTTATAAAATAACGTCTTTACCGATATCTCTAAAATCCGGGTTCACATTATTAAAATAAAACAACCGAAGACTACCTTGCCACGATGTGAAATTTGCGCCAACGTACACTTGGTCAAGTGTATAGACATAAAATTATAATCTAAATATCAAAATTAGAATCATCCAAATGTACTCTAGAATATATGACAGCCTATAAGAATGGTAATTTGTTGGATTTTGATTTGATTAATTTTATCCTGGCCTCGAAAACTCAATTTCATATTGTTGATTCAAATTTTGACTTTGAAGAATTTACGATATCGTGTAGTGCGTCTGAGCTGAAAAGCTTTGAGATTATGAAAAATGAAATACAAATTACAGATACTCGTATATCTTTCAAATTGAAGCAAAAGAAAATGTCAACTTTTTTTTATATTTTATAATTAAATATTTTAATTTCCCAACAAACAAAAATGTAAACTCTAAAAACATATTTATTCAGAATAAACCCCGTTTTAGACAAAACAAAAGTGTGTAACGACCGTGCGGTAGTATGAGTTGGTTGGTAAGCTGGTATCCCATGCTTTCCTCCTAAAAATACTAGGCCGTTAACAGAATTAACTCGTAATTCGACTATTAAGAGGCTTCAAGGCGGTTGGTCGTTGCCAGCTAAAACTCAGTGGATGGGGTGGGTGTTTTGAAGCATTAATTGTGTTTTGAGTGTTAGATCCGTTAAATTCATTAACAAAAAAAAATTTTATTTCATATTAATAAGATTAAAAAAAATTGGTGTTTATATTTGTAATTGTTAGTGGTAAGGGTTAATAAAATTTAAGTTAAGTAATATGGAATACTAATCCGAAAACGAAATATTCCCAAATAACCAATTTATTATCCAAGTGATAATAATCATACAAAAAAAAACTTCAAAAGAAAATTACTTGAAAATATCTGGCTTTAGAATAATCTTAATACTAAATTTAATTATATTAACACAAGAACAAAATTATTTAATAAAAAAAACAAAAAGGAAAAAAAAACCAAAATTAAAAATGATTTTATATTTGGAATTTATGAAACCCGAAATTATTGTCTTTATTATTAGTATTATTATGACGCGAAATACCTTTCTGGAGTTGCGGCCGTTGATGCGTAGATAACGATGAGTCCGGACTTTTTTCTTTCCCAACGGAGCTCTACGAACGGTAACCTTTCATATATACGTGAAGGTTATTTATAGCGTGCTCGTATTTTTGCACAATTTTTCAGCCATTAAAGAATATAAAAATTTCCGAAAGTTCGTACAGTATTTATGGCTTTATTGATTAATTAGGTTTTCACTATTTATTGATTAATTATTTATTAATGTTTTAGGATAATTTAATTTTACACCAGGGCTTACAATTTTAGGGTAGCACATATTTTGGTATTCACTGTGTATCACAATTTACTTGTAGCACTGTAATGTTTATTGTGATTACTGATTACTAATTTACGTTAGGATATACTATACACACAAAATGAGATTCGAACGGCGTAGTTGAGTCATTCATGTACCCTTTTGTATTTGCGCTACAAAGTTTGGTTGGTATGAAAGACGTATACATAACCAACTCATGCCACTGGATTTCACTATGAAATGCTTACCACGACGACACTTATAATTATATATATTTTTAAGTTTTATTTTTTTATTTATTTATTTATAATTTTAATTGACAAAATTCACAGTTTAAACGATTGCCAATTTTAGTTCTCACTATATAAAATTATTAACAATGCACTCAAATTTCCACTTTGATATTACAACCTCGTAGGTTTTACAGTCCTCGCTTACAGTTTATTTACTAAGCGTAATGTTCACACTCACTTATAATTCACAAATATATATTATCATAAATTATTTTATCAATTAAAACTTCAAATTTTATTTATTATGATTTAATATTTATAACGTAGATGCACGCACATTAATATATAGTTTATGTAATATGGTAATTTTATTTAATTTATTATTATAGAGGCAGATTGAGGATTTATATTAAAATGTCTTAATTTTATATCAATTTTATTTCTTTAGAAATATAAATATAATTCTGATATAAGTATAATATTTACTAATTTTAATTTTAAGTAATTTAATTTAATTCTACAGAAAAAGTTATAGTTTAACAGATTTACTTTTTCAAAACTCAAAGCGTCATGTACTACGTGTACTACTTTCGCCAAAATTTAAAATCGAACTCCCCGCATGGTTAAAAGTTTGTCTTTTTATATTTACGTAAAACCCCGTTAATCAATCAAATTTCTCTTTCAGAGTAAAAGAAGAACCAATATTACTACAAACAAGGTTAATAATTCATAAACAACTTCCAGTCAGTGGAGTTAAACCCAACATAGTATGTTCGATCAAAAGGCGTGATCGCACCGCAAAACTTGTGACGAAGATTCGTTACAAGTGTTTCATTGATTTTTATTAATTTCAAAAAACCATCAAATATTACAAAACCAAACCGTTCATTATATTTGGAGCGAAACCAGAAAATGTTGGCACATAGAAACCTAATGATAAAATACCTAAATGTCTATATGAGACGACAGGGTGCCTCATCATTAAATACTGTTAAAGTTAGCCGAAAGTTTCCAGCCGAAAGATAATGCAGATAGTGTCTTGAATACAGCAAAAATCAGTCATGAACTCGAAATTAGGAGAATTTAGGATCGAATTACATCATTCGGGTGAAGGAGAAATTATTTCAGTTTATAGGAATTTAAAAATCGATAGGGGCGAGAGTATAAAAAGAGTTTAAAAATAATCAAGACACTATCTGCATTAACTTTCGGCTGCAATCTTTCGGCTAACTTTAACAAGGTCATTATTAACCGTTAAATTTTCATAATTATAATGAACATTTTCGTAAATGAAAACTCTGTCGTGTAATTTGTGGAGATTTTGGCACATAGCCACCTATATTTGGTTCAATAGTTAAAAGCAGCTCAATTTAGCAGTTCAAATATTAATATCACATGTCCATGCGGATTCTCTGGGTGCCTAATTTTGGACGTTAATTTTTCTTGATTATATCGGAAAAGCTCATAAATGGAAATTATGTGAAATAAAAATTCTGTGGAGCCTCCAATTATTGTTACAATAGCCACTTCCTAAAATAGGGTGCCCCATTTTCCACGTTAATTTTTCTTAACTGTAAAAAAAAGACCGTAAAACGAAAGTCTGTGGAACGAATTCTGAAAATTTTGTCATATATCAACCAACATATTGCACTAAATGAAAGCATCTCTAGATTTGATCGATCAGTTACTGATGAAAATATTTCTACGCTTGTTAAAACATGTTTGGGTGTAACCAATTGTAAAGTTATTAAATTAATGCCAAAAAATCGTAATCTGGATTTGTTGGACTACGTGTGTTTTAAAGTAGGCATTAATTCGGAACTAAGTAATAAAGCACTTGATCCTAATACCTGGCCTACTGGTGTGCTTATTAGACCGTTCAAAAGGAAAAATTTTCGGCCAATGGTGCCTCTGCGGGAGACGTTACCAATGTATGCTGCAACGGATTCAACAATAATTTAATAAACTCTAATTTAGTTAATATAAACGCTGTTCCATGTGATAATCAGGTAAATAATCATTCTAGTATTAATTTTGGTCATTTAAATGTTCGTAGCTTAGTAAGGCATTTTGATGAAGTTTGTATTATGTTAGACGTGCACAAATTTGACTTTCTTGCATTAACTGAAACGTTTCTTAACAGTAAGATTACAAACCGGTCACTTCACATTAATAACTACAAAATAATACGTTCTGATCGAGTGAATAATACACGTTGGGGTGGGGTTTGCCTTTATTTCCGTGAGTCTTTAAAAATCAAAAAATTATTTTCTGGTGCATTTGGGAAAGTGGAAGTTTTAGCGTCTGTACTTGAAGGATGCGGTGGTCAAATTCTTATTTTGATTATTTATAATCCTCCACCAACTCGTTCTGAAGATATTGATAATTTACAAGTGATTTTTTCTCAATATTTATCTCAGTATGTAAAAATTATTTGCTGTGGTGACTTTAACTATAATATGTTAGTTAGTAATAAATTTACTGATTGTCTAAATTTATACAACTTGTATTATTTACCGTTTGGACCAACTAGATTAGAAAATACCTTATTGGATTTAATTATATTATATAAATTTGACAAAGAAAATGTTATATCTTTTGGACAGCTTGCAGTTCCTGCCATATCTGACCATGATTTAATTTTTGCCAGTTATAAATTTAGTCGAGTTAGAGATAAAATTACATATACCTATGTTCCTGATTATAAAGGTATTAATTGTGAAAAATTTATAAACTCGTTCTGTTCATTAGACTGGTCAAATCTTTACTGGTTTTCTGATGTAAATAATTTACTCGATGCATTTAATTCAAATTTTGTATATTTGGATTCCATTTGTGTTCCTCGCAAAAGAATTATTTACAAATGCCTTTCTGCTCCTTGGTTAAATGCTAACATTTTGTATTTAATTAAATGTAGAGAGCGTTCTTACAAATCCTTCAAGAGATCTGGTTTACAGAATGACCTTGTATCATTTAAATATTTTAGAAATAAAACAAACAAAGCTATTAGGAAAGCTAAACAACTATTTTATTTTGGTAATGTTAACAACTCTAAAATATTATGGAAAAAATTAAATTCACTGGGTGTTTCATGTAAATCAAGTGAAACGCCTATTGTGTTTTCTGCTGAAGAAATTTTGAATGGGATCCGCAAATTAACTGACTGTAAAGGTGTTCTGCCTTTACCTCATTCTGAATTTTTTTGTGCTAGTAACGATACTTTGGTATTTGATTGTGTAGATGAACCTATGGTGCTGAATGCGGTCCAAACTGTCAAATCGGATCTGATAGCATTTGATAAGGTAAATTTCAAATTAATAAAATTATTTATTGATTTATTCTTACCTCTAATCACGTACATTATGAACCAGTGTTTGACGAAATCTGTTTTTCCTAATTTTTGGAAGGTAGCTTCTATCATTCCTCTTCCTAAGAAGGATGTAATTGACAGTACTGATGATATTCGGCCGATAAGTATATTACCTGCTTTATCGAAGGTACTTGAGAAGATTATGAAAATTCAAATTAATGAACACCTACACAGGTTTAATTTTTTAAGCAAATTCCAATCGGGTTACAAATCTAATCATAGCACTACTACCGCTCTTGTGCATATTGTTGATGATTTATCAACAATTTTGGATAAGGGTAATTCATTTGTTATTTTAGTCCTTTTAGATTTTTCAAAGGCATTTGATTGTGTTAATCACATACTCTTGCTTCAAAAATTACATTTATATTATAAATTTTCGGATTCTGCCATTAGTTTAATTCATTCTTATTTGAGCAATCGTAAACAATTTGTTAAGCATGGTGATGATGTTTCTGATATGTGTGAGGTAATCACTGGTGTACCTCAGGGTTCTATATTAGGGCCTTTACTCTTTTCAATTTATATTAATGATCTTCCTTCGAATATTCTAAATTGTCGATATCATCTTTATGCTGATGATTTGCAACTTTATATTGGTGGCGACTTTTCAAGGCTTGATGAGATTGTTATACAACTTAATGCTGACCTTAAAAATATTTCGATGTGGTCTAAAAATAATTCACTTTCCATTAATGTGCGTAAGAGTAAAGCATTATTCCTGAATAGATGTAATTCACTTAATATTATGCCGGAAATTTTCTTGGATAATGATATAATCTCATTTGCTCCAAATATTAACAACTTGGGATTAATATTAAATTCTAAACTTAGTTGGAATGATCACGTTAACTCATTGTGTCAACGTGTGAATTATAGTTTGTATTCACTTAGATTGTTAAAAAAGATTTGTCCCACTAATATACGGTTATTCCTGGTTAAAAGTTTAATTATACCAATTTTTACATATTGTGATGTAGTATTTAATAATTGTGATAGTTCTGCTAGGCATTTACTTCAGATAACATTTAATAATTGCACACGATATGTTCATGACCTCCGCAAGTTTGACCATATTTCGCCTTTTAAAGATTCTATTTTGGGATGTGACTTGTTTGAGTTTTATTGTTACAGAACTGCTGTTTTTATTTATCGTATTATTAAATCGGGGCTTCCGACATATTTGTATGAAAAGTTAAATTTTTCTACGTCCTTACGTACGGCTAATATCAACTTGCCTATAAATAGGACGAATATTTATAACCATTCTAGTTTGATGAACCTGATTATCACATGGAACAGCTTGCCTCTGGAACTAAAACGTATTAGTTCAGTTGATATATTTAAAACTAATGTTTTCAAATTTGTAACAAATAATGATTATAATTGATTTTGTAAATAATGTATATAGTGTATATATAGTTGTATATATATGTATGCAAGTATGTGTATATGTATATATATGTGTATGTATGTATATATATACATATGTGTATATATATATATATATATGCATATGTAATTGTATATATTTTGTATATATTATGCTTGTAATTTATATTATGTTATGTTTAATTGTTGTTATGTTGTATTGTTATTTTTGTTATTTGTTTCTTTGTTGTCCAAAAACTTTATAGTTTATATACACACATATTAAAATAAATAAATAAATAAATAAAGCAGTCTTATTTCCAAAAACTACACAACTTGTTTCTGCGGATCGTCGAGGTGCCTCACCTTGGATTGTTCATTATATTAATCCAAAAAACGGCCTAAAAAATGAGAATTAAGTGCAACGAATCCTCGAATTTTTGGGACCTACCCATATACATAAACCTGTTAAATTTCGAGAAAATATGACATATGCGGTTAATCAGGGCCTTACCGTTGTCCGTTCCTTTCAGCGTAATTATATTGAAAAAGACCTATAACAGAAAATTATATAGAGCGAATGCTGAAGATTTTGGCACTTAGCCTCCAATATAATACAATAAAATAAAACAGTTCAATAAAAAAAAAATACGCCGCATGCCTAAGCAGATCGTCAGTGCGGCTTACTTTGCTTCACTTATTTTCCATAATTATTACGAAAAAAGGCCGTAAATCGTAATCCTGGTAATTCTGACACAACGATACCTACATAGTAAAATAGTTAAAATTTGTCCAACATTTTGGCAGCATGTGTAATATTTTGGCTCCGTTGCAAAATGTCTCGTCTTGACGCGATTAGTTTTCATAATCCCGCAACGAAAAAATCCGAAAAAGGAAATTTTTTGAAGCGAATTGTGGAGATGTTGCTACTTGTACTTGTACTACAAAGTACAAAAGGAGAAAGTTGTCCAAATGCGAGATAATACGCTACACGTCTATACGGATCGTAGGGAATTATTTTTCATAATGCTAACGAATAATTTCACAAATAGGACTTCCTTGGAACAAATTTTGATGATTTTGGCGTATAGTCATACACATAGTGTAAAAGGAGTGTTCTCCCAAGTAGCACCAAATAACTTTATTGTTTTATGACTAAATCCCGACGTCGGTGCAACCGCTAGAAACTTGAAAAATTAGACATTTTGAACTTAAAACTAAAATTTCTTATTTATCGGTCGGTGCGACCACCATACGACGGTATCTTTTACCAGTCAATATCAAGTTATTTCTTATCGAGTTGGCTAACTTATTTCATATTTTCTAACTATTATCCGACTACTGTAACTTGATGGTCATTATTTACCCACGTGCCGACTCTTTAGTTTACCGGTCGTTTTACCCGATATTTAATGACCAGTTGGCGACTTTATTGTCATTTAAAAACTAAAATTCACCTTAAATAAGTTATTTGACATATGCACGAGGACGAAATAACATTTTTCACGTAAGTATCACAATTTTGTGGCATAGTTGACTCGCTTGACAATTTTATCGAGAATATTATTTATCGACAAACGTCAAATGTACAAAATTTATTATTTATAAATAATTAAATATGGATTATTTTAAATTAAAAAAGAAGCCATTTAAACATTCGACATTTTTTTCGGAAAGTGAAATTTTACTTAAACAAACCCTTAAATCTATAAGTCAATAGAAAAAGTAATTTTTGACAATTAAGTAAAAAAATAACCAAGTTGTTGTCAGAGTGACAAATTTGTTGGGAAAATAGTTTAATAGATTTTGAAATAACTTTTTTGTGTTTTTTGAGATACGTTTGCTATAAATTAGTCTTTCTTATAACTTTTTGTCATTTTCATATACATTATGAAACTCGCCATTTCTTCTTTATGTTTCATTAAAAATTATTTACTTCTGAAAATAATTTTCATGACTATATGTCAATATAGTATCATAAATTTAATGACGGGGATGTTTTTGAACAGATTTTCTCTGCTATTAGAGTAATTTAATCAGATTTATTTATTTTTATTTTTTTGAAATATCAACTTATATTTTAAAATAAAGAAATTATGGAAGCCCGTAAGTTTTGAGCTGGAAGACGGGTACATATTTACTATAAAACTTAATTTGTTTGAAAAAATAAGCCCTAATTAACACCATATTTGAATTATTAGTTTAACAATGATTTTATAAATTTTAATTTTTTTAAAGAACCTTTCAAAGTAGGAATATTTGAACATTTGTATTTTTTTATAAAACAAGAAAAAGAAATAAATAACATTATTGAAAAGACAGCACCATTATTTACATATTTTGAAAAAAAAAGTTCCCTCTCCACAAAATATAATCCGAATGACGAGAGAAATTAGTTTTTTTACGAACGTAATGGTTGTATAAGCGACTCCGATCTAACTAACTTCAGTCATTTGAAAAGACAAATAGTGGTTATTACGACGTTATAACAACCTAAGATTTATTCCCCAATACCGTTGTTGCACCGTTACCATACCGTTGTACCAACGTCGGCTAGCCGACCACTAGTCACCCAACTAACGGCGGTACGACGTTATCCCAACCCATTTGTGCTACTTGGGCTTCTATTTCAAAAAAATACGCCACACGTCTAACGCAAAACTTTAAAAATTAAACTTCCCTGGAGATCATATATAGTACAAAAAGGTGAAATTTGTACTATTTCGACAAAATACGCAACATGTTCAAGCAAATCGTCATGTTGCCTTACCTTGGTACTTTTATTTTATCTTAATTATAATGATAAAGACCGAAAATAGAAATTCTGTGGAGGAAATCCTGGAAATTATGGCACATAGTCACCTTTCAGAATTTGGATTAAGTTGGTGGCTATGTGCCAAAATCTGCATGATTCGGTCCACCGAATTTCCATTTTCGGTGTCATTCGTTATTTGTTATAAAATGAAAGCACCTAAATACGATTCAGAAAGAATTGTGGCGTATTTTTTCGTAATTGAACAACTTTTGTGTATTGCTCTGTGAAGGTGGCTCTGGGCCAGAATCTCCTGGATTAGCTCCACAGAATTTTCATTTTCAGTCTTTTTCATTATAATTATCGTAAAATGAACATATCAATCAACGTGATGGAACCCTGAACATTCACATACCATTATTTGGTAATTTCGCGAAATTAACCGTTTTCATCTATTCCACTGGATGTGTGGCTATTTCCCAAAATCTTCAGGCTTTGCTCTACAAAATTTTCATTTACAGATTTTTTCCTTAATTATGAAAGTTGAACATAGCCAAATTGGTAACCCTGACGATCCGCAAAGACATGTGTATTTTTTTAAATAAGCTGTTTTCATCTATATCAGTTTGTAGGAGCTGTGTACAAAAATCTCCAGGATTCTTTCCACAAAATTTACTCTAACAGATTTTTTCAGCTTAATTATGAAAAATTAACGACCCACAATGTTGCTTTCTGATAATCTTCACGTCACTAATCAAGAAACCATAAGATCCGTGGTTGCGTTACAATGTGAAGAGAAACCAACAGTTGTGGAAGCTATGCAGTCTGTTGAACAATCAAGTGTTAGCGCGTCATGGAAGCTGTATGTCAACATCAAATTTAACGGCGTTTTAATGAAATTGTTAATGGACACAGGAGCAGCAGCGTTCTTGATAAGTTTACCTGGATATTAAGTTTTGGCAAAGCCAAATTGTCAAAACACCAACAAAATTCTGAAGCCTATGGAAATAGGTCAATTAAACTGTATGGAACATTAGAAGTCAGGGTTGAATTTTTTGAAAGGACTGGTTTGAAGCTTTCCATCTTCAAGTCCGGATCAACAAATATCAGGTATGTATCGGGAGCTGTACAAAAAAAAAACGAGCGGCATAGTCCTTGCACCACACCAATTGTCATTGCGTCGAAATCAAATACTGAGGTCAGATTTTGCGAGCGAAAGAACTCTTCATCATCTCAACAATGGAAAGTCGATCTTGCTGAAGCATACTAGCAGATTCCTCTCGATGAGAAGTCGAAGCAGTACATGGTGATCAATATACACGTGAGGTTGTACCAATTTAATAGAATGTCATTTAGTGTAGCAAGCCCACCCACGATTTTCCAAAAATGTGTGGATCACTTTTTGTTTGATTTACCCAACAACGCAAGTTAGTTAAATGACATAATAGTATCTGGTCGAATAGCTGAATAACACATGCAGACACTTGAACAATTATTCAAATGGTTAGACGATGCAAGAACTGCGTTTTCACTTAAAGAAATGCCAATTCTTGCAAACCGAGATCGAATATTTTGTCATCTCAAAAAATGGCATCAACCCAATGCATAAAGGCGTTGAGACTCTCGAAAAAAAAATTTTCGACCGGCAAAATTAAAGTATGTTGAAGAATTCCTGAGTAAAGTGAATTACTACAACAATAACTTGAAGAACTTTCCACAAGTGTCGGCGCCATTGAATGAACTTCGAAGAAAGGATGTGGAAATCGTTTGGACGGGAGAAAGAAACCACGCGTTTAAAGAAATGAAACGAATTATTGCGGAACAAACCAAACTAGTACACTTCCAAGATCCACTCTCACCAACTCGCTACGGCGTTCGGAAAGAACCAGGAATGTTTAATATGAGTGTGAATGGATTTACACTCACTCTCTGAAGCACTGAATTTAATTTCGTTACCAACCCAAAAAAATAAAATTGTTACATATTTATTGTTGTGCTAATTGAATAAAGCTATACAATAAACGAGTTGTTTTTGGCAACGTCTAGTATCAGAGCCATCTATGATTTTAAAGAGCTGTAATATTAAAAAGAGAGCTTTTATTGAGTTACTATAAGAAACCGTAGCAATTGGAAAATTTTTGTGCAAAAATTTATGAATAAAAAATTAAACAAATCGTCTAAATTTTAATTTTATATTTTTAATAAAATATTCATAAAACACATATTTGAAAATCAGCCATCAAAGTGTAGTATTTAATTGGAGTATAAATTTATTATTTTTCTATAAAAATGAGCTTTCCGGTTAGTTGTGTAGGTTAGTAAAGTAAGTTAATAAAGGGTGCTGCCGCGGATACCTATTACATCCAATTTAGATTTTAATTTAATAAAAATTAAACTTCTTAGTAAATTCTGATCCAATGCACCTAAGAATTTTCGAGATGGACGATGGATTTAAAAGCAATCTGATCAGATTTATATCAAATTTAAAGAGAGAAAACCTGAGTTGAAACGAGATTTTATGAATCACCATGTATAACTAATTATTGTTCATGTTCATATAATAAGAAATTTTCATCAAGATTTATTTATTGGAAATGTATATGTACAAAATCGTTGATTTTCTTAATTAAATATTATTACAAAAAACAACAAAACAAAGAAAACTTCAATTTTATGCTATTACAAAACCGAGCCTTCTGTAATTTCAATATCCGTTTACAGATGTCTCTAATAAATTTACTTGAAATTACAGAAATATGATTTTCTGTAATTTCAAGTAAATTTATTATATAGACATCTGTAAACGGATATTGAGATTACAGAAGGCTCGGTTTTGCAATAGCATAAAATTGAAGTTTTCTATGTTTTGAAAATTAAACAACTAAGTATTTACGAAAATAACCATTATAAGTTAAGCGCGAAATCTTTCATATAATAATTTAACATAATTAATAAAACTCAAAACAATTATAATTTTTACTTATAATACGGTTGGCATAAATAAAGCTTTTCGTCGTAAAATATTCACCATCATAGTTGCTGTGCGCTGTAAAACAATAATAGAAAAATGTCAAAATTTTTCCAAATTTTTTTTTTTTTTTTTATTTCAATCCAATCCAGGCAGTAATTTGTACAATGTACACGAACTATAATATGTATCTAACTATAAGTGAATTCTCTACCTTCGTATAGTTTATATATGCAGTAAGGATTGATGTATGGGGGTTGAAGTATCACATCAGCTCTTAAAAGATGTTTGTACTATATTCCTTCATAATTGGCTTTCAAAAATGCAAATTCTGCTCGCATTGATTGTCAGTTTCTATAAAAATCGATCCACCGTTAGAAACGATATCATTTAACCCTCGAGTACTGATATAACTAAATACGAGTATAGACACAAATAATATTTAAAGTTGCATGCATCTCGTATGAGCATTAATCTAAAGAAATCTAGGCTCAGTTGCAAAGATGCTCGAAATATTTTACCATTCTCGCAGATAAATTTACTATTTTCCGCGGCGGTTATATTGGTCAACAGCAGCTGCCGTTAATTTGTTGATACAAGGGTTTTGTGATGATGTTTCATGCTAAAGGCCCTCGGCTAAGGTGTATGACTGAGAGTTCGTATACATATGTATAAATTCCCGTCTGGTTCAATAGATTATGGAGATCTGCTGGTCTTGAAAGGCTTAGCACGTTTTATGTTTCATTTTTATAGCATTGTTCGTGTACGTTTTTTCGAATCATTGTTGTGAGGAATTCAATAAAATAACCCAGGGTCTTTATATATTGTTTAGAACATTGTGGTTTTTGTGGGTGTATGTAAATGGCTCGTGGCCGTACCCACTTTATGCATGGTTGGCTCATATACCGATACAAAATCTTAAAGCACCAAATCTTGAACTCGTTTGTACAGCGAGCTGCCTGCTATAAGACATACGCCCGTAACAACCGTCCTAACCTGTAGGACAGATGTTGATGTCTGTGGGGCCATCTACTGTATTTGAATATTCTCAATTTGTACGAGTATAATAATTTCTATACGTGTAATTTGGATTAATTTATTAATTTGAATTTGAAAACTTCAAACAACACGAACCTATTAGGTGTGCAAGTAAAAACCCTGCTTGGTGAAATTCTACTTGTTATTAATGATCAAAATATTCGCCATTAATATCTATGGTTTTTTGTCGTTTACCAGGTCGATGATGAATGCCTAGATAGAAACTTGGTGGTTTCGAAGCAAAATCACCATTTTTACACGTCTTCAACTTTCGTGAACTGCTGGTCTTTCAAATATGTTGACATCGATTTGGATAAGTGGTAAGAAGAGAAAACCAAGTCTAGAAAATACGCCGGAAGCTGTTAAACTTCCCAGCCTAAGGAGAAGATGAGTTCTTGGGTTGATTTTGCTGTATTTGGATGAGCAATATCACCTTTCGCCTTCTTTGGCTCCGTAAATGGTCTTTTTACTCCACAACATCACTTAACTTGATTAATCGGACCTGGTAAGGTTCAGCTGTAGCAATTTGGCCAGGTTCTAGAAGCTCGTTCTAGAAGCAATTTTTCTGCGGAAATAGCCTGACACGTAAATTAAAACTGGAAGAATATCAGGCTCAAGCGTTATTCTTTCAGCGTAGCTAATAATTCTACTAATTTCTAAACTGTCTGTGCAGGCACTTGTGTCATCGGAAAAATTAAAACTAAGTTTTGCGCTAAACAATTCCTTTTTAGATTTTGTCAGTTTTAGCAAACTGATTAATTTTAGTTTTTTTCTGACTGTAAAATTTGTTGTACGGTAACATTATAACAACAACCACTCATTTGACGATTTTGACCAAATCGAACATCCAGGTTATCCGTTTGATATTTCCCTAATAAAATATATTTGGATATTGTTTTTTAAATTTATAAGTACTTAGCGACATCTTTGATTGGTTTAGTAATTGCGAAAAGCTTTATCAAACTACAATGTTTTTATTTTGTGAAACTCTCTTTTGTTTGTAATACAGGATGAAACAATATAGCCTGCAAATTTGTTGCGATGAAAAATCAAATGTTTAAGAAATAACGAGAAACCAGTTTTCTAAGTTTGTTCATCAACAATGTTGGTTTGGAAAAATAAAGCTGAAATTTTTGAAGGAACACTCTATACTAATTTCTTATTTTCTGTACATACACATATAAACAAATTCTTGTTTCTACAAAAAAAAAAAAAAAAAAAAATGTGTTAGACTAGTTTAAATGTTTTTTGAGTTAACTCGACATAATATGACTCAATTTTAAAATATGCTTTTCCTGAATATTGAACTAACCATTCACATTGAAAATTCAAACGAAGCATTTATGTTTTTATATACAAAAAAGCTTCTAAAAAAATATTAAAATACACTGGTTGATATGAAAAAGTACAAAAACTAGCTCATGGAAAAAAATGGCGGAATCTTACGGCTCTTATATTTAGGAGGCTCTGCTAGTATACATCGTGTTTTCTTTTTGCATTGACCTAGTGTAAAGTGGAAAGAATAATAGAAGGTATATTGTCTACTAGTGGATAATTGTGATAGAACTAAGATACTTCACACCAAAATACTTTTAAAGCTTTCGAGTTTAATTACAATAATACATAAGCAAAAAGTTGGAAATGATTTGCAAAAACTTCCAATACGTAAATTATGGTGTACATTTGTTTTATGTAAATTGCGGTACGGGTACCAATAAAGGGCAGACACAACAAGTGACTCCTTAATGATTTTTTTTATAAAAATGTATGGTTTCAAAATGATAAATACGCAGGAAAATTTATAAGTATATAAAATATTATATAAACAAAAAAAAAACTTAACAAATTGGGTTATAAATTAACAGTTATATAAGCGATATATAAAAAACTAGGATTTATGATTCACATTTGGGATTCGAGAAAATAATTATTCCAAGGGGAATAATAATCCAATATTATACTAAAAATAAAATGTTTCGATAGAATAGAAATTTAACTATATTTAATAGACTGGTATAATATTAATTCTATATACAATATTGATAATGGAATGCATCTTTCCAGAAAAAGAAGCTGCAAAACTTGTATAAATTCTTAAAAATTTAAAACCACCAGGATACACCATTAGCTGAATATTATACTAAATTTTAATTAATTCAGCATAAAAAATGAATTCTACCTCGTTCATTTATAATATTTTATGTATACACGAGTATAAGAACGGCATAGTAGTCCATCGTATAAGTTGCCAGCGCCCATATATACACAATTTAATATTCCATCCTTATTATACAACATCAATAGTTTATTATTACAAAAAAATAAAAATTCTTGAGCACACCCATGAAATTCACCATAACCTAAATTTTTGTACTTTAATTGAAACTTTATATATATAAAATATACTATACGAAAAAAATATAGTAATACATTTTCATTATTAATTTTATAATTGCATGCAAATCATAATATTTCATTTTAGTAATTCTTCATTTCGTACTATACACTATTCCTGTGCTGAAAACTATATAAGAATACTAAAGTAACACTAAAAATAATAATAATTGTATAATGGTAATAATGTATTTTAAACAATTTTTGTTGTTGTCATATCATGTTTGTTAAAATATAAAATAAGTATTCTATTCCTGTTATAAGGTAGGAAAATTTTATAGTAAAGTGTCAATTATCATTATTAAAATTTGTTATTTTTCCGTAATTTTCGTCACGGTACGTACTGCTTTGCACATACAATGATGGTAATAATATTGTTTGTATTGCGATATTCACCTGATTTTTTTTTATACACTCGTACTATGCTTATTTAGTTTATAAATCATAAATCCTATAATTTTGTTATTTAATATCTTTATTTGTTCAACAATTTTGAAACGATATTTAATATTTTAGCAAACAATAAAAATTCTGCATTAGGGTGGTTGAATATTTATAAAATGTGACGGGTATTTTAAAATTTATTGAACATGATTAAACATCATAATTATTTGAGGCTCTATCAAGGCAAAATAACTGAAAAGATTTTTGTGTATTTAGGCTGAACAACCTTCATCAATATTTAAACATTCGCCCAACTCAAACGTGTTGTCTTTGTTTCCCGGATTTATAGTGTTTAAATTTCATTTTATTTAGTTTTTTATTTTTTAATAAATAATTATTTTGTTTCTTAATAGGAAAATTATTTGAAGTGTAGTGCAGTAGTGTTGTGGTAAAAATATTGATGTTTGTCAAATGTTAAACTACCATTATCTTTTGAGAAGAATGAATAAAGAGACATAAACTCTTCTGAACAATCCAAAGAAAGTCGGGTCACAAGATCCTTGTCCAAAACCACCACTCAGACCAAAACACTATGTCTAATGAACAAAACACCATACAAGCGACCAACTAAAAATGATCAAAGCCAGTACGAAATAATTATATAATTGGAAAATCGCAATCATTTATAGTGGTTCCTTAAATTAATACAACTGCTAATGGCTGGATGAGCACTCCGTTTGAGCGGTGCAGCCCAGATGAATTGTTTCGCAAACTACTGACAATGGTGCCGAAAAACAAACGGAAAGTGTAATGCTGCTTGAAAAAGCGCATGAGAGTAAACGAGAGACCAATTAGTTTGCGAGCAGAGAAAAAATATTTGGTGGACGCTCGGTTAGGATTCTCGTTCGATCTTTAAGAACGAGTCCGGCACTGAAGTTGGTCAATGAATAGAGAGTAATAATGGATACAGCGAATGACACATGCGCTATTCTGGCCTGGGAATCGAAATGGAAGAGCGCTGTAATGTGCTGAGGCAGAAAAAAATCTGAAACATAATAAGCCGGTTTAGCGAAAAGTATCTAAGAATACGAGCTAAAACATAAAAATAATGAAACTCCATACAGAAATCCAATCAATTTCTCTCTCTATGGCACTAAAAAACCCAATCAATACCCACCCAAAAATGAGGACGCAGAATGATCAAGCCACATAGAAAGTAAAATCTCGGATTAAAATATAACGTAAAATACTCTGTAAGAGAATAACGTAAAGTCTTGGAGGTTCATGGAAATTCGTCAAATGCGGTAAACTGAAGCATTAATATAAGCAGAAAGCGAGGGGGGGGGGGGGGGGGGGGGTAGGGTTACGAATTATATTTTGCATAGTTTTAAAACTTGGATGTCTCGTGGTTAAGTTGTTATTATACCAACAGTATAGGCCCGAGTGCGGTCAGATTGCATAATTTTATTTTTCGATTATTATTATTAACATGTGTTTTAGAATAACACCCCTTGTGAAGGGGAACGGGGACTTAAAGACGTGGAATATTCGCGAGTACAACTATATACAAGTAATTTACAATTGCAGATTTCAGTCTCATGCAGCGATGCACAAATATATAGGCGTGAGCAATTTAGAACGCAGACACAATTGTCATTTACCAGCGAAATGCAACATTAGGCTCGACTAACAGCGAACATTAAACCAATCGAGAAGTAAAAACCGAATTGTGTCAAGTAAAAGAATAATAGTAAATAGTGATACAAAGTGTTAAATTGTAAAACTGGGAATTTGTTGTACGAAATTCGTAAAAATATTGATTCTGATGGTTTGTTTGTTGTGGTTTTTTCTGTAAATGTTATACCACAGACAATCAAATTAGATTTTTCATTTGAACTAAAAAATGAAAACAAAACATATTTGTGATAATGTCATCGTTGTATCTGTGATTTTTCGTTAAACTTCGTATATGTAGACGCAAAAAATCAAAATATTTTTGATTATATGAAGCTATTTACAGAAAATGAAATCGCAGTGTAAATTTTTACTTTTACATGAGATGAAATATTTCTTTTAGGTTGTCTCTGGTTATACTATACAACTTTCCACCAAAAATAATAATGCTCCTACAGAAGCGGTGGTCCAATTTTGTAAAAAAACATCTAGGACCTGCAAATTAATTCTAAAAACTTATGTCTAAAGGTTTATCCTTGTAAATTAATCGACCTTGAATGTAGAGAAACCATAAATATTTGTTTGTTTGGAGCCAAGCCCTAGCTCATACAGATACTCACACATACAGATATTCTTTGCTAAAACTGACTAAAAGTCACCTGATGTACGATATGGCTAAAATTGAAGTTTTAAATACCATAATACCACATTGTGAGCGCTTATAATGCTAGGAACGTTCCATGTCACATAAAAGGAATATTTTCGACGGTTGTGGCAATCTCTTCAGTCCATTACTTTGGATAATTATGTATGACGACGTTCTAGAACTCTGAGTTCTCACAGAGTTGATGACCATTTTGTTAGTTGTAATATTGCATTTGACACAATCCTCAATATCCAGGGCGAATTAAAGATCAATAGCACTGTGAAGATATTGTAAAAATTATTTGTTTTACATAGTAAGGTCGAAATTGGTAAGCTTAGAATGATTTATGTATTAGAGAATATTTTACTTCCTGCATTTCAATTAAATTTTTCTTGCCAATTCCGACACTTGACATAGAGGTTATCCTTGGTGTTGACATCCGTTTTGTATAACTGCTGTTCATTTTCAAATTCAGTTCTCTTGCATACTGATCCAACGGTATAAAACTGTCCTTATTAACGTCCTAGATCTTCGACCATTAAATCATCTGCATATCCAAGAATTTAGCCTGACTTACTAAATATTAAGCGCGAAGTTTTTTTTATTGCTTTTTCTTTCGACGTACTGGGAGTGCCAAATTTAAAATGATAGGCGCAAGTGTGTCACCCTGTCCAAACAACAAATGTTATTTCAAAGGAATCTAATATAGTTACTTTGAGAAAAATAAACGATTTCATTTTTTACTTATAGGCCAATATACGGACACAAAATAGACCAAAATACGGAAATCACAATAACACTACTACAATCGAAAAACCAAAGTAAAAAATGATTTTATTTTACACATAGAAACGAGTTTCCCGATATTCCAAGAGCGCTCATAGCGCGCCACAAATATACTAAAGTCATATACAACTTTATTATATTTGTGGCGCGCTATGAGCGCTCTTGGAATATCGGGAAACTCGTTTCTATGTGTAAAATAAAATCATTTTTTACTTTGGTTTTTCGATTGTAGTAGTGTTATTGTGATTTCCGTATTTTGGTCTATTTTGTGTCCGTATATTGGCCTATAAGTAAAAAATGAAATCGTTTATTGTGCTAAACTTAAATCTATCAACTGTCGGTGGATTAATAACGACCTGTGGAAGCTTATTTGGCAAAAAAATAATCTCTTGAAAAGTTTAAAGAAGAGTCGTTTCACTTTAAATAATGGTACTACCATCGGTATACTTGCTAATTTTGCTGAGTGCGGTTTTTTATTGGCTATTTCGCTTAATTGTGAAAAAATTATAATAAATTTAATACGGTTTACAGTATATCTAGTTCCATGTACTTTCAACCTTCAACTCCAGATGTTCATAACTACCGTCCAATTTCAATATTGTCCGTTTTTGATAAATTACTGGAGAAAGTTTAAAATAATCGTATAAACAATTTTTCGAAAGAACATAACTTCTTTTACAAATATCAAAATGGTTTTCGTACTGGTGTTGGTACTGAAATAGCATTGATTGAAATGGTTGATATGATAAATCTTGCATTAAATAATTCATCGTATATAAGTGTTTTGTTTCTTGATTTACGTGAGGTGTTCGATTGTATTGACCATGCTATCTTACTTGAGAAACTGTATCAATATGGTTTTAGAGGAACTCCATTTAAATGATTGAAAAGTTATCTGGTCAATCGATTGCAATACGTTTGCATTAATGGACACTCTAGTACTCTTCAACCAATCAATTCTGGAGTACCGCATGGTAGTGTTCTGGGTCCAACACTGTTCCTAATTTTTATAAATGACATTTGTAAATTGAAATTGTATGGTAAAATTCGATTATTTCCTGATGGCACATCACTTTTTTATAATGTTAATAAATGTGAGGATATTCCCGCAATGGTACAATCTGATTTGTTGGTTCTAAATGAATACTTCAATTGCAATATGCTATCCATAGATTTAAGGAAGACGGGCTTTTATTAAATTGTTGTAAGTTAAAAAAAATTTAAACTAATAACATTTATGATTATAAAAATGAAAGAATTCACTTCCTGCATGTAATAATTGTAATCCAATTGAGTGAAATTTAACACCGTTAACGTGATTTTATTTTAATAAATTTTACTAAACGAATGTTAATTTTCACTTCGCGCATGTAATATTGTTCTGCGGTATATGTGGAAATGTGTAGTACACTCGGTGAACTAATGTCCCAAATGCCTTTTGTATTTTAATTAAAACGAAACAACTTATATGACTGTAACAATAGAAGGATGCACTTCCTGCATGTAATAATTGTAATGTAATTGTTTTGTACAAATATTATATAAATTCATGCTTGAGTGAAAATTTAAGATAAATATTATGTTAACATGTGCTTATTTTAATAAATTTTATGAAATGAGTATTAGTATTCACTTAGCGCATTTGTAACGAAACCTTTCAAGATCGTATAGAATTTTCACCACAGGTGAACTCTCAGAACGTCGTTTCGTTTTCAGAATTGTTTTATATACTCATTCATTGCCCTTGCGCGGTCATTTTGAGCGCGGCTTTAGCTCAGGAGTTTAGGGGTGGGTGTTGCAAGGGTTGAACGAGTCTTGCTAGACCGCTGGGTTAAGAGGCAAAAAAAAATAAAAGAAAACATAACGGAAGAAAACTATTAATGCGGGCGACAAATTTTAACCGAAGTAAAATTTGACCATTATTTCAGAAGGAAATTGACGGTATATAAGGGAACGGAGAATTATGACGGAATGGAATCATAAAACCAAAATATTAATTAGGTGTAGCTGATAACTTACATACAAAAATGAATTAAATGAACATTGCACCTGCCATTGCACTACCTACCTGGGTCTCACCGATACTGATTTAATATCTCATATTATTTAACAAAAAAAAATTATTTAAATTCATTTCCGAGCTGGAAAATTAACATAATGCAATATTTTATTCAATTGTTAATCGATATCGAATGAATTTGGAAAAAAAAATAATATAATTTTAAACTATAACTGTACACAATTCCAAAAATAAAATTCGCCTATAAATCTAACTACCTAGCTAAACTTAATCTAGACCTACCCTAATCTTAAATATAATTTTAACTAAATAATCAAAAAAAAATAACGTGAACTTTTAATTATGAGAATTATTAAAAATAGCACAAAGATAATGAAAATAATTTTATAATAATAATAATAATAAGAATGAAAAAAAACGTTACTTGCTCGATGACGTAGGAAATGTAGATCGCTTGATGTATGTTGAATGATGAACGCAAGAATCCGATTCAACGTTGATCTTGAATAATATTCACGAATATTCGACGGTTGATTAATCTTGACGGAAGTGTGTTCAATCGATAATTAGATTGAATCAATATCGAAGATGTAATTTCTATTTGGTCACTTTTTATTATAGGTTTATTCATTATAATTGGATATTATGAATTGATAATTAGTTTAATTAATTTAGTTTAGTTCATTATTTTGGTTTATTATCATAGTTTTATAACAGTGATCGTTGGTTAAAAATAGTATGACTTAAATATGGATTAAACGGTATAGCTTTACGTTTAAAATTTGTCAAAAAAAAACTGTATCCGTTGATAGAGGTTTACTCTTAATGTTCCTTACAGTAATTTTTCACTTCACTTGAATTTAGATTATTTCGAATCTATGGACTTTTGCTTCAAATTGCACTAATTTATCGACTAAAAGCTTATTAGCGGCACAAACATTACACATTGTTACCACTTATTAGTGTAAGAAATTGTTTTTCGATTTATTCTTAACACAATTTCAGTCTTTGAGTAACGTAAAAAAAAACGGATCACCTTAACGGTCACTTAATTTCGACCTTAAGACCACGTTTTGTTAAGCTAGTTTTCTCGTTTTTTGTTATTTAAACTTATTTAAACTTAAGCACATATAAAAGTTCAATTACAAATTAAATATAAAAGTCTTATAATTGGATTTGTGTATTTACAAAAAAAAAATACGTAACTTTTACGTAAACCGAATACACTACATGATTTAATTAACTGGTTCGGACATCGATAAAATAATCGAATAAAATTTATTATATTTAATATAGTCCAACTATCAGATTATTCGACCGATACAGCATAATATTGTTTTCTAATTATTAACACATAATTTCTTCAATGTGCAAAAACAAAACTTTTAAGATAAATTATTACAACTGATTAATATCAATCTTAATTCTTACACGAACCAAACGATTTTAGATTTACCAACTGACTGACGATATCTCCAAAAAAAAACAAATATTTTGTAGACACACCTACCGATGTACCAAAATATATTTGTAGTAGTACCTTTCGATAATCGATTAACGATTACTAACGACTGGAGTGGTATTCTATTGCTATTGTAACGCAGTGGTGGACAACGCTTCGTTACACTCGTGGGGACGACCCTCACCTGAGACGAGTCTTACAGCCGGGCAAGATACTCTACAATTTACTATTGTTTCAGAACTTCACAGTTTAGAGCTTTAGATCCTTTAGATGAAAAATTCCCAACGATTTCCCCGTGTTATCTACTACTTCGCATGAAACATTGCCTACCAGTCGAATCACTTTGGCTTTCAAATATTTTGGTGCAAGTTTTGCTGCAAATTGATCGGATGCCTTGCTCTGGACAAAGTTTCGGACATAAACGTTTTGACCAACAGTAATCAAAGGTAATCTAGCTCGTAAATTGGCATTCCGATGAGATATTTTAGAAGAATTTTCAAGGTTCGCTTGTATTTTGGAAAACATATACGATAGTTCCTCTGGTTTATCTTCCAATGAGACATGGTTACCGCCAATCGATTGAAGTTGATGAAAAAGCGGGTACAATGAACCATGAAGAATGGGATGTTGTCCGAATACAATAAAATGAGGAGAGTAACCTGTGGACTCATGAGTAGTATTTCTTAAGGCAAAAGTTATGGCATTAAGGTGTAAGTCCCATGTACGTTGATCGTCTTTTATGTAAGCTCGTAATGCGGAAAGTAAGGTCCGGTTTACTCTCTCGCTAGCGTTTGCCTGAGGAGAATACTTAGGTGTAAAGATGTGCTTAACTCCATACTTTTCACATAATTGTTGTACTAAATGTGAATCAAATTGCCTTGCATTATCGGTCACTATAGCCTCGGGAACCCCAAACATAAAAAATATCTGACTTTCCAGGAATTTTACCACGTCTGATGCAGTCGCTTTACGCAATGGCATAGTCATCACAAATTTAGAGAAGTGATCTAAAATTATCAGAATACAGGTATTGCCAGCACGAGTTCGTGGGTAAGGTCCCAGAAAATCTAAATACAATCTCTGCCAAGGCCGCGAAGTTACTGGGAGCGATGATAGAGGTGGACGTGTACAGTAATTTGCTGCTTTGTTTGTTTTACAATCCTCGCATTTGCTCACAAATAAACGAACGTCATAGGATAATTTTGGCCAGTAAAAATAACGTCGAATTAATTCACAGGTTTTCTGAATACCTGGATGCCCACCTAAAGGAGGCGAATGTACCCTTGATATGAGGTCCATCCGCAGTTCTTTTGGAACAACTAATTTCCAGGATAAGATATTTAGACCAGGCTCGTAAGTTAATTTAGGCGATGTATTGATATATATTTTACCATCTTTTTCAATAAGGTTAGATTGCTTTACCGGAACCTTGATATTTTCCAGCATAGAACGATATTCGGGTGATGCAAAATGCTCAGAGTTGAGGTCAATTTGGAATTGACCTGTTGTTAATAAGGTAAGATCGTCCATATGGACTCTGGAAAGAGCGTCCGGAACTGCATTTTGGCTTCCTTTGCAATATTCCACTTCAAAATCAAATCCTTGTAGTGCCAAACTCCATCGAGCTAATTTACCATGAGCGTCCTTGAGTGACATGAGCCAGGTCAAACTGGCATGGTCAGTAATAACGGTGAAGGGTAAACCTTCCACATACGCTCGGTATTTCTTAATTGCCATAAATGCTGACAGACACTCCAACTCAGTGACCGAGTAATTGCGCTGAGCTCCATTCAACTTTCGGGACATAAACGATATGGGATGGTCTAACCCTTCAGCGTCTTTTTGGAACAAAACTGCACCGATGCCAGTCGAACTGGCGTCACACTGTATATAAAACCTTTTTCCGAAATCAGGTGGAACCAGAACAGGAGAGGAAATAAGGCATGATTTAAGCTGATCGAACGCAGTCTGAGCTATCGTAGACCACATAAAACGCTTTCCTTTTTTAAGGAGGTCCGTTAAGGGGGCTGAAAGTTCTGCATAATTTCTAACAAATCGCCGATACCAGCCCGCCATACCCAAGAATCGACGCACTTGTCGAACAGTTTTCGGCCTCGGGAACTCTGTAATACCCCTTACTCTGGACGGATCAGGTCGCAATCCTCCCACACCAACCACATGACCAAGGTAATCCGTTTCCTTTAGAAGAAATTGGCACTTCTCGACATTAATGGTCAAACCTGCCTTTGACAGACGACCGGCGACGTCTTCTAATAGAGAAAGATGTTCATCGAATGTTGCAGTCGCAATCAAAAGATCGTCAAGGTAGACGAATACCTTGTCCTGTAGGTGGTGGGGAATCACTTTGCTCATTAATCGGCACAGAGATTGAGGAGCATTACAGAGCCCGAATGGCATAACTTTAAATTGATACAGCGGTCGTCCTGGAATGGCGAAAGCTGTTTTTTCTTTGGAGGCTGGATCTAAAGCGATTTGCCAGAAGGCATCCTTTAGGTCAAGTTTAGATATAAATTCGGTTTTGTCGAGTCGCCCCAAAAGACCATCTACGATAGGGAGAGGGAACGCATCTTTTTTTGTCACTTTATTAAGTTTTCGTGCATCTAGGCACAGGCGCACCTTCCCATTTTTCTTGCGAACAAGAGTCATTGGGGAGCTCCAAGGGCTAGAACTTTCTTCTATGACATCAAGATGAAGCATCCGATCAATTTCCGCATACATCTCTTTTTGAACCGCAGGTGACACAGCGTAATATTTTTGTTTGATCGGTTCTGAATCTCCTGTGTCGATCACGTGGCAAAGCAAGGATGTCTTTCCAAGTCCCAGTTTTTGGAAGTCAGGGAGAGTTTGAATGACGGTGTCAAGTCGTGTACGTTGTTCTTCGTTAAGTAAGTGATGTTTTGCATTAGTTATTGACAACTCGGGTTCGCATTTAGAGGATGAATTAGAATTGCTTTCCCTAGATATCACAAAATTCTCTGGGTTCTCTAGAGTCAAATTAGATATTTTATTTGATTCTGACATTACCGTAGGTTTTAAATTAAAAGCATCCCAAAAATCACAACCAAGATAAAGGGGTTGTTGAAGTGATGGAACAACTGTAATTTTAAGAATCTTAGTTTCATTATTGAATTTCACGAGGGCATTAATATATCCTAGGATGCGTTGTTTCGAACCGTCCGCAGTTTGCACACATCCGGAAAGATTAATCAACTTCAGATTGTGTTTCCGAAGAAACTCTTCAGCTCCACAACCCAAGGCACTGATATTAGCGCCACTGTCCAACAAACCCTTGAGTTGGACTCCATTAAGAGACACCAATGCATAGGGCCTATTATCTTCGGAGTGATCAGATGAGCCATATACGGATTCCGAAATTTTTGCTCGAAATTGACGACGAAATTTAAAATGACGAAAGGATCGAAGTTTGTGGTTTCTCGACGAGTTAAACCTAGTTTCTGGAGTATGAATTTTGAATTTATTTGAACATGAGTTGTTTAGTGAACATTTGGGAATCAATTCTCCTGTGCTGGGTTGAATTTCTCCGAAGATGGATTGGGAGGGGGTTTCAGAAATTGACTTTGGGAATGGTGGAACCCACGCCGCCCCATTCCCAATCTCCAGTTTCCCTCCCTATTGCAAGAACCACAATGGGGTAACAAAACGTCAGACAGTCCACAACCAAAACAAAAAATTCGCTGTGGGATATCACAGTTCCACCAAATGTGGCCAGTCTTCTTACAATTCCAACATTTTACAGGAGGTTTGCTTGACGCATCTTGAGCCGAAGCATATATTAGAGGCTTAGTAGACTGCATAGCCGAAATATTTTGATCGTAGAAATTCCCAGGTTGCCTTATCTTGTCTAGATCTTCTACATCATTATAAACCGCATTTATTTGTGGAGGTCTGAAACGAGGCTTTTCAGGAATGTAGTTAGCGTTTTTCCAAACATCTTCAACGTTGGTACAAACACTGAGTAACTCGGAAACAGTATTGATGAATCTACCAGCAAGGTGAATTTTCAAGTCTCGCCGCATGTTCTTTTTCAAAATTTCTAACATTTCCAGATCGCTAAATGGGTTAGTAAGTGGTTGAGATAATTCATAGATTGAGTAGTAAAATTCGATAAAATTCTCATCAAATTTTTGTTTTCTGTTATCTATTCTTTGTCGAATTTCAATATCCGATCGCCGAATTTTAAACCTATGTAGTAGAGAATCCTTAAGGTGTTGCCAAGTACACTGCGGATTTTGTTGTAACATTATCCAATAATGGTTCCGTGCAAGCCCCTTTAAAAATAAATGCAACCCATTGACTAGTTGCTGCTCCGGAACATTATTGGTAGAAGATAAATGCTCGACTTGGAATATGAATTTTTCCACGGTCATGTCAGTTCCGTCGTACGACAATTTCCATTTATCCATTTTTGTTGGACAAATATCAGAATTTCCTTTTGGGCCTACATTTACGGAATTTGTAGCGCGAGTTATGTTATAAGGAACACTGTAAAAAGGAGTTTTATAATTTGAGAAATTTCCTACACCACCAACCGTGTGCCCAACTTCACTGTTGGGTGCAAGGGGACGTGAAAAATAATTTGTATCAAAGCCATAATCTTGCGATGGATAGTAATAAGGCATTTGAGACGTAGGCACCTGCATATTTGCCATTGGTGGGTACTGGTAGGTTACGTGTGATACGGGCTGTCGAATGGTAACCTGTTTTGCTTGCAAGGGATTACTTAAGTTATTTATTGATGGACCAGGTAATGCACCGCCGCGAACTTGATTATAACTTGAACTTGAAATGGGTATAAGTGAAGTTTCCGTTGGAAGTTCCTGCACATTGTGCCGCGCTCTCGATGTTCCAGGTCTTGAAAAGAATTGGAGATTTGTATTCTGCTGATTCGATTTTAAATAAATTGAATGATCTTGAGTAATTCCCGGAACATTAGCATTTATTGGGCTTGACCTTCGTGGAGTTACTGAATCAGGTCTAGAACTATCAGAGTTTTCCTCAGCAATGGTTTGCTCTAGTGAATTAGCCGCAGTTACCGATTTTAAATCTGGATTTGTTTTTACTGGATCTAAACTCATTAAATCTACTAAAATTTTTGACGGATTGATCTCCATTGATTCAAGCTCAGTAACAGAGCTTTCTGGATCTTGCGATTTATTAACAATTTTCCCACATACACACAGTAAACTAGAAATTAGGTGGGATAATTTAGTTGCTGTATCTCGCACAGTAGGTATTGAAGCAACCCGTTCGGTACGACCTAATAGATGTAGCAATCGAGAATTAAAAATTTGAATCTCTTCTAATTCACTAGAGGATTTAATAAAATGAACAACCGATTTTTGTAAACTTTGCAGTTTCAGAATGCAGATTGATAACTCTGCCTGCGGTGATGAATGGGCCAAAGCGTGTAAATTTTTCGGGATTAAACTTGGATCGTCCTGCTCGGCTGCCAACTGCTCATCTAAAAGTCGGAACCGTTCGTTAATTCCACCAGTGATCTGACGTATTTCACACTCAATGTTGAATTCGTCGTTATCTAAATTTTCGGATTTAATTAGTGATATATACATGTTGGGTTTGACTAGGTTTCAGTGAATCAAATGATTAGTCTTGATAACGAGTCTTGGTAAACAAAAAAAACATGAACTGGGCACAGTAAAAAAACTAATAATTGTTCGAAGTTTTGTGTTAATAGATGATAATAATTATGTAAAATAAATAAATATAATTAATTGTGAGACCAGGGTAAGCAATGACAATAGCAGGTACGTCGAAGCTACACTAAATAGGAAGAATAAGAACATAACAAAGAAATGGTAAAGGGAAAACGATTCACTAACTCATGATTGAATCGACAATCACCACGGAATGGATGCATTTATGAGTGAATCATTTTAATATTGGTACTTGCTAAAAGTTATAATTTCGGACAAACAATTCAACATGAATATGGAAATATTTGCGAGGATAGCAAAGGATAATAGTTGGGGGGAAAATAGTGTTCGTGACTGTCACTGAAATCAACAATGGGAATTGGTTACCATAGAATTCAGTGCATGAACATTTTCATTATCAGTTTAAGAATTTCATTCGAGGCCACTGCAGCTACATTAATCATATGATACGTGCGTCGAATGGAACTCCTAGACAGGGAGTTGGAATTTTGGAGAAACAAATCTAATTCAGATTTTAACCAAACAATTCAATCAATAATTTATAAACAAAATAGAAATAATTGCGAATCTGAATTAAATAGTGAAATTGTGATAATTGTGCGGAGACAAAGTAAATCGGCCAGAATTAACTAATTTTGTTGAACTAGGTGTAATAAAATACGACGGATAGGGGATGAAAGTAAAGGGATAAGAAAAAAAAGTTAGCCTATAATTGATTGGGCGCCACTGTAACGAAACCTTTCAAGATCGTATAGAATTTTCACCACAGGTGAACTCTCAGAACGTCGTTTCGTTTTCAGAATTGTTTTATATACTCATTCATTGCCCTTGCGCGGTCATTTTGAGCGCGGCTTTAGCTCAGGAGTTTAGGGGTGGGTGTTGCAAGGGTTGAACGAGTCTTGCTAGACCGCTGGGTTAAGAGGCAAAAAAAAATAAAAGAAAACATAACGGAAGAAAACTATTAATGCGGGCGACAAATTTTAACCGAAGTAAAATTTGACCATTATTTCAGAAGGAAATTGACGGTATATAAGGGAACGGAGAATTATGACGGAATGGAATCATAAAACCAAAATATTAATTAGGTGTAGCTGATAACTTACATACAAAAATGAATTAAATGAACATTGCACCTGCCATTGCACTACCTACCTGGGTCTCACCGATACTGATTTAATATCTCATATTATTTAACAAAAAAAAATTATTTAAATTCATTTCCGAGCTGGAAAATTAACATAATGCAATATTTTATTCAATTGTTAATCGATATCGAATGAATTTGGAAAAAAAAATAATATAATTTTAAACTATAACTGTACACAATTCCAAAAATAAAATTCGCCTATAAATCTAACTACCTAGCTAAACTTAATCTAGACCTACCCTAATCTTAAATATAATTTTAACTAAATAATCAAAAAAAAATAACGTGAACTTTTAATTATGAGAATTATTAAAAATAGCACAAAGATAATGAAAATAATTTTATAATAATAATAATAATAAGAATGAAAAAAAACGTTACTTGCTCGATGACGTAGGAAATGTAGATCGCTTGATGTATGTTGAATGATGAACGCAAGAATCCGATTCAACGTTGATCTTGAATAATATTCACGAATATTCGACGGTTGATTAATCTTGACGGAAGTGTGTTCAATCGATAATTAGATTGAATCAATATCGAAGATGTAATTTCTATTTGGTCACTTTTTATTATAGGTTTATTCATTATAATTGGATATTATGAATTGATAATTAGTTTAATTAATTTAGTTTAGTTCATTATTTTGGTTTATTATCATAGTTTTATAACAGTGATCGTTGGTTAAAAATAGTATGACTTAAATATGGATTAAACGGTATAGCTTTACGTTTAAAATTTGTCAAAAAAAAACTGTATCCGTTGATAGAGGTTTACTCTTAATGTTCCTTACAGTAATTTTTCACTTCACTTGAATTTAGATTATTTCGAATCTATGGACTTTTGCTTCAAATTGCACTAATTTATCGACTAAAAGCTTATTAGCGGCACAAACATTACACATTGTTACCACTTATTAGTGTAAGAAATTGTTTTTCGATTTATTCTTAACACAATTTCAGTCTTTGAGTAACGTAAAAAAAAACGGATCACCTTAACGGTCACTTAATTTCGACCTTAAGACCACGTTTTGTTAAGCTAGTTTTCTCGTTTTTTGTTATTTAAACTTATTTAAACTTAAGCACATATAAAAGTTCAATTACAAATTAAATATAAAAGTCTTATAATTGGATTTGTGTATTTACAAAAAAAAAATACGTAACTTTTACGTAAACCGAATACACTACATGATTTAATTAACTGGTTCGGACATCGATAAAATAATCGAATAAAATTTATTATATTTAATATAGTCCAACTATCAGATTATTCGACCGATACAGCATAATATTGTTTTCTAATTATTAACACATAATTTCTTCAATGTGCAAAAACAAAACTTTTAAGATAAATTATTACAACTGATTAATATCAATCTTAATTCTTACACGAACCAAACGATTTTAGATTTACCAACTGACTGACGATATCTCCAAAAAAAAACAAATATTTTGTAGACACACCTACCGATGTACCAAAATATATTTGTAGTAGTACCTTTCGATAATCGATTAACGATTACTAACGACTGGAGTGGTATTCTATTGCTATTGTAACGCAGTGGTGGACAACGCTTCGTTACACATTTAATAATCTGTTTTTCTAATTTGCTAATAACTGTTTAGGTTATACGGAATGGGCAGATATTCCGTGAAGTATTGATGAATTTTAATTAAGATATCAAATAAATACGTTTTGTATTTTAATATAAACTGAAAACATACATATATGACAGTAACAATGGAAGTATTATTTTCAATCTGCATACTAAGATTCACTTCGTGCATGTAATCATCTGTTTTTCTAATAAGCCCATAATAATTGAGGTTATAAGAAATGCACGATATATAGATATTAAATAAATACATTTTGTATTTTAATTTAAACTAATGACATGTATGACTGTAATAATTCAAGTATTCACTTCCCGCATGTAATATTTGCAATATAATTGTATTTGTGTAATTATTATTGTTATTTCTTTAATGAAATTTAATACTGTTAAGGTGAGGTAATTATAATAAATTTTACTAAATAAATGTTAATACGCACTCCGCGCATGTAATAATCTTTTGCGGGGTATGTAAAATAAGCAGTATATTCCGTAAACTATCGATCTATTGTATTTAAATTGAGCTATAAAATAAATGCATATTGCATTTTAATTAAAACTATAAAACATATATCACTGTGACAATAGAAGGATTCACTACCTGTATGAAATAATTGTAATCTAATTTCATTTGTTTAAATATTATAATTATTGCTTGAGTGAAACTTTAATATAAATATTATCTTTACATGTGGTTATATTAATAAATTATTTTAAATGAATATTAGTATTCACTTATGTAGTATTTACAAGTAATAATCTGTTTTTCTAATTTGCTAATAACTGTTTAGATTATATGGGATGTGCATGTAGCATATTTCGTCAACTATTGATCCATAGTATTCACTTCTTGCAAGTAATAATTGTAACCTAATTTTATTGGTGTAAAAATTTTTATTTTTTCTTCAGTGAAATTTAAGTATATTTATTTTATTTATTTGTGGTTATTTTAATAAATTTTACTAAATAAATATTAATATTCACTTCGTGCATGTAATTCTGCTTTTTTAATTAGCATATAATTATTATGGTTATAGGAAATGTGCGGTACATTCCATGAACAAATAATCCATATGGATTTAGATATTAAATAAATGCATTTAGTATTTAAATTTAAACTAAAATCATATATGACTGTAAAAAATGGAAGGTTTTACTTCCTGCATGTAATAATTCTTGTCTAATTTTATTTGTGGAAATATTATTATTTATTTCTATTTATTTATATTAGTTTCATTATTTGTGGTTATTTTAATAAATTTTACTACACGAATATTAATATTCACTTCGTGCATGTAATGATCTGTTTTTCTAATTAGCATATAATTAACTCAAGGGTATATTAAAAATGTGCGGTATAATCCATGAACAGTTGATCCATTTGAATGTAGATATCGATTAAAAGCATTTTGTGTTTTAATTTAAACTTTAAACAATTAAGACTGAAAAAATGAAAGGATTTACTTCCTGCATGTAATAATTCGTATCTAATTTTATTTATGGAAATATTATTACTATTACTAAAATGAAATTTAAGTATGTTTATATTGTTTATTTGTGGTCAGTTTAAAAAATTTTAGTAAATAAATAATAATATTCACTTCGTGCATGTAAACATCTGTTTTCCTAATTAGCAAATAACTATCAAGGTTATAAGAAATGTGCAGTATATTCCGTGAACAATTGATCCATTTTAATTTAAATATTAAATAAATACAATCAGTATGTTAATTTAGACTAATAACATTTAGTAATGTAAAAATGAAAGTATTCACTTCCTGCATGTAACTATTGTAATCTACTTTTATTTGATAATGCTTAAGTGAAATTTTTGTATATAAATTCTGTTTACCTGTGGTTATTTTAATAAACTTTATTAAATGATTATCAATATCGTTTTCGTGCATGTAATAATTTTTTTTCTTATAAACAAATATTTATTAATATTATAACTTATGTGCAGTATAATCCGTGAACGTTTGATGTAGTTAAATTAATATATTAAATAAATACATGTTGCATTTCAATTTAAACTAAAATCGTATATGACTGTAAAATAAAAGTATTCACTTCCTGCATGTAATATTGATATCTAATTGTATTTGTTTAAATATTATTAATTTCTTAAGAGAAATTTAATACTATTGTGAGATTATTTTAATAAATTTTACTAAATGAATATTGATATTCACTTCGCGCATGTAATTATATGTTTTTCTATTTTGCTAATATCTGTTTAGGTTACAAGCAATAAGCAGTATATTTATTTATTTATATCAGAGTTTTAATATAATTATTATACAACAATAAAGTTAACATAATCTTATAAATAGATTTATGAATTTCATTCAAAAAGAACAGAAAAAACACAAACATAATATTCAGAACGTACTTAATACAAAAAGAAATGTACCAAATTATGTACAGTTGAAAAATTATACAGCAGAATAAAATAATAATTAAATACCAAATAATAAGTTCAATGGTTCATGAAATCAAAAACGCAAACAAAAATAATAATAATATAATTTCATATATTTAATTAACAGATGTATCTTCTATGTCAAACCCAATAATCCATTCCCTCAATTTTCTATTAAATGTATTAAATGATGCTAAAAATATTATTTCTGTCGGTAACTTGTTAAATAATCTAGACAATATATGTAAAAAATCTTCTACATCCTTCTTTCCTTGCGAAATTTTACCACCTTTTTACTCGCGTTTTTAAATACCCATTTCCTTTGTAAAACATCTTCAATATTTTATACACAAATAATTTACGTTGAGGGAGAATGTTTAGAAAATAATGGCTTCGTTGTACACGTTCTTTTCTGGAAAAATATAAATCTAAAAACAAATTTTTTGTGTTTAAAAATTATATCAATAGCTGCATTTCATGACACCACCATGATGCAGATCAGATCAAACTTTACATGTGAAACAACAACAACACATGATCGTGTTGTTGTTGTTTCACATGTAAAATTTGATCTGATCTGGATCATGGTGGTGTCATGAAATGCAGCTAATATTGCAATTAGTACCCCTCCAAATAGTAATTTCATATTCTAAAATTGAATTAAACATAGCAAAATATAATAATCTGTGTAATAATTTAGGACATAGTGATGGACGCAATAGGCACAATTCATTCAATATTTTTAGTTACATTAATATGATTCTTAAAAGTTAATTGACTATCAAGTAATAATCCTAAATAACGTTATTCTTTTACATTAGCAATTAATAAGCAATTATTTACTCATATATTTCTATTACAACCAACGGAATGACTTGTTACAAAATTGGGAATTGGTACTCTATTCAACAAACCTATATGAGCATAAACTTAGATTTCTCACTTAATATTAATGAAAGTATTGAAAGCAATTTTCTTAAATTTACTAAATCATTTTTCATTAAATTAAATAGTTCGATTTTAGTAATGAATTTAAATAAATCAAAAATAGAATGGGTCCAAGTACAAAACTTTATGGCACATCATTAGTACATACTAAAAACTTACAATAAAAACCATTCAAAAATAGTTGTTGTTTTCTGTTACTTAAATAACTTTCAATTAGTTTCAGAACAATTGCTCTAAAACCAACATTATACCATTTATTAATTAAGATTTTGTGCTCGACCAAATCAAAAGCTTTTTTAATATCAATGAACAATGTACCATATTCTTTTCCATTATTAATTCCACGCATTATTGGGTCCAGAAAACATACTACAGCACCTTCAGTATTTCTTCTTTGTAAAAATTCAAATTGTAAATCACTAAAAAATTGCCTCTTTTCTCGAAATTTTCGAAAAAACTGACAAAATTGAGATTGGCCTGTAATTTACCAAAGTAGTTGGATCATTTCTTTTAAAAATCGGTGTAATTTTCGAAATTTTTAATGATCCGGAAAAACATCTATTGTAAAACAAGAATTCAATATGAGGGTTCACAAATAAGCAATGCAGCCAACTTCACAATATTGCTAGTTATATTATCAATACCACTAGAAAACTATTTTTTAAACTAACAATTGTATTAAAAATTTCATGATTGATGTATGGCGCTAGCTTTTTATAGAAATATTTTTTTTTTTTTTTTGTATTATTTCATAATTAATTTATTTTATTATTTATCTAAATATTTCGACCTGTTGGTCATCATCAGTGGAGAATTACAAAAACTAAAAACAAATTACAACAAAAATTACTATGTAATGTAAAAAAGACTATGTAGAATATAAAAAGCAACAACTAATTCATACTTAGTCAAATCATAACAATAATATTAAACACATAATTAAAATTTATATACGGTAGTACAATACAAACATCATTTAAAATGGCTATTGACTTGCAAGAAGCTAGTACTGTAATATCTAAAACAATTATTCATTTTACTTTTATTCTGTTTCACGCAAGGTAGGAAAGTGATCATAATGTCAGGGGGTATTTATTATATTTCGATCTCGCTCACCCACTTTATATTATTCATAGTATGTAAATATTTTAATGATAAAGACGTAAAGCCAAATTTGAAAAACAAGGACAACATGGACTGTGCACAATATACCTAGTTTCAGTGTGGTAGTCGATCTATTAAAAAGGTGTGGGGGAGGAAGGGGACAGATAGTTATATACCTGGAAAGGAATGGTATATATGATATGTGTCTTTATTTTTGTGTTCTCTTTCCTCTTTGTTTATGTTTTTCATTTTAACAGTTTATTAACCTTTATAAGATTACTCATGAAAAAATTGTTCTTTTTATGTTTGTTGTGATTTAAAAAATATTATATTTTGTAATTTTTTTTATATAAATGTTAAACCCCCTACACACGATCTGATTTGGTCAGGCGGTCGGGCTGATTTGATCAGATCAGATGTAAAATCAGGTCGTGTGTAGGTATGTCGTATGACAATTTGCTGTCGGGTGATGTCAGGTGGAAATTCCATCCGACCGTCACCCAACCATACAACCGCCTGACCAAATCAGGTCATGTGTAGCGTTGTTGGACGGTTGGTTAAAAATAACAATATATTTTAATAATAAATAATTAAATTTTAACGATATAATACATATTTAGTAAAATTTTATTTAACTGTTATATAATATTGAAATAATAAATAATTTTTTTGTTGAAAATTTGAATTCCATAAACATATGAAATCCCACAAACGTCAAAATTTTATCATTTGTACTCAACGCAAGAAAAAGTATAAATGAATATCAGGTAGTTTGTTGGATCGTGTGGAAGCAATACCTGATTTGGTCGGACTGACCGTCGGCCCGAGAAGTCAGATCGTGTGTAGGGGGTATTACACTTTGCGATTCGGATATGTTCATTTGCTGTCTTAGAGAACATGTCTTAACAGGCATTATATTTGTAGAACTCGAAATAAACGCGAATATTTCAAAACCATATTAGCGATATCTTATGCGAGAAAGTCGTTGTCCAAAAATAAAAAATAATAAAAGCTGTTCATGGTTCATCATAAAAACTAATTTAGGTTGACCAGGAATGATTCGTTAGCTGTGTATGTGATAGTGTCTATGGTGCAGTTGTCTGTAATTGAGTGTGAAGTGTTTAAGGTGTTGTATCTTGAACTCTTTCTTGTCGTAATAAGCTTAAATAGTTAAGCTGAAGGCCCCTACAATCTGTTTTATAATTGACACAGTCGTTATTTTTTGTGATATAACACATATATTTAAAAACTCTTTTTTTCTTTTGGGTCTCATAATCGAGGATAGACGCCTGTGTAAAATCAAAGTTTTCAGAGCACTCGATTGAATGTTTAGATAGTGCACTCCTGTTGTGTGTTATATGATTTTGGTGTTTTTTTGTGTATTTAACATCATTCTCGTGTTGAAGCAACCTCATTGTTACTATTTGGGATGTTTCATCAATATAACATTTACCACAGTCAAAAGGGATCTTATAAACCACACCTGCTCTTTTATCGGTTGGGATTTTGTCTTTGGTGTTTTTGAAAAGTTTAGACAAGGTGTTATTGACTTAAGTGCCTGGCATATGAGTGGTGTTAGGTTTTTGAAGATTTTTTTAATTTTCTCTGTCAGGTTAGGGATATATGCGATAGAGCCTTTGATTTGATTATTGTCAATATCCGCAAGATTTATCGTGTTACAATTTTTATAAGTGTACAAGCATTTTGTAATGAGTTTCTGTGTGAGTTCAGTTGGATAGTTATTTTTACTCAGAATTTTATGTATCTCCGTTATATTACTTGTCCTGTGTACATTATCACTTAAATGAAAAACTTGTTTGATAAATGCTCGTGCCACGTTAAGCTTCATCATGCACGGATGAGCTGAAAAGAAACTTATCATTCTATTGGACGATATGTCTTTACTATACCATTTAGTAGTAATTTTCTGATTTTGACGTGTTAATGATAAATCTAAAAATGGGATGTTGTTATTCGATTCATGCTCAACTGTAAATTTAATTTTAATGTGGAATGAGTTGAAGGCGTTTAAAGTTTCCTCTATCTTGTCTTTGTGTATAATTAATAAAAAATCGTCTACGTATTTTTTAATAAGAGATGGAGGCTCTGAGAGTGTGGGCAGTTTTTCTCTAAGTAGTTTTTCCAATACGATGTCGCCCAAGATTGGGGAAAGAGGGTTTCCCATCGCTAGACCGAATAGTTGTTTATGCACGGTATTATTGAACTGAAAGTAATTATTATCTTTTACACAGGTATCAAATATTTTAAAAAACAATCATTCGGAGCAGGGAATATTATCTTTAATTTCAGTCCATTTTTCCCGAATTACATCTCTGGTAACGTATACTGGGATGTTTGTGAACAAAGATACCACATCAAAAGTAACTAAAACTTCATCTGGTTTTAATATTGTCTTATCAAGGGTTTCTTTCAAATGGGAGGAGTCCCTTATATTGTATGGGCTATCCTCCACTATGGGTTTTAAGTAACTAATTAGCCATTTGGATAGTTGGTAAACTGGTGAAGTAACTGTGGACACTATGGGACGAAGTGGTGTTCCTGGTTTGTGTATTTTAGGCAAGCCATATAGGCGAGGTGCAACTGGTGACACTATTCTTAGTTTTAATTTTTGATGTTTGTCAATGGCATTTATTTTATAAAGTTGGTCAATAAGTTTGTAGACATCTTTTTTTTTTAATAGATCGACTACCACACTGAAACTAGGTATATTGTGCACAGTTCATGTTGTCCTTGTTTTTCAAATTTGGTTTTACGTCTTTATCATTAATTTATTTACATACTATGAATAATATAAAGTGGGTGAGCGAGATCGAAATATAATAAATACCCCCTGACATTATGATCACTTTCCTACCTTACGTGAAACAGAATAAAAGTAAAATGAATAATTGTTTTAGATATTACAGTACTAGCTTCTTGCAAGTCAATAGCCATTTTAAATGATGTTTGTATTGTACTACCGTATATAAATTTTAATTATGATTATGTGTTTAATATTATTGTTAATTATAATTTGTTTTTAGTTATTGTAATTCTCCACTGATGATGACCAACAGGTCGAAATATTTGGATAAATAATAAAATAAATTAATTATGAAATGATAAAAAAAAAATATTTGTCTATAAAAAGCTAGCGCCATACATCAAAATATTAAAGACAAACTATGGAAAGTATATACTATATAAAAATTTCATTTAGATTAGTAGATTGAATAAAACATTAAGTTTTTTCAAATGTAGGTACTGTTATGAGAGAACTGTTTCTATAGTTCTTCCTCTTTAGTAAAAATTGTATTTACTAGTTTCGTTTACTTTAAATTATCAAAAATTTCAACAAAATAATTG
The DNA here is from genome assembly GCA_932526605.1 of Nephrotoma flavescens. Lineage (NCBI taxonomy): Eukaryota > Metazoa > Arthropoda > Insecta > Diptera > Tipulidae > Nephrotoma > Nephrotoma flavescens. The sequence continues at coordinate 52,180,632 of OW052221.1, read as the reverse complement.
TTATAAAATTCAGGTAAATGTTTTAACTCAGTTATATTATTTCCAAATTGATCTTTAACCTCTTTAATAAATACATGACATTTTTTCTGACCTGTTAGTTCATTAATAATCTTCCACTGATCTTTTTAATTTGATTGATTATAATAAAATAATTGATTATAATAATTATACTTTGCACTATCAATTTCTTTTATAACAGTTTTTTTCATATTTGTGGGTGTCGTTTTAGACATCTTCCTAAACTATTCTTAATATTAATCTAATCTATTCTCAATATCTTTATTTTCTATAAAATGATCTTTTTTACTTTGTTTTATTATAGTTAATAAAATCGTTAAAATTTAGAAAAAGCTTCATTAGGATCAGAATTTAAATAACCTGTCGACCAACTTTCATTTTGTAACAAATTTTTAAATAAAATGTGATCAATTTTCTTAAAACAATGATATTTGGATGAACTAAAATGAGTAACGCTTGAAAATTTAATACCTAAACCAGTAGCTACATGATTAGAAATGTCAAATAAAAAACATTAGTAATAAACTGAATATTATTGTTTGATTTTTCCCCAACAAAGAAACGATTAATGCATGTCGATGAAAACCTAGTCACTCTGGTAGACGTGTTTATTAAGGATTGCAAACCATTTGACGCCATAACCATTAAATTCTACTATTCCGTGAACTATTGACACATTTTAATATAGATATCAAATAAATGCATTTTGTATTTTAATTACTAGTAGAAAACTTATATGACTGTTAAAAGCATTTTGCATATAAATTTTAACTATAAAATATGTATGACTGTAACAATGGAAGGATTCACTTCCTGTATGTAATAATTGTAATATAGCTTAATTTGTGTAAATATTGTTATTATTGCTTGAGGTAAATTTAAGTACAGATGTTCTGTTAACGTGTGGTTATTTTAATAAATTTTAATAAATGAATATTAATATTCACTTCGCGCATGTAATAATCTGTTCTTTAATTTTGAGGTATATGTGGAAATGCGCAGTGTATTCAGTGATATATTGATCTATTTGAATTTTGCTATCAAATAAATGCATTTTTTATTTTAATTAAAACTAGAAAATGCGTATGACTGTAACAATAGAAGGATTTGCTTCCTGCAGGTAATAAAATTTTATTTGTGTTAATATTATTTTTAGTGTTTGAGTGAAAATATTCTGTTAACGTATGGTTATTTTAATAAATTTTATTAAACGAATATTAATATTCACTTCGAGCATGTAATTATTTGTTTTTTAATTTGCATTATTTAATGTGTAAATGTGCAGTATATTCCCTAAACTATTGATCCATTTGAACTTATAGCTATAAATTAAATGTATTTTGTATTTTAATTAAAACTAGAAAACATATACCACTGTGACAATAGAACGATGTACTTTCTGCATGTATAAATTGTAATCTAATTTTATTTGTGTAAATATTATTAGTATTGCTTAAGGGAAATTTAAGTATATATTCTGTTAATGTGTGGATGTTTAAATTTTACTAAATAAATATTAATAATCACTTTGCACATGTAATTATATGAGTTCATCGGTTCACGCGTAAATTTTTTTATCAACAATTTAATTCAGAAAATCATCGTTTCGGCACCTCCCAGAATATATTCCTGTGATATAAAATATATACGAGTCGCGTAGTCTTTAAGAATGTCCTAATTTATTTCCAATCAAAACTACAATTATGGTGCTGGGAACTTAGTCACATTTTGATCTTTAGAATATGATCAAGTGCCATATCGTTTGAAATGTCTATGACCAAGCAACAATTTTGTTATCAGATGTTAAGTTTATAAATTCACATTTTTGGCGCTGGTTAAGAATTAAATTTTTGGTGTAGAATAAATTATGATAAAATAATATAACATAATATTTCAACAATTTTTATAAAATCAATGAAGAATAAGAATATTTTTCTGTGTGTTTTGTGACGAATATTTTTACTCTCGATATTAAGTTTTCTTGAATCTTGATATGTTTTTCTTCATATAAATATATATCCTACGAAATTTAAAGCAAATCAAAACAGTTTTAATTGTTTGCTTCATTGTGTATCATAGAAACATGTAAAAATTGTTATGATTTACAAGTGTTAATTGGGTGTTTATTTTCCCTGAGTTATTTTTAGAGAATTTTTCAGCGTGAAACAATTTTTAGACCGAAGCTCTGATTATCTCGTAGTCTACCACCCCCTCCCGACGCTTCGTATTTTTGCGATCAGGGATCTTCAAAATACCGAGGAAAATTATTTTCATCTAAGTTTACTGTTATCAGGATTTCAATAACTTGGTCTTAGAGATCCAACAAATAGTTTGGAGTCCAGAACTAAAATAACTTTGAAAAATAAACTTATATTTAAAAGAATGTACCACAATTTTATCCGATTGTGGACAATTATATTTAAATGTAGAGCTTTTATGATAATGAACTTTTCCAAATTACTTGAAACGGGATTAGTTTTGTATGTCATTACAATCCTCAAACAAAGCAACATTTCCATTTTCTAACCTTAACAGGAATTTTCATTTTATAAGTATAACCTAACCTAAACACATACTGATAAGTAAATTCTAAATATAATTATGGAGTTTCGAATATTATATTGAATGAAACTGCTCTCATTTGTGACGGTCCTTTAATTTTTCATTACAAATTTGCCACGTTGAGATGACGGTAAGTATAATGAAAAGACAATCAATCACACTTTCCCTATATATATATATATATATATATATATATATATATATATATATATATATATATATATATATATATATATATATATATATATATATATATATATATATATATATATATATACGTATAATAAATTTGGTGTATAATCTCATACCCCTCAGGGATTTTATAATTGAATGTATAATCTACATTCACACTTCTCAAGTAGGCTCCCCTACTATTAAAAAATTACTTTAAATAAACGAAAATTATTTATTACTACAATTTAGGTCCATTAAAGCAGCCAAAGAAACCCAATTAAATAAAAATTTATCGTTTGTCTTCTCAAAATTCAAGAGGAGAGTGCCTGCCGTAATGATTGTAAATTTTACTAATTAAAAATAACTTAATACAAATTTTCAATTCCCCAATTTTTTATTATTTAACATTACACCAAAGCACAAAAAAATGTATATAACAATAATGACGAAAAATAGACTGGTACACCAATATAAGATAATTATTGATTATATATTTGTAATTTTCCCATGCCGACGCAAGCGAAAATTTAATTAACAGAAACGAGAACGATGAGAAAAACGAGGAAGAAATTTACCAAATAATAATTAAATCACCCCAACCGAAAAATATACATACCGTATTCTGATATAACGAACAAGATAAATAATAAAATTAAAGAATTTAATAATTGTGTTGAGCAGTTTCCTTCTTATGCAGTACGTAACTATACAATGAAACCCCGTTTCATATTTTAGAATATGTTTGCTATTTACTTATTAACCAAAATCTTTCAATATCATGGTTTTTCTTGTGGTTCCGTATCGTCAACATCAGCCGTTTTTAAAAATATTGTCGGAAGCATAAGATGTTATGAAGAATACAAATTTGTCGACCAAACCATTAATAAAATAAAAAATAAATTTGCATAAAATCGGAGTGTATATAAGAAATATGCCGTCTTACTATAACGTACAACTCCTATATAATATACTCGTATATAGCGGAAAGTTTAATGTAAATAGATGGGGGAGACTTTTCATTTTTTTCCGTCTTGTATCCGTCAAAAAACGCTTCTTTCTTTTCGCCTCGTTTTTTTGTCATTATAATACGCCTCGAAAAAGGTTTGTGTTTTACAATTTTTGATGGAATTAAAAAAGCAACGGAAAAGTAATAAAAAGTTTTTTGTCTTAATGAAAATTGAAGCATTATTTTGTATTTAAATTTTTTTTTTTTGGTAGATCACAGCAATATTTTCATAAATATACGTTACTAACATTTTTGGGTTTCCTTCAAGACTGTGGTGGTATATAGCAACGAAAAATATTATTAATTAGAAAGTGTTGATGAAAAACGTTTTAAATAAGAAAAACAAATGAAACCATTATTATTATTTTTATCAAAAATGCTTTGTTTCCGATGATTTATTTACATAAACGTGGAAATAACACAATTTTTCATTTTGCTCCGGCGTTGTTGTCCAATATACTCGTGCCATACGAAATGTTTGTTAAGCACAAAGATGGAAAACGAAATGAATTTATAAATAAAAAAAAATCTTTGCTATTATTTATATTGTCTCAAGGATTTAATGAAAATTGAAATGAAATTATTTTTTATTTGCATTTTCTTTATATAGCGTGCTTGTAGTTCATGGAAAACGCGGGGGTATACATTCGAAGTTCTAACGTCTATGTTTATAGGTTTCGCTTTATATTTCGTTGTTTAGTATATTGTACTGTCGTCATTTTCATTAGAAATGAAAAATCTGGTCATTTAATTTCCATTTAACTTAGTATTTTAATGGAAACCGTATTCTTTTTTCATTGGCATTTATGAATTGGGTGTGAATCTGGGAATTGGGGAAGCTTACTGCTGATGAGATAAAATGATTCTCTGTCGTGTTGTTCAAGACAAAACAAATTTGGTATTAAAATTTCTTAATCTTGATTTTAAAACTGTGCGTAGGACCCTTCAGGTTAACGAATACCAGCACCACTGGTGAATTTGAGTAGAAAAAAATATTTATATGAAAAAGAACATTAATTTAGTTAATAATTTTCAAATTAATTTTTGCTTTTTTCCGACTTTTGATTGTGCCTAAACAGGAAGGTAGGTAGATAAAAGCAATTTTATTGACAAAAGAATAAAAAAGAAAAATTATTTCAAAACAAAAAATTATTCCCAAAGAAAAACTTGCATTGAAATGTGAAAAAACATAAATGGAAGAGTCGGTCAAAAGTGATCTCTCTGGAAACAATGTAGAGATCTTACAAATTTTCCACAACAACACTAAAGGGATTTTTCATCATCAGATTACGATCTGTAATAAAAATGAACACAGCTATGACGTGTCGATGGTTCCACGTAAATTTGACATACGACCTCGTTTTGGCAGGCAACTGCTTACGGTCAGACGTGAAAAGCGAACCGCGAAAGAGTTGGGTGTGCTTCGGCCCTAGAACAGATTGCGAATATAACAAATAAAAGAAAAAGAAAAAATGAAAAACAAAGCAAACATTCTCAAGAGCTGATTCACATTGGCAAAAATGTCAGAATTAAAAATTGTTTTCCTTGATGTTGAGTTAAAAGAAATAACAATGAAATTCTATCATGTTGGCCAGATTTTAAAGGCCATATGTGGCCCTCATGTATTGGTTGCCATATTAGAATTACGTGAATATGTGATTGTATAGCGAGACGAATTTCTTCAAATAGAAGAGACATAACTAGTATGCAAGGTTACTGGTTGTTATAACAGTTCACGAATTCAAGTCATTGCATAGTTCAATGCCATGAGTTTTGCACTCCAACTCGGGGTCATAGACGTGTTCCATTTCACCATACGGTACCGTTGGATTGGCACAAACGCCAAAGCTTTAACCACTGTGCCATTTGGTCGGTAAAATGAAAGTTGTTGTCACGAAACTACTTAACATGAAATTAACCATCAAGAAACTTTGAAAACAATATGTGCGATACAGAAATATTTCAAATGTAAGCAATCTTGCAGTTCCCACGAGAGCAGCTTAAAATTAGTCAGAGGTGAGGAATACGTTAAGTTTTGTGTAATCAACTTAACACGTGAAACATTGCACAAAGCAATTATTGAAAGTGCACGTTTTAGGGGCAATTGCGAAGGTATACCTATCCGATGATGTTAAAAACAGTTCAGTGTTCAATGTTTAGTTTAGCTGGAGTTTCTAGAGCAGTTTACAAGCAATTTAATAGCTGAGGTTTTAACAATGAACATTCAGCGGTAAAAGCAGAATTTGAATTTGTCTGCTTAAAATTGAAATCTGTGTTCTAATTGAGGATTGTTCCGATTTTAAATGTATGTTCCGCTAGCTTTAAATGGAAGGACCTTTGTCAAGAACAATTTGATCATAATTTGTTTAATTAGGCCACAACGATTTGGTTCTGCTAGCTTTAAATGAAATAATTTAAAGCCTGGTCATGATCGAGTGGGGTCCACAATTTATTAACGAGACATTTAATTTGCTACTTGATTTGACATGGAAAAGCTTAATGCTTTATCTATAAAACAAGCGGATAAAAAATAGTTATAATGGGGGTATTTAGGCAGTCTTAAATTACACTTTAATTTTTTTTTTCATTATATATCACTTTTTGATAAGGGTTCTGAAAACGTTTCCTGAAACTAGCAGAACACATCGTTTAAGCTGGATTTGATTGAGTCAAAAATTTTTAATTGGGCCCATTACATTTTTAGTCTTTTAATAGCCAATAACCGTTCATAGTGTCTCGTAATGTTTCGCTGAGTAGATACTGCTGCTTTAGGAAAAGAAAACAGAAAATTACTAAGATATAGTGAACAAAAGAAACTTTTACTTTACTTTAAAAAGTGGATGTTAACTTAAATAACTTATAAAGTCCAACATAATTGTAATGTGAGTGTCAATTGGTTTTATAAGACCCAGACTTTGCCTATTGTTCGGACATTGCACAAAAACTGCAACATGGTTAATCATGTGACAATTTCATGTTCATACCCTGTCATATGTGGAAATTACTTGTAAAACGGTCACAAAGCACTTGAGTGTGTAAACCTGCATTGGACTGCAATGTTTACATTAAACGCGAGCAAATTGTTATGGCAGTCATATGACTTACAACCTTAAATGGCTCAAAATGCAAAGAACACAATGGGTTTAGAGATGAATAAAGACACATCGTCAACAAGTAAAAAAGCAACTATTTCAACAAAATCTCAATTATAGCTCACATAACTACTATCAAAGGAATGTTCATGTTATTCAGCTATATCGCTAGCAAACATACAAAAATGGTCTTAGCATTAGGAACAGAGAAATCTGAAAATTTGCTTAAACTTCAGAAATAATCCAAATCACGATTTTTTTTAAATTGAATAAAACCACAGATATCACTGAAATAATAAAGCAATGCATTTACAATCACCATGATAACATCGCATGATAAAATATGCAAACAATTGTTTAGAAAAAACACAATCATTTAAACAAATTGAAAAATTACCGAAAATTTTGAAATTATAATTTTTGAACAAGTGTTTTATTTTTTGTTGTTCAATCCCTTACGTTTGATATAAAGAGTTGAAAAATAATTTTTATCATTGTTAATGGGCCGAATTTCAGAATTTCTAATAATTTTTTTTTGTTTCCAAATATAATGATTTATTAATTTTGCGAGATAATGCTTAGCAACGTTTCTTTTAATATTTTAAAATTTTTATGTGAAATTTGAGATCTGAAAGTTTTAAAATTTGTTGAGCCAAAATGTTTACTGTATTAATTTTATAGGAAGTAGGAAGCCAAGAATAAAAATTTTGATATCTACCAGACCATATATCTCTGTGATATCAATCAAAAGAAATTTTGCCATCAGGCTCGTGGATCAAAAGTAAATCTAAAAATGGATTTTTGTTGTCAACTTAGTTTTCGAAAGTAAATTTTATTCGATTAAAAATTTTGTTAAAGCTGTTCAAAAATATATCAATTTTGTTTTCAGGAATAGCCGTTATGATATCATCAACATATCGATAATAAATTTGCTAATATAAGCCTTATGGGAGAACCCATTGGAGACCCAAAAATTTGTTAAAAATTTTTATTGTCAAAAGAAAAGTCCGAATTACCTAAAACAATGCTTAAACGTTTTAAAAATTTGACTTTCGTTGATTTTGCGTTCATTTTAATATCTGTCTAATTTTTTCTGATAATTTCCAAAACTATATGACTATCTACATTAATAGATAACGAAAACACGTCTAAAAAAAGTGTGGATAGCTGCAGCAGGGAAACTTTTGAATTTCCAAATGAAACTTTGCATACCGATTAAGCCCAATTTGTGCTAATTAGTGCTCACGGGAAAAAATTAGTGCTAGTCCAGGATTTGGGAAAACCGGAAAAGAAAATTTCAAATTTCGCCTGAAAGACGAAAAAAATAAAAACCAATTTATAGAAAAAAACAGAAATAATTTAAGAAAAATTTTAAAACTTCACAAAAGTGGCTACACCGACAAAATTTGAGCTTATCAAAGAAATGTGATTTTTATAAATTTTCATTCGCAAATAGAGGAAAAACAAACTAGCCCCTAAAAGATACCATAGTAGTGTTGCTTTCACTAATCTAATCGGATTAGCTAAGAAATTTGAAAGCAACAACTTTTGGCTTTAATTTTTAATGCGTTTTAATTTTTCTGTGTTGGTTCATTTTATTAATAATTATTTTAGTTTTTTATATTTTATGAAATAGAACAAATTAAATTCGGTATTTTGGTATCAAATAAAAAATGCCAAATTATACTACAATATAAAATGTCGTAAAAAATTGAAAAAATATATCCTTGCGGTAAACACCATAACCATAAAATGATTTTATTTCCCTTAATCCTAAATTTTTTTTTCTTAACATTCTAAGAAAATCGGCTTTAATACAATGCAATTGTTGCTGTAAAATTTTGAAAGCAACACAGCTTATATTGAACATCCAAAATACAGAGGTATACCGTTCAATATAATATTTTTGTTCAACAATAAATTAAAAAGTAGAAACACCTTATTGTAAAACCAAAGACTGAGCAATTCAGATAGCATATTCTTGTCACGCATTTTCATTGCCATCCGATAAATATAGTGGCTGAATTTGTGCTAATCCAGAATTGGCCCAATTCCGTTGAACAACAACGACCTTTGAATGAACGATTTTCTGACAAAAAGTGTTCTACAAACTAATGAAGTTGACACTTCTGATTGCATATTCTAATTCGGGATTACCACAAATTCAGCCACTATATTTTTCGGGTGGCAATGAATTTACCTGATAGGAATATGCAATCAAAAGTGCCAACTTCATTGGTTTGTGAAACACTTTTTGTCAGAAAATTGTTCATTCAACGGTCTTTGTTGTTCAACGGAATTCCGCCAATTCTGGATAAGCACAAATTCAGCCACTATATTTTTCGGATGGCAATGAAAATACCTGAAAGGAATATGCAATTAAAAGTGCCAACTTCATTGGTTTGTAGAACATTTTTTGTCAGAAAATCATTAATACAACGGTCTTTGTTGTTCAACGGAATTCCGCCAATTCTGGATTAGCACAAAATCAACCACTATATTTTTCGGATGGCAATGAACGTACCTGATAGGAATATGCAATCAGAAGTGCCAGCTTCATTGGTTTGTAGAAAACTTTTTGTCAGAAAATCGTTAATTCAACGGTCGTTGTTGTTCAACGGAATTGGGCCAATTCTGGATTAGCACAAATTCAGCCACTATATTTTGCGGATGAAAATGAACATACCTAATCGGAATATGCAATCTGAAGTGCCAACTTCATTGGTTTGTAGAATACTTTTCGTCAGAAAATCGTTAATTCAACGGTCATTGTTGTTCAACGAAATTAGGCCAATTCTGGATTAGCACAAATTCAGCCACTATATTTATCGGGTGGCAATGAACATACATGATAGGAATATGCAATCAGAAGTGCCAACTTCATTGGTTTGTAGAACACTTTTTGTCAGAAAATCGTTAATTCAGCGGTTTCTGTTGTTCAACGGAATTGAGCCAATTCTGGATTAGCACAAATTCAGCCACTATATTTTTCGGATGGCAATGAACATGCGTGACAAGAATTTGCTATCTGAATTGCTCAGTCTTTGGTTTTACAATAATGTGTTTCTACTTTTTAATTTGTTGTTCAACAAAAATATTATTGAACGGTATACCTCTGTATTTTGGATGTTCAATATAGTATATTTTAGGGACTAGTTTATTTTTCCTCTATTTGTGAATGAAAATTTATAAAAATCACATTTCTTTGATAAGCACAAATTTCGTCGGTGTAGCCACTTTTGTGAAGTTTTAAAATTTGGCTTAAAATTTTTTCTGGTTTTTTCTAGGTAAATTGGGTTTTATTTTTTTCTTCTTTCAGGTGAAATTTGAAATTTTCTTTTCCGGTTTTCCCGGCTCCTGGACTAGCACTAATTTTTTCCTGTGAGCACTAATTAGCACAAATTGGGCTTAATCGGTATGCAAAGTTTCATTTTGGAATTCGAAAGTTTCCCTGCTGCAGTTACCCACACCTAAAGAAATTAACAAAAAATTTTGGGGTATAATGAAATTTCGAATTTTTGCTTAAAATCTTCGGAATTTAGAACAAAATAATTAGTTTTTCCTACACTAGATTTCAGAATATTACCTAAAAATGCCGATAAATCTATGTGGGCCATCTATTGAGCTCACGATAGGTTTATGGATTTTAGGTAAACCATATAATATAGGAACTACTGGAATGTAACTGGTTATTATTTTTTTTTTTGTAAATTCATCAATGTTTCGTCTACTGTGGAGTAGAAATATTTTTTTATAAATTATCTATAAGTTGTGTCGTCATTTAATAATGTATTCATTTTTTCAATATAATCATTACGTATGGTTAATGCGGTTATATTTCCTTTATCTGCTCGAGTCACCATAATGTTCGGATTGTTTTTCTAAAAAATTTTAGCTTGTTTAAGGCAAGATAAAATATAATATAATTTCGTTTTTTTGTCTACATTATGTCTTTGCTAAATTTATTTCATTGCTTAATTTATATATACAATTTTCATTTATATATTTTATTTAATATTTTTAAAATCATATTCATATTTTATATACTAGTTTGTAAAATAATGGACAAAATAAATTTGGCGACAATAAATGATGTTATTAAATCAGGAAAATACATTGAAATCTTGTATATCCTTTGATCAATCGATAGTCGAAACATAACTATAAAAGTAAAAAAATATTATTCAAATTGCAAATTGTTCCCAAATAATTGCAATGCAAATTTCTGCTCTATAAGATAGCGAAAGTTTGTCAGCGAAAAATAAGAGAATACACTACTCGCTGAAAGTGGCAGCACTATCACTAAAGAGAAATTATTTCGTTATGTAATTACCAGCGATTTTTTATTTTTTATTATGTGTATCTTTTTTAACTAAATAGAGCATCTCAGCGGAATAAAATATTAAAAGAGGTCAATAGAATAGCAAATTGATTATTCTCCGAAGGAACTTTGTAAATATAATCTTGAAATTTAACAATATTCTGTCTTTCCGCCATTTCTTAACGAATTACGATAAAATTTGGGTAGTAGTATTGATCAGGGCCTTTAAAGTAAGTTTTGCACACAATTCTAGGGTCTGGTTCGTGCTGGACTAAACTACCCAAGTAGCAAAAACCAAAGTTTCAGAAAAACCAAAATCATTTTTGAACCGGTTCTAACATGTCTTCAATTTCGAATAATTAAAACGTCTCTGGACGAGTTTTATGAAACCCTTTTGCCACCAGCAAAAGCTTTTAAATGGTTTCCAAATATCCAAAAATTTACTGGTTATTTTGAAACCATTCGTAAACGGTATTACTTTGGAACAAATGCAACGTATTTGAAACGGTTTATAAAAACCCTTTTGTAACTCTTAATATTGATTAAAATACCGTATTATTGTTTCTAATAATTTTTTTCTATTTATGTTTTTTTAACACTGGAATTTATAATGGTTTACCAACTTGTAAAATAATTCGCTAAATCATTATGTATTTATTTTGTTTATAAGCACAATATAGTGCTTGGTATGTTTAGAGTCGGACTCGGACAATACCGTCTCCTGATAAACATGATGAATGACGAATCTTATAATATGATTTGTCAAGTCACTTGGTAAACTCACCTCGAAAAGAAAACCAAATCTGGTTAAAAAAAATTTTAACCTATATTATCGGAAAATAAAATGGTTTTAAGTTTTTATAAAATCAGTTAAAACCCGATTTTGATAGACCGTTTGTTCTTTGTAATTGAAACTGAAATTAATCCATTTTCCAGAGATTTTCAATTTTTTACAAACCGCGTTAAAACAGATTGTTTCGGCTTCTTATTACGGTGTTTATGACACCTAGAACCATTAGAGCTGTCACCGCCCCAAAGAAACTTAAAAGTAGTTTTAATATAAATATTTGCATTCATTTAAAACCGTTTCAAAAAATCTGTGTTTTTTTTAAAACTGTTAATAAACGGTTCCTCATTAGTAAAAATAAAATGAGATGGTATCAAAAACCACGGTCAAAAGCAATATCTGCTACGGCATCACAACGTGTCGGAAACGTATCTCAAACCATTTCAAAAACTTTTAGATTTTAAAACCAAAGTTTTGTATTTGTTATAAAACCAACTTGAAACCAAAAATTGCTGCTTGGGATTTTACACGAAATAAATAAATTTTAAACTGGAGGGAACTCGGTTTTTTTCCGAAATTAAATTTAGCAAAATTTGCATCATAACCGAAAGTGTTGGTTACTACTAGAAGTTTTTGAGATATTGGCCAAAAACTAAAAATAACTTATATGGCCGCAGAAAATCAAAAAATTATAGTGAAAATTCAAGTTCAAATTTTTTTTTCGAATTGTTCCTGTATGCGATCTAAATTTTACAAAATATAATTGAGAAATCCCCGAAAGCTCTCCAGTTTAAAATTTATTTATATCGTGTAAAATGTACAGATACGATTTCTCATAAAGACTGGTTATGAAATGGCCAGTTTAGTCCAGCGCAAACCAGATCCTAGAATTTTGTCCAAAACTTTAAATCCCATCAGTACTATTATCCAAATAGCATCGTAATTCGTTAAGAAATGGCATAAAAATGGAATACTGTTAAATTTCAAGATTTCATTTACTGAGTTCTCTTACTTCGGAGATCAATCAATTTGCCATTTTAAAATCGCGTACATGACATCAAAAACAAATAGTTCCATTCTGCTTCGGAACTCAAAACTAATCAATTTACTTGAAATGATTTATACCACTGGTTTAAACTTTGTTGTTGTTTTAATACATTTTGTTTGATACCATGTTATTTTTTCCTATCTAACTTCCAATATCGTAAACGCACTATGAGGATTACGTTTAATATTTTATTGCGCTGAGATGCTGTATTTAGTGAAAAATAGATACATAATAAATAAAAAAAAATGCCGGGTCAGTTCATAGCAATTTTGGTACGGTTCTTGCGCTTCAACTAATCACCATCATAACACCAAATTTCATATCGTTATACAGTTTTATTGTGAAAGACAAACATACGAACGAGGAATCAGGTCATATCATAAAAGATTCATTTTATTTGTAAACGTGATGTCAAAAGCAAACAATTTGTTTGGAAGTGGTTGTTGTTATAAGATAAATAGTTTATAATTACAACTAGCACAATCAGATATTTTCCGTTTCACACATGAACCAAATTCGATTTTTCCACGTTATTACTTTATTGTATATTTACCTTATGATTATGAAAATCAATTTTTATTTGTTCAAACATAAATTCTACGTCTAAAGCTGAACATGTTTTCTTTCCACCACACACACTGTACACACAATATACAAATTTTCGAATAAAGTGCGTACGTTTAAATCAAACAAACGCTTTATGTGTATATTTCGAACAAATAAAATATTTTTGTAACGTTTTCTAAACATTATGACAAAAACAACAAAACCAAAAATCGATTCTAATTTTCCGATACGTATTAAATTTTAATTGTTGTCTTACATTATATTATATTATATACCTACCTATACATGGATTGTGTACACTGTTCACATGTGTATGTTATGTAATTTGAGATTTTCATTTTATCTAATTGATTAGAACCGAATGTATCGTTTTGTATCCACATTTACCGTATAATGTGATATTAAAATTATTTTGTTTATTAAGATAATTTTTTCCGGCTTGGTAGTCGATTTTCTCGTATCATATCAATCTGATTATATTGTATCGATTTAGGAAGGATATACACACATAATTATCATTAAGTAGATATTGATTGGAAATCATTATGTTAATCTAAGTGTTTTTACATTTATATTCCCTGAATTTAGCTACACGTTAAATTATGTTGGTGTATGTGAATTAACCGACCGAAAATCATTCGTCCCAAATATAAAGCAATGTCTGTTCCACTCACAGTGAAATATTCTAATCTTTGATTAATTATAAGCCGATTTAAACCAATTTACGTTAACCTATTTAATTCTATAGCACGAAAATCAATCCAGAATCATAATCCTAAATATTATGCCAATGAGGCTTCTTTAAATTTTCAAAACCTCTTCAACCCTGAAAATGAAAATCATTTTTTACCAGACCTATTTTCGAAAAAAAAAATCTTATACTTCCCAAAAAGTTTACCTTGGCATGGCCATGAGACAAAAATTGGATCACCTAAAAATTTTCGTTGATGGTTTTATATATGCAGAAGAGAGTCAGTCTTAATCCGCTGATTGTATACTTATGTTTGCGTTGTACTAAGGTAAAATTGCAACAAACAATATGCTTCAGTACCAAAAAAACATACAACTGGAAAATTTTAAAACAGAAACAATTCAGAGCAAAAACCAATCGAAAACTTCGATTATTTACCGGGCCCATTTCACATCACACATGACCATGAGACATAAAAAGATACCAAGCTGCAAAAGGTTGTTATTTATTATTCAAAAAACATGAAATGGAACTTCAGGAAAGCAGAAACATTTTCTTCAAATTCCTAACCCCTTACCCCAATGAAAGCAACGGTAGAGTTTCTATTAAAATTGATACATTGTCTGCAAAGGAACCGCAGCAAAACTGTAAATATTTAAATTTCTTCTTAAATTCTGAGCCAACGGAATCCAAATCTCATGTTTTTTAAAAGACAACAAATAGTGATACTATTTATTAATATGACACCAGTTAGTCGCATAAAAGCCTTTGTAACTGAATGAACATTTCTTGAAACAGCATTATTGAGAAGTATAAGATAGCGGAATTTTGACAGCGGAAAATAAGAGATTACGCTACTCGCCGCAAGTGACAGCACTATCACAAAAGAGAATTAATTTTGTTATATAAGTACCAGCGGAAATTTTTTATACGTTATGTATATATTTTTCACTAAATAAAACATCTCAGTGGAATAAAATATTAACAGTGATCCTTAAAATGGCAAATTGATTGATCTCCGAAGTTAAGAAACTCGATATATGAAATCTTGAAATTTAACAATATTCCTTCTTTCCGGCATTTCTTCCACTAGTAACCAATATTTTCGGTTGTTTTTCTAATAGCTTAGGCTATACTAAGACCATTTGGAAAATTTGAAATTTTGAATTTATGGACTAGAATTTTCACAAGAATTTTTTGAATTTCTGCGGCCGAATAAGTTATTTTCAGTTTCGTCGAAACGATCTTCTGGCCTTCGGGAAATTTACTGAAATTTTCTTTGAAAAAATTACTGCAAATTTTGGAATAATAGACACCCAAGACCTCTTTAACTTTTTATGTTAGAGTGTTTTCAGGCAAACTGGACCATGAGTAACTCAAAAGTGATTTTATTATTTTTTTCTCATGATTTTGAGCTTCGGAAATTCACAGAAAATGCATGAACGTATAATTTAATAAGTTATTAAAAATTTCTGCATAATAACTCCTGTTGCCCCAATAAATTTTCATGTAAGATTATTTTTCGACCAGTTTGGATCATAAGTAACCCAAAAGTGCTTTGACCATCTGATTCTCATGCTTTTGAGTTTTGATAATTCAAGGAAAACACTTTATGGTAAAATTTATTAAGTTACTGTGATTTTCTAATTACTGCACCGCAAGACCATTATAAAATTTCATGTAATGGTGCTTTGTGGACACATAAGAAACTCAATAAAGCTTTTATTATTTTTTTCTTATGCTTCTGAGGTTCGGAAAATTGATAGAAATTTTATTAGGGTATTGGGCCCCCCAAAAGTGATTGTGCTATTTGATCATAAGTCTTGTGAGCTTCGCAAAATTTATGAAAAATTCATTTATGAAGCTTAAGTTACTGCGAATTACTGCATATCCTTCAAGTTCTCTATAAATTTCCATGTGAGCGTATTTTTTGAGCTAATAAAATCACGAATAACTGATTACTGGATAACTTTTCATGTAAGGTTATTTTTAGGTCAGAATGGATCAAAAGAAACTCAAAAGTGCTTTAACTGTTTGATTCTCATAATTCTGAGCTTCAAGAAATTCATGGCAAATCCGTTAAAGTGTAATTCATTAAGCTACTGCGAAATTCTGCATAATATACTGAACCATTAGGGCTTCTCATATGTAAATTTTCAAGTACTTACTTGGGACAAACTTCATCATAAGTAACACTAAAAAGCTGTTAGTATTTGGTTCTCTTGCTTTTAAACTTTGCAAAATTCGCGGAAAACTCATTAACGTTTAATTTCTGCAACGCCCCTATAACTTTTCTTTTAACTAACTCAAAAGTATTTTAAGCGTTTTGTCATCACACCTCTAAGCTTTGGCAAATTCACAGAAAAATCATTAAAGTGGAATTAATAAAATTACTGAGAATGTATGCATATTAAACCTTCAAAGCCCATACTAATTTTCATTTAACATGATTTGCAGACAAGCGTTTTTCGAAAAATTATGCAAAATTTAATAATGTGTGATTTACAAAAGTTAGAACGAATTTCTGCATACTTAACCCCTAGGGCTCTTATAACTTTTTATGCAAGGGTATTTTTTTGGATAGGTTGGACCATAATTAACTCAAAAGTTCGTTTAGTAATTGGTTTTCGATCGTTATAGTTTCGAAACATTTATAGAAAAATCATTTCTGTATGCTTAACGCCTAGAGGGCTGCTTTATCTTTTCATGTAAATTACCGTGAATTTGTGCAAACACCCTATAATTTTTCATGTTATGGTGTTTTTCAGACTGATTGCGATAAAGCTTTTGAACTTTGAAAGATCACGGAAAACTCAATAACGTTCAATTTATTCAGTTACTCTGCATTCCTGCTAATTAAGGGTGTTTTGGGGTGTCATTTAAGATCATAAGTGACACAAACGAGTTTTTAGTATTTAGTTATTATGCTTCTTAGCCCCTCGAAAGTACACAAAAAATTCGTTACGGTATCATAAACTGTGAATTTTTGCATTTCCGCAACCCTAGGACTAATAGTAAAACAAATTATATGGCGTGCTATGAAATAATAAAACCGAGAGACAAGGCCACAGAAGGACTTTTCAAAAATCAATGAATAAATGCCTTGCATATTGGAAAATACCAATATCCATAACATGGAGGTAGCACTACATTGTACTAAACGGAATATTAGAAAAAGTTGGTTTCGTCATAAAAACTGGAAAAAGTTGTTCTAATAAACCCTGTATAAAACGGATTTGAATGTGGTAAACCAAAAATACAACTAAACAGAATAACTATTATTGTAATAATAACTCGATTTATTACTTTTAACTTTACCTGGCCAACGATCACCATTGCTGATTATACATTTGATTATTGAAAAATTTCTATTATTAGACGGTACTTAGTACCGAATTGACTACAGTAACACATTATGTACTCGATTCGTACAATACTGCATCAGTCCTCTTTTTTATATACATCTCATATACTTCTTCCCCAACAAAACATAATTTTAGTGAATGCAGTACGAAACAAAAGAAAAACAATAAAAAATATTAGAGTTGTTTGTTTTTAGTTAATTAGTATGAAACAGCCCCCCCAATTCCTGAAGACGATACGCAAACGAAAATGCAAAATTCATATTTGAACTGAATCAGATTCTTATTTAACCCATTCCCGCAAATGACGGCTATAGCCGTCAAATTTTTGTTGATATGTATCCAAATGACGGCTATAGCCGTCATGCATATTTTAATGGTTCATCTATATGTTTCATTTTATAGGCGTAATATTTGAAAAAATAATCCGTCGAGATATATTTTTCCAGCCGACGGCAAAATAGGGATAGAATAATTTTGAGTATATAACATAAGCTATAAAATTGTTAATACATATGTATGTTTACTAACAAAATAGTATGTACATATGTTCACTACATGACTAGTAGTAGACATCACTAGTGATCTTAAGAATTCATTTATTTAAATAGATTATGTACTTTAAATTACAAATTAAAATTAATTAAAATATGCAAAGCGGCTTTTTAACAGTCATTTGCCCACATATCACCAAAAATTCGAAGGCTACAACAGCCATTTGAGACAACGGGTTAATGAAAATATGCAGGATGGCTATAGCCGTCATTTGCCTACATATCACCAAAAATTTGAAGGCTATAGCCGTCATTTGCTCTGTAGAGAAAAATGATGTGATGAACAAATGACGGCTATAGCCACGGTCATCGATATAAAAGTGTGCGGGAATGGGTTAAAATTGAATAAGAATCTTAAACTTTCGTTTTTGTATCGTATACAGGGGGTCTATTATGAAATTTTCGACCGCGTTTTTTTTCGACGTTGTCAAAATTTTGTATTATGAAACACTCGATGCGTTGTTTTTTTTTAGATAACGTCGAATATTTTACGACAGCTCTTGAGGTGTCGAGTAAATAAAAGAAAAGCGTTAAGTGTTGAGAAATAAAAAAAGTTTGTTAGTAAAAATAAATTAATAATTTAAACCTATAAAATTTTAATTAATAAAAATTACTTAATTTAAATTTAATAAAAAATAATAAATTTTAATTTAATATTTGTGATAATTTCCAACAATAAATATTAAATTTAATAATAAATTATATTTTTTTATCAAAATGAGAGTATGATTTAAATTTTGGGAATTTTTATATTAGTGTTTTAGTTTGTTATATTAACAATAAACTTTTTTTGTTTTTTATATATAATTTTCCTTATAAGAATCCGAAATAGGACGAAAGAGAAAAAATTTATTTTGATTGGATTTGGTTTTTTTGGTTATTTTGTCTTTTGAGGAATAAAGGAAAAAATTAAAAAATATGTTTGCGCTTATGCTTTTGGTCCCTAATTATAGAGCAACACAATTTTATTTTTGAACCGATTTTTTTTTTTGTGTTGAAACCAAAATTAAAATCTAAATTATGTATTAATGAAACCCTTAAATTTACAAATTAAAATATATTTGCATAATATTGTCTTGTTTAAGCACCTTTCTTCTCAAAACACCATAATGAAATAAAAATGATTTTACGCGTACATAAGTAAAATGCAATTGTGTATTTTTCTTCAAAATTATTCATAATACCGATTTTCGACGTTGTCGAGGTTGACAACTCGGCAACGTCGAAAATCGGTATTATGAACAATTTTCGAAAAAAAAAATCATAATACCGATTTTCGACGTTGAACGTAGCTGCTAGATTTTTGACAAAAAATAAACGCATTAGCGTTAAAAAATACGAGCATTAAAATTGTACATCGTACAAACTTACAAGATTTTTTAAATTTTATATTTTTGTTTTTTATATTCATTACGTTCAACGGTTTAATAAAAAAATGTAAATAATTTTTAACATCCATGGGCAAGTACTAAACGTGAGTTTTTCGTAGAGTGGTAAATTTTGATTGATTTATGTTTAAACGTGCAGCGGGACTAACTGAACCGGCTAAATTGCCATTTTTCATGACAACTATTGAAACGCACCAAACTTGAGAAAATCAATCTGGTGAGTGTTTTTCAGTTATTTCGACTAATGTGAACAGAAATGGAGAGAATCGTCAAAAATCGAGCATCTATTATTGTCAAATTTCAAATATTTCATTCAAAAGCTTAGTTTTTTTAGATTTAAATTACACATTCGTATTTTATTTAATTATTTAATGTAGTATAATCTTTAATGAACTAAACATTCGAGCTGGCCAAGCATATTTCGGACATGAGCTTAAATTATTGATGTAGTGGAAACCTTACCCAACTCAATAGAAAATTTTCAAAACAATCGTATTGGTCAGACGGTGGTACTAATAGTTCCAGGTAGTCTCTTCCAATCATTTGTCAGACATGAAATTAATTCTTTATTGTAGTAAAATCATTAATAAACATCCTAGGTAATTTTCAAAGCAATTCTATCAAACAGAGATACTTATAGATGAAGCTGTGTAACGATCCATAAGTAGACAAGGGGCCATACGAATTAAATTAAAACTCAAGAGCTCAGAAAACACTCGGTTTGTTAACATAGAGGCTTCAAATGCGAACTATTTAGCGAAGCTGGCTCAGTTGACGGGGTGAGTTTAAAATGAAGCATGCTTAAAATAGTCGCCGCCGGTCGAAATATTATGAAAAAATTTAAACCTAAAGGAAATGAAATGACAGGAATTAACAGCGGCACAGGTAATCATACCTACCCTTGCTACTCACGGTCGAAAATGCATTTAAATTTTTATTGTACCAGAATCCCTAACGAACTTCTGAGTAAAATTTCAAAATAATCGAACTCGAAGCGATGAACTTTTCCTCTGCAGTTTGAACCTTTAATACAACCATCTGCACCATACTATTGTTTTAAAATTTTCTTCCATTATAGGTTTGTACAACCATAAAGACTGTAACACTACTCATACAATTGTTTTGAAAGAAGTTTATTGAGGAATCTACCACAGAAAAAAATTTAATTCATTTCCGACAAATCCATTGAAGAGCCAAGTTCGAATTATTAGTTTAGAAAGTTGCCTTAAAAATTCATCAAGTTTTCCACTACAATAAAAAATTAAATACGTATGACCTAAAACTAAGAGTACTACCGTTTTACATATTCATATCGAACTAAAAAAATTTATTCATATCCGGCAAAGGAAAAGGCCGGCTGGAACCTTTAGTGCAACCACCGGACCCTTACGATTGTTTAAAATACGTGTAGGGAGTCCGTTAAGGATTCTGCTATAATTAAAAATTAAATTCAGGCAACACTAAACTATCACTATCGTGAGAGTTCACTATCCAAGTCCGAAAAAATCACTACAGTAAAAACTAGCATGATACAATGTCATAAAATTTATAACATTCAGCCCGAAATTTTAAAATTACTTTTATGTATTTTTACGATATATTACTATTGCTTGGTAGCCTAAAGCCTAGTCAGTCCTAAACTAATCATTTATATGAAGCTATCCCGATATTCACTAAACAGATTCATACTAAACAAAAACTATCGAGAAAGTTTTATATTCCAACCCGGAAAAATATCACTGTCGCGACATTAAAATGTGTCATGATAATTTGTTATGCCATTTAGAGCATTCAGCCTAATTTTTATAAATATAACTTTTACGTATTTTTAAATTATTCCTTCAATTGTTGGGAAACATAGACAGGCCAAACCTAACCTGAAAACGACAATGCGGAAACTTAACTATGAATCTAGCAAGAACTTTCAATCAGAAATTTTAATTTGTTTTTGTATGGATATAGTCGTTTGAAGTATTGACTACAAATTTGCACTACAAGAGATTTGCAGAAAAACTTTATCTGGAATTATCTGAATATAGTCATTTGAATCTCGTCTCACAGGAGATTCACATAAGCACTTAGCATATACCGCCGGATTTGCTGAAGCTGTCACTAGAAACTAAGAGATTCAAATGATAATGTACAGATCTAAATACAGCATATTTCTGTTTTTTAGCCATGATTTTACCGAATCCTATGGTATACGTGAAGTGCTTGTGAATGGTTTGGAAGGTGAGATTCAGACGACTATATTCAGATAATTCCAGATAGAACCTGAAATTATGTCGCATTCTATTCAAAACTTAAGCAATTACGGTGGTCAATGCTCATTAATCGTTTATGAGCCGAAGTTTAACAGAATATATTTTCCAAGTAATATCCGATTCACTTTTTCTCAAGCTGAATTTAGTCCACAGAATTCCACTGAAAACTACAAAATTTGATCTATTCATTTATTTTACTTTGATATTTTAGCAGTAATAAATTTCTTTTTTGTATCAAAATTTAGAAGCCATGATTAAATCGATAGCTATTTACTACACACATTTCCTTTATAATTATAATTTGCGTATATTTGACAGAAGTTGTATTGGCATAAGTAAACAGAAGAGAATATCAATATCCAAAACACAGAGGTACCATCGTGCATTATATAAAACAAAGTATTAAAAAAATGGTTCCCAGCAAGCATTGGAAAATTCAATTCTTATGTCCTGTATTAAACATATTTTGATTGTGTTCAATGAATATTTATTGTGTTAAACGGCTAAGTATTGCAGTAAACTGAAAATAAAACAAACCAGAAATATTTTCAGCATTGTGCTTCAAAACACACTGCTAAAGTTAGCCGAGTCACTTCAGCCGAAAAATGTCGGTAAAACAGGTTTGGCTGTAACAACTAAAATGTATCAGCAGAAAATGTTGATAATACAGATTCAGTCGTCATAACTAAAAATTTTCTGCCGGAAAATGCAGGTTCAAAAACCACTACTATTATTCACCTGTAAAGGTGGATAATCCAGATCCGTATAAATAGCCAGCCGAAAAATGTTGATAAAGAAAACAAATAATATTGGTGCTAACTATAATTTCTTTTTAAATCAAAAATATTAATTTTGGTTCATCAACGTATATTATTCAAAATTAAACTGTTTTATTAAATGCATTAAAACAATAATAAAAAAAACTAATTTAATACTGAGAAAACTCATTGGCATAAATTAAGCAAAACTTTTAAAATTTCAGGTCAATTTCCATGTGAAGAGTCCGAAAATTTATATAAAAAGATCGCACACACAAAACTTGAAAATTTCTAAAAATTTACCTTTTAAAGTATCCTGGCTGGAAAAAGATTCAAATAAAAGATCTTAACGTTGCTCACACCTGGAAAAAACGTCAGGTCGATTTCCATGTTGGGAGTCCATGAAAACTCAATATATCGCACACACAAAAAAAAATATTTTTCTGCTTTAAATTAACATCTGCATTATCGGCATTATTTGGCTGTCATTTAGTCTTTTTTATATTTAACCTACATTATCAGCATTTTTCGGCTGGGTACTCCTGTGCATTTTTAAACCATTTTATATTTTTGTGGGCTCCCCACAAGAAAAATGAACTGATATTTTATTCAGGCCATCATTGAGAATTTTCATTAGAAACTATTTCCAGCCATAACACTTTAAACGGTCAATATTTAGAAATTTACAAATTTTGTATTCAATCGAGTTTTCCCGAACTCTGACTCGCTCAAGAATCTAATAGAAAATTAAAATAATTATTCACATCCAAGTACCACAACTGAGTTTTGCGTTGTTCATTAAATACTGCTTCACCTACGTTTGAACGTGCGTATTTTATGAAAACCATGGATCAGGGCCAGTTCAAATTCTATGTAAAAAACTTAAAGTAAATTTTGTGTGTGTGTTTATATTAAACAAAATCTTTTCTTTCTTTCAACTAATGTAAACCGTAACGGAGTATCAGTATTTCAGTCAGGGGTGGGGTTTTGTAACATCTGGTTTTTCGATTCTTATCGAAAATTGTGTCACTTTTTTCTAGAACCAATTTGCTTAATGTTTCGTATTTCAATTATCCTTTTCTATTGCGATCGCACTCTACTAGAATAATTTTGTTGCTTGTTAATTTCCTTTTTCGATAAAATATCACACGTAAAACAAATTGCTGATCGAAACAGAGGAGAGAAAAACCTTTCAATTTTATTCGTGCTGAAATTGACGTAAACTTCGATAGTAACGAAAAAAATGCTGTTACAAAATCCCACCCAGGCATTTTTAAATTTTAAACCTCTTTTCGTGCGATCTTTTTTGTGCGATATTTTTCGAGTGGTTTGTTTGTGCGATTTTTTATGTGGGGCATAAAAAAAAATTATTCAGTACAATCTCAGTCATTTTGTTTTTTCGATGTTTGTTATTTCATAACATTGCGTAAGTACCTACTGCGTCAGGTTGCGTAATGTTTAACATTATTTTCCACGTGAAACTTTTTTTATGCGGCCCATATTACCGAACAAAAACAGGTTTAACTGTATTTTATTCCAAAATTTTATTTATTATTATGAGATGCAAATAATTTGTAAAATATTTAAATATTATATATTTAAAATATGCAGTTGCTTTCTCTGTTATCACCATATTAAGTAACATAGGTACAATTTAAAATATTCAAATTAGTAAACTTGAACATAACAATTTAAGTTTTGTGGTTTTACTCATAAAATATGGTAATTCAAATTCTTATAGATAAAACAAATTATTTATCATTCAATATAATAATTTATATGGACAGCAAACCCTCCAAGGACACGATTAATTCGTTTCGTGTGTTGTTCGAGACTACGAAAAACGGGAGTGTGAAAATAAAAAAACGTGGCATTTTAATTTTTTTTGTTATGGTATATAAAAAAAACAACTAATGAAAAATCAACGAGAATCGTGTTTTTTTTTGAAACCGTGTTCTACGACCACCGTGTTCTTGGAGGGATACCTGTATAGTAGAATTACATTGTACTTACCTAGAAACCATTTCAATAATGCCGGTGGATTACCATAATGTGACACACATTTCACTGTTGCCACAGCATTTGTGTCCACTGTAATATTATGCCCGGGCGGTATATGTACACCTTCGTATTCTAGTCGTGGCCTCTGGGGTGCAACTGAAAATAAAATAAACATACAAAAAACACATTTATATAAATAAATAAATAAATTTTTGTATTACGATAAAAATTAAATTAAATTTTATGCTTATTACATTATTTTGCTATAATATGGTGTTCGTTTTGCTGTTGAACGTGCGGCTGGTGTTTAAAGCTAGATAGACGGATATTACTGTTCGCTGTGTCATTTCCATAAAATAGTAACAAAAAATTATTTTTTTCACATTTTTACCTTAAAATATACTTCTACATTGTATTTTATGTTTATACATTAATGTTTTATTTTTATGTTATTGTTTTTGTGTGGAGTCAAAATTAAAATGTTGTATTGTATATGTACACACACACACACACACACAACATATAATATGAAATAGACAATAATACACAATGTACACATAACAAAACCAGAGAGACTCTAGCAAGAGCTATATGTACATTTTTTGTGTTAAGAAATGATAATAAATTTGTGTTTTGGGAGTTTTATTTATCTTTAATGTTTGGGCTGAACACCAACAATATATAAAAAAAAATCGTTTGCTTGCAGATAGTTTGCTATTCCCACAAATAAAAATTGTCTTCTTCACTACAACATGTTGTCGTCGTTTTCTTATATATGTTATCCCTGTTTATGATTTTTAATATCAAATAATTAAGCAATATATATGCCTTATAATGTTTTTAGCATTTATTTTAATAGGAAAAGCTTTTTTATGAAAATCAATAAATTTATTTTTTTTTGTGTTCTTCCTGACGATATGTACATACATGTTTGTGTATACAAGAGTACATACACGCTGTAAACGAGAGCACAACATTATAATATTTTACATCCCAGCAGGATGATTTTATGAAAATATGGAGCGAGTGTTTGTGTGTGTAGGTGATTATTTAATATGTATATGTATTAGGAACGAGGGCATCAGTATAAAAAGTGGGTTGTTGTTTTAGTCGTTATATGTTCGGGATGGCAAAAAGAGGATGTAATTTAAATTAAAGTTGATAATCTGATTGGTTATGTTTTGAGTATCCATTAAAAAAAAGCAAAATGTTATATTTATTCAGGCAACAAAAAAAAGTTGTCCCTATTAGGTACGCATTTGGGGATTAGTTAAATATTTTAATTTAAACCGATGTCGTTTTCAGAATTTTTGATCTCTGCGGAAAAATTTATTTTAGCTGATTGAAGTTATTATATTAAGCATTAAAGTTTCATTCAGTGTAAGAATATATAACTTCAAAAAATTATATACTCGTGATGTAAACGCCTAGTCGTTAAACATGCTTAATTAAAAACTACAATCAATATAATTAAAAATTCCTGGAATGTTTCAATTACGAAAAAATGTATATAAAATATTTAATTAACATCGATCTCATGCTATTCGACATAATAGTAGAAATTTTCATAAATTCAGTCTCTATAATTATCAAAAAATTCAGTCATCTTTTAAAAGATTTTCTCCAAAATTTATTAATAATTGGATTTTGTTCTTGACATTTCATTAATATGTGGTATAGAAACTTAATTATATCGGCAATGGCAGCATTATTTACAAGTTCTGATTTATTCGAAGAAAGTTATAAAAATATAGGCTCGAATGAAAGCTTCGCATAATGATTTTATGCGTATATTTTGAAATTAAAATAAGACACAATTATTAAAATAAGACATAATTTTATATTTTAAAAATGCTACGATCTTGCATATTGGTTTGATTGGTTTTGAATGGGCAAGACATTTATTCATTTGAAATTTTCTTATTTAATGTTTAGAAAATTATTCACATTTTTTATGAGACTAGTGACATCTGGGTTTAGGAAGTAGAATTTGAAGAAGTTGTATACCGATTACGATATATGGCAAATTATAGTAATCTTGAACAGAACCTTCGTGAAAATGTACTTATGTATAAATCACAGCGAGTCGAAAATATTCCATCGGTATATAAATACCGGTGCAATTAACACAATGAGTCCGTATGTATTTGAATTACGGATTATTCAGGACCTTTACAGTTTTAGTATATTTTTAGCTGATCCAGATTGCATTTAGTAAATCAATTAGTTTCTTTCTTTGCAGCCGTCTTACGTCTTGTATCATCCAACATACGAGATATCTCAACATTTTTTTTGTAGATATACGTTGCACGTGTCTGCTTATTTCTTCACAGACGAAATCTATTTTCAGATCTCTATGGAGTTTGACAGTTCTTGACTTTTTTGTTGGAAAAGTTTATGTGGACAGATTTTACTTCATAAAGCTTCATTTGCAATCTCTACCTCTTATCCGCTATCATTTCTATGTTAGTCTCCTTTATCGTTGGTAGGTCTGTGGCATACTGGACATATAAAGTGTATCCCAGAACACTACCAAGTGGTACTCTTGCTGATATTTTCTTTATTTTTGAGTTTTCACCATCTAATGTAACAAAAAAATGTCGGTTAGGTATGTAAGATTTAAATACAGGGTGGCGCACGAATCGTGCTACAAAAACAAAACGTAATAACTTTTTTTCTGTGTGACTAATCGGCTTTATTTTTTTTTATTGTATAGATAATTCAATTTTATTTTTATTTAACTAATTAGTTTTGAAAATGATAGACCGTAAATGACCTCCATGCTCATTCACGCATGTGCGACACCTGATCAGAAAATTATTCATTATTAAATTATTCTGGGTGCAGTTCCGTCTCATGGAGTATTTCTGGATTAGTTTCACTCCATATACGGCAATTTTGCTTGTTTACATTGCCGTTTAGATCAAAATGGGCCTCATCAGACATAAACAAGCAATTTATGAAGTTGTTGTCTTCTTCGGCCATTTCAATAATTTTCCGGCAAAATTCCAGGCGAATAGGCAAATCCAGAGGTTTTAATTTGCTTGTAATTTGGATTTTGTACGGAAACAAGTTTAAGTCATCATGAATTATCCGTTGTAATGACCGTCTGCTAACTCCAATTTGCGCCGATAACTCTCGAGTCGAAACACTTTAATTTGCCTGAATTGATGATGCTACAGCTGCGATTGTGGCTTCGACCCGAACATAGGGATCTCGATTGTACGGTCTACGTGCGATGCTTCCAGATTCAGCAAACATGCGTACCAACCTCATAATGGTCCATCTACTCGGGGGAGTGCCGCCAAACTCCCGCCTAAATTCCCTCTGGACGGAAATGATGGACTGCAAAGCATGGTAGCGCTGCACTATCCAAATCCTCGTTTCGGTATTCCAAGCATCCATTTTAGTAAATTTAAATAATAATCTGCAAAATAAAAAAAATAAAAAACAGATTAGTCACACAGAAAAATAGTTATTACGTTTTGTTTTTGTAGCACGATTCGTGCGCCACCCGTATTTCATAAAGCTGGTTTGGTAAGTCTCTTTATAATTTATATTCCAAGCCTATATGCCATACATTATTAAGCAACTATTAGGTAAAATATTAGAGTTCGACGTACTTGTTCTTTTGTTGAATGGTTTTCTTTGCAGCCAAATAGATGTGGAGGAATTTGATTTTTTTCTCAAGTCCCATGAGGAATAATTTCTCAACTTTTTTTGTAATTGTTGGAAGTAAGGAAATCGGCCTATACGAAATTTTGTCATTTAGTTGTTTGTCACTGATTTGGAACGTGTCTTAATTTTGAGTTAATTATTTGAAACAGTTTACGTAGTCCTTTTTCAGAAAGAGGTGTTATTATTTGTCCCGTAGGTTAATATTGATTTCCTCTTTAAATTTTTGTAATGTGACTGGAGATATACTGAGCGTATCCTCTTTATTTATTGGTGGTTTGTTTTCCTCTTCGGTTTGTCTATGTAGAGGCTGGAACAAGTTCTGGAGGTGTGTTTATTCTTGCGCTTGATTTCGTTGCCAGGCATGTCTTGATTTTCATTTCACTGCAACTATTTTCCTAACTTCCAGAAGATAAATACCATTTTTTCGCATTTATTGGAACTTGACGGGTACTACTCCACGCCGGTTCTAGCTGTTTTGTATTTTAAATTAACACTTGACGTATTTCATGCTTTTTTATAACGTGATTTATTGTAAGTGAAAATTATTTGTTGTTGTATTTTCAATAGTTAAGTTAGTATTTGGAAAATTATTCTAAGATTATTTTCAGGGAAATTCCTGTAGCGGTGTAAATAGGGAATAGCTATTTTATTAAACCGCAAAACTCTTAAACGTTATTCACAATCCAGTGATATGCGAACGGGCTTTGACCGGGCAAATGCGTATTTGGTGACAGCGATGAAATTGTGAATATTAGAAAATGGCTGTTAAGAATATAACGGATTTTCAAATTCCACTTAAAGCAGCGTAATTTACCGACGAGTATTTGCAAAAATGATTGCGACTATGTTAGGATATGGTGAAGCTAGGACAATACCAGTATAATTCTCAGTTCGAAGAGGTAACAGAGAAAAACTGGATGATAAACGTCAGATGATGGAGGAATTTGCCGGGGGACCTAGAACCTTCGATATGGCGCGATTATTGGCACTTATAACCAGTGTTCAAAATTAAATTTTTTCCCCAAAAATGTCTTTCTCTATTTTACGAAATAAACGAAATGTTATTAGATTTCTTTCTATTGGAAAGCAAATGTAAAACATTAAATATATTTCCCAAGAAAAAAACGTTTCAGTATTTTGTTTAAATTTCTTTCTGATTAGAATAATTTTAATTCTCTCTCTCAATAGTTATGCATTCAAATTATATTTTAGTTTCTTTCCTTTCCCATGTATATGTAAAACTAATGCAAAATATTAATAACCCAATGCAGGAAAATTTTATTATTTTTGTATTGATTGTAAACTTTTACAATCCAAAATCAACATTTTGCAAAACAAATTCAGAGCTTCCAATTCTTAGCCGATTATTATGGGATTAGGTATGTTGGATGGAACTGGTAGAAGTTGATTTTTGGAAGAAGTTCTGGAATATGGCCACCTGGAACGGAACTCGACCCATGCTTAACCGATTATGATGGAATTGGGTAAGTTGGATGGAAATGGGATTCTTAAATGAGTTTTAGTAGAAGTTATGGAATATGGCCACCTGGGACGGAACCCAACCAATTTTTAACCGATTATAATTGGATTGGGTATGTTGGATGAAAATTGGATTCTTAAATGATTTCTCGGAGAGGTTTTGGAATACGGCCACCTCGGGCGGAACTCGACCAATTCTTAACCGATTATGATAGAATTGGGTATGTTTGATGAAAATGGGATTCTTAAATGAGTTTTAGTAGAAGTTCTGGAATATAGTTGCCTGGGACGGAACTCGACCAATTCTTAACCGACTATAATGGAATTGAGTATGTTGAATGAAAATGGGATTCTTAGATTATTTTTGAAAAAAGTTCTGGAATATGGCCACCTGGGACGGAACTCGACCAATTCTTAACCGATTTTGATGGAGTTGGGTATGTTGGACGAAAATGGGATTCTTAAATGAGCTTTAGTAGAAGTTCTGGAATATGGCCACCTGGCACGGAATTTGACCAAATCTTAACAGGTTATGATGGAATTGGGTATGTTTAATGGAAATGGGATACATAAATGATTTTTCGGAGTAGTTCTGGAATATAGCCACCTGAGACGAACTTAATCAATTTTTAAACGATAATGATACGATTGTATACGTTTAAAGAAAATGGGATTCCATAATAATTCAAAGTAAGCTAAGTTAATTTAGGTTCATAATTCTTACAAAATCATTTAAGAATCCCATTTTCCATCCAACATATTCAATCCTATCATAATCGGTCAAAAATTACTGAGTTCTGTAAGGTTGCCATATTCCAGAACTTCTTCCAAAAATCATTTTGGAATCCCATTTCCATCCAACATACCAAATCTTACCGTAATCGGTTAAAAAATGACCGAGTTCTGTCCCAGGTGGCCATATTCCAGAACTTCTATCAAAAATTATTTAAGAATCCCATTTCCATCTAACATACCTAATCCAATCATAATCAGTTAAGGTCGAGTTCAGTCCCAGGTGGCCATATTCCAGAACTTCTTTCAAAAATCATTTTAGAATCCCATTTTCATCCAACATACCCAATTCCATCATAATCGGTTAAGAAATGGTCGAGTTCCGTCCCAGGTGGCCATATTCCAGAACTTAACTCATATAAGAATCCCATTTCCATCCAACTTACATAATTCCATCATAATCTGTTAAGAATTGTTCGAGTTCCGTTCCAGGTGGCTATATTCAAAAACTTGCAAAAATTATTTAAGAATCCCATTCATATCCAGCATACCCAATCCCATCATAATCGGTCAATAAATGACCAAGTTCTGTCCCAGGTGGCCGCATATTCTAGAACTTCTTTCAAAAATCATTTAAGAATCCCATTTTTATCCAACATACCCATCCCATCATAATCGGTTAAGAATTGGAGTTCCGTCCCAGGTGGCCTAATTCCAGAACTTCTGTATATTAATACCTGTATATTAATAAATTAATGAATTATACATAACTTTATTATCCTTTTATTTCTTACAAAAGAAATAAAAAATATTAAAAAATATATATTGCGATCTTTAAAAAGTAAAATAAAAATTATAATTGTTATTCTTCCAAAGGAAAGGAAATTAAAATAAATATCTTTATTTTCCCTGAAAACAGAAAAAAGAAACGATACCAAAAAATAAATTAAAAGGAATGAAATAAGAATACCAAAATTTCTTGTCTAGCAATACGAAAACAAAATATTTTTAAAAATAAAAAGTGTAGGAAAGGAAACTAAACACCAAAGAATATTCGAAAAATAAAATTTGGATTTGAACAATGGTTATAACTCAAAAGTTTGATCAAATATGGATCTAAAATTTGATCAACAATACCAAAAATTGACCAACAAGACCAAAAGTTGTTCAACAATACCAAAAAGTTGATTAATAACGAAAAAAATTCCAACGAATAAAAAAAGAAGTTTGAGCGAGAAATAAAACAAGAAATTGGACAAATCAAAACAGGCAACGAAAAGTGAGATAGAAATAGAAGAAAAGTTTCTAGACATAAGAGTCGAAGTGGTAAAGTATGTTACAAAACGAAGTTCAACAGGTGTAGTCACATGTTAATCAGGAAGTTAAACAGAAAATTGACCTGGTGCAGTCAAATGACCGCAGTTGCTGTTGGTTATTCTAGTTATAAACTTGATGAGAGCGAATGGCTTCATTTTGGATGTTGGACGAAGAGACCCTTCGGGCGAGTAACAATTGACCACTGAGAAAAGCTGTCACCAAATACAGAAGGGAAGATTTGAGGGAGATTCTGGGTGATACAAGTTGTGGTTTGTATAGAAGTAATGACCCGAAGCGAATAACTATTGTGTGGTGGAAAAATAATTATTAGCCATACGGTCACCTCTACGGTCAAAAATTATATTTACGAGCGGACCATATAGGGCGTAACGATATTTGGTACAATTAAAGAATTCGGAGAGACGGGTATTACCTTGGATCGAGTGTAAAGCAAATACTTTAACATCGTGCATAAAAACGAAGCGCACACGGAAATTCTGATATATGATCAAGGTGGCTATGTTAAGTTGAAATATCTGGTGAATGAAATAAAAAGTGGATATAATCAATATACGGGTTATGAAAGGTCCCATTACACGACTTAATCAAAAATATTGCATTATTCTAACATTACCAACATTTAGTGGGATGTCAGCTAAGACACTTTTAGTGAAGGCCTATTGGTTGACACAATAGAAAAGTCTCTTTCTTATAGAATGGTTGTTTAAAACAAATTTTGGAGTGCTCGGACGGCAAAGCCCAAAACTTATTAAAAGTGGTACCAAGAAGTGATATTAGTCATACATCAAAGTGAGGCTACCAAGAGGTAGTTTGGTTTTAACCTAATGAAGCATTGAATTCTTCAAAACAAAAAATTCGGGTCAAGATTACGTCGATAAAAGACAAGAAGAATTTAACTTGATGAGATGCACAAATTTATATGGGAAAAAATTCGGTTAGGAACCCATCGAATGAAGGCTAGGTCCAACATGCTTGCAAATAATAAAACTATCCAAGAAGAAGAACTCGTTGGGCTCTACAATCCAACAAAGAAAAGAGCTAGCTCCGAAGCTCCAAACGGCATTAGAGCGGCCATCTACTGTTTTCACAAAGATTAACGAAGCATTTTACAGAATAAAGAAAGAGCAGCGAGCGAAACTCGACGTAGTGCATTTGGAACGGTTGTGACTATACATACATAGGTAGTAGTTTAGATTCTATTTGAGACGAACAAACATAGGGGAGGATAATGTTACGACGGTAAAGATTTATTCACGAGAAATTCTTGGTTTAAGTAGTGGCGTTTGGAGATTCATCGTTTATCACATGACGGAGTACTACAGCGCTGTTCTCAAATACAGATCACGATGAGCTTCACTAAGGTTTGGATTGGAGGATATAACAATGAGAACGTTATCACTTTGGACGGCAGTCCAAACGAGTGACAAAAGCACCTACTGTGCTGGAAGTCGAACGAAGTATATTATACAGCAAGTTTCGAACTTTTTCACTTTGAGGCCGCCAGGGTCATGTTATATACCAATAGAAAGGTCTTGAAAAATAGACCTAAATAATGTATAAAAGCATGAATTTCTACCAACATTGAGTGGAAATATGACCTTCTGAAAATTGCCCCAAAAAATCAGTTTTTCGCGTATAACTGCCCCAAAAATGCCAAAATTATTTTCTAACTGACAAATTATGATTGTAGACGTCAATACCAATTCAACGACACCTCAAACATCCAAAACGGATGATTTTGACCAAAGTTATGACAATTTTAAATTTTTCTATGACGTCACCAAATAATCTTGCTTTGGTATATATGTTTGTTTGTCCGTACCTCTTTTATTTGATCTCATATTTTCAGGGGTTGTACTACTTAAAAAACTAAGCAATTTTTGTTCTACAACTTTTTGATTTGGAAGCCATGTTGGCCGCGGCCGGCCTCTGAACGGACATTTTTGGCCATTTTGCCACGTCCACAGTGCTGAATCTATTCGACATACCCTGGACATATGCATATCGTTGAAAAGGTATTGACGCCAGCTATCAAATAGCAAATAAAAGAATTCAAAAAATTAGGTTGGAGGGTCATTTTGGCCAAAAAACTGAAAAATGCGAAATCGGCCGGCCACATTAGGCCGAATTGCTAAAAATGAGCCCAAGACTTTTAGTTCATATTTTCAGGATTATTAGCCACAAATCTCACCTACAATATGACATCAACCGTTTGTCCCAGAAAACTCGTATATTTTAGATATTGACCTCCATAACTTAAAAGCCACCCTAATTTTTTTGCAAAATTTTATTTTTTGGCTCAAATGCTCCCTAATATCGGTCCGTTGCGGTTCATAATGATAGTGAATCAACGTATTATAATGAAAGAAATATAAGTACATCATATTATTATCATTGCTAAGAGAATTTTTACCAGTGACTCTTTTTTCATAACAAAAAAAAAATGAAAAAACTGACAAATTGATGTCATCGAAAAAATCACCAAAAACATTGAACATTTGAGTCTCCTTGCATAAAATCGATATTTTTTTATCATTATGCTGATTTCTTTGAAAAATAGATCTAATCTCTCCTCCCATCGCATGAAGATGGAATATCAGCGAGAGGCTAGCTTCCATTAACTTTTATTTCCAACTAACACACTAAAATATGTATATTTTATAGAATTGTTTGAGTCAAACACCCATTGAGTCAAAAATGAATGGTAGCCGCATGCAGTTAGTGACAAAACAGCAAGAAACATGCAAAAAAAATTGTTGAATTACTCAATCGAATTTCGACCAAAAACACATGCATCTGGTCTAAATTTTTACTACTCTGTAACATACACTAAAAACTAGACTACAAATGTTCAGCCGATAGCCTACGAGAACCAGGTGTGTAATAAGATCACACCCGGCATGACCTGTTTGTGGCATGTGGTAAAGGATTCTGAAATAAAATCTTAAAAGACTACAAAATGAAGATTGAAAAATTGCATGCAAAATAAAGAAATAGAATCGTCTTCCACACACTGTAAACAGTACACCAGAATGTAGGTTATCGTGCTGGACATATTAAAAAAAATTACCTACCTGAACCTAATGATGAGACCTGACCCTACTTTTCAACATAAAAAAGATAATATGTATAAGTCTTTACTATTTCGAGGCCAAGAGCATATACTTTCCAAACAAAAATCGTATTGAACCATTCTTCAATAGAAACAATTTTTTTTTATTGTTTTCCATTTTTTTTAATGAAACAGTTTCGTTCTATTGTTTTACGTTCTATTGTGCCTCATACACAGACGCAGGCCACTGGAGTGACGAATATCGAGAGAAGAAGAACGAATCATTCGCACTCCGTAACCAATGCCTTCTAAACTACTGGCCGCTTACACCAAATGATGACGACACGCTAAGTCGACGTTGTTGTTGCTTTCTCTAGTTGCTTTGTTAGTGTAAATATCCTAAAATTATTATTGCGCAGTCTCGGTATAGACTTAAATTGACGTCATGTGCGAAAAATGAGAGTAGTAAAAGGCCAGTAGTATAGAAGGCATTGTCCGTAACACACAGCCGGCAGCTGTGTGAGAGTATGCGTAATTCGTTTTTCGCGAAACGAACAACAATTAAGCTCTGAACAAAGTCTGAAACGCAGATGCCATTATTCAACAAACTACAGAAGATTGTATTGGTTACACTAACAATCTCATGTTAATTGTTTTCTTTCGCACCACTACTTATTAAACTAGTGCGCACATACGATGTGCACATATATTTTAATACAACTTTCTATGGTGTAGTTTTTTCTGTATTTGTTGCATTATCATGGCTTTATACTGTTGTTGGTTTTGGTCATTTCAACGCCGCGCGTCTGTCTATGAGGCACAATAACACGTAGCGGCAACTTGTGTGCTATCATGTGTGTGTGTGTGTGAACTCAAAGTCGAAATAGAAAACGACTGACAACAATAAAACGAATCGCAATTCAATTCATTTTCAATTTGCCTTGCCAAAATCATTGATATCAAATAAAAAACCTCTTAACGAGGTAAATGTTCGAGTGACGAAAGCCGAATTCAATACACAAAATTTCTGATATCAAATTTGTGCCGAAAAAAACAATTGTATTCGATTTGTCAACGATTTTTCGGAATGTTAGTATGTATTCGGCGCGTTTGTTTACATTTTTCTTTCTAGCTGTCAAAAACAACAACTTGTCAACGGTTTTTTGAATGTTAAACAACAACGCGCTGAATGCACTAACATTCCGAAAAATCGTTGACAAATCGAATACAATTGTTTTTTTCGGCACAAATTTGATATCAGAAATTTTGTGTATTGAATTCGGCTTTCGTCACTCGAACATTTACCTCGTTAAGAGGTTTTTTATTTGATATACTTAAACTGTTCGATAGCTAAAGGGCTCGATAATAAATAGGTAATTAGTAAAATTATTAATTTTTAAAATGGTGGCCCTTCGAGAGTAAGAGTTCTCATACATAGGTTTCAATTTTAGAATTTTAAATTGTGTATAAAGTTTTTGGGTTTATGCTACCTTGCCATTTATAATTAGTGAGAATGTTTTTGATTGTTAAGTGGAAATTCACTATAACACTTTTTGAATTTGTATTTTTTTATGACCTTAATTGAAAATTTGAGACTTTGAAGTTATATTAGAGTTTGAAAGTAATTAGATTTTACCTTAAAATAAAAAGTAGTAGATGCATTTTCCTATATAATTTTTTTGTGTTCGATAAATTAGAGAGCAAATTGAATGCAGAAATTCAACAAAACTTAATTTTAAATTCTGAATAGCATTGAAAAAATGGAATTTTGCAGGAGTTAATTTCAAAAGGTATAGAAAATAATTCAAGGTGTTGAAATAAAAGTATAACTTAGCAAAAAGTGTAAAAGTAGTGTTTTCGACTATCTAAAAAGCTTTAGCGATATTTAGAATACGGTTGAGGTCAACTCAGATGATTGAATCATGCCAAAAATTTGATTTAAAACATTTCATGTTAAAAAAAATAGTTTTCGATTGCAAACTGTCTTTTTCACTCATTTGCTGTGGCAGTGCTACAACTCAGAACCAATTCATTTCAAATGACTCAATTCGCGAAAGAAATTAAAATATTAGAAACGATTCTAAGAAAATTTGCAAAATTTTAAAGAATTATAAAACTCAAGATCCGACTGAGGATGTAGGAATAGAATTTTTTTTTACTAATCTTACTTTTGAAAAACGCCGTTTTTACAAACAGTTTTGAGTGATATTTTAAAATCGCTCAACTGAACAATTAAAAATTTTGGATTGTGTTACTCTTGCAGAAAATGAGCGATTTTATACGTGGACTTGTAAATTTAGATGCTTTTCAGATTTTGCTCATTAACTGAGACACTGATTTACTTAGATCGAATTCGATGACGAACGAAGCTTCTTATTATGACAAATAGGCGAAACCGGTTTATAAAAGAAACAACGATTATCAACCAAAAAAAATTTAAATTAATGTTGAAACAATACCATAATTTTGTGATAAAAAACGATTTGTCTATACAAAAATTCGACCCTTCGCATCTAAGCTTTCTCTACAAACTGCGAGTACCAGCGAATTTTGCTCGTAATCAGTACACTGTTAGTTACAGCTTCCATAGGACCATTTCCGATCGCCCGTTAAAAATGATAGCTTTAATAGGTTGAATTTGTTTGCATGTATTTTGACATGTATATCATTTACGAGAAAAATGGTTATGAACTTACAGATTCTAAATAAATCTGGTTTCAGAGGGACTGATTGATCGGGAAGAAACTTTAAACAGTTATCACAGCTTCCATAGGCGCTTTTTTTTCTTTCTATTAGAACTGACTGCTTCAATAGGGTACTATATAATCACAAAAAAACAATTCTCCATAGACTGAATAATTTATTAACGGACACTCCGTATAAAAATCATATTCTAAAAGAATACACAACAGTCTTCTCATATAAAATACAACAAAACCAATTTTGTACACAAACCAAAATTGATAAATTTTATTATCATACCGATTCATATCAATCAAAATTATCATTGAAACGAACAGAATTGCAATTGTATCATAGATGTCACCATAATTTTCGTGATAACAAAGACACAAAATATTAAATTAAATAAACACATTTCATTAAACACTTGTTTTTTATTTCGCAAAATTAGATTTCTTGAATATTTTAATTAAAAATTGGTTATTCTGGATAATAGCCAGATAGTGTTTTTAAAAACACTATCTGGCTATTATCCAGAATAACCTAAAATTTCATATAGAAATCGCATGTATGCGTTATAAATACAATAAAATTCGAGGTTACGAAGGGGTTGGGAATTGCGTAGCGAATCAGCATTGTGATTATACTTTGATTAGTTCAAAGTATTTTCAAAATTTTTGTAGTTTGGTCACTGCAGTCTGATGAGACGACCGAATTTTTTAAATACAAAAAATTCCATGTTTCATAAGTTCGAAACCAAACCTCCCCAAAGTCTTCGTAGCCTCACCTTGATTAAAAAACACTATCTGGCTATTATCCAGAATAACCTAAAATTTCAATTAAAAAATTTGTTCAAAAATGTTTAAAATATCACTCGATCAATTTCGACTTGTTAGGTCATCATCAGGAGTATCTACTGATTTATAAAAGTTAAAATTTGTTATATATAGCAGAAAAAAGCAAAAAATAAACAAAAGAAGGAGGGACAAAAAATAAGCAATAAAAATTAGTCTATTGATCGCGAAAATTCAAGGTATATTGAAGTACATTTAATTACCCGACGTATTAGTCAAATTATAGAAAAAGGCGGGGTCTATAATTGGTGAGAAACGAATTTATCTCTGTTCGTTAAGAATATTTTGGTTAAGAAATAATGAATTTTCGAATTTCGTAAGACTCTAAGGTATCTAAACGTCTGCCTTTAGGTTGTATATGTAATATGTCTAAAGAACACCTTGAATACCTTGAACTTTCTTACTCAGCCGATGGCTAATCGTCCACCAGCGCGATCAATAGATTAAATTTTATTGCTTAATTTTTGTCCTTCCTTCTTTTGTTTATTTTTTGTTTTTCTGCTATGTATAACAAATTTTTACTTTTACAAATCAGTAGATACTCCTGATGATTACCTAACAAGTCAAAATTGATTTAGTGATTTTCTAAACTTTTTTGAACTAATTTTTTAATTAAAATATTCAAGAAATCTAATTTTGCGAAATAAAAAACAACTGTTTAATAAAATGTGTTTATTAAGTGTAAGTGTGTTTTGCCAAGTGACTACGGCAAATAGTGTAAAAAGTATTAAATTAAATGATGGTACGTACGATAGTTGTTAAAATTATATAATATAGATACCCCCCCCCCCCAACCATCATCATTAAATGATTGTGATAACCAAAGACACAATTATTTACCACCAATTAACATGACGGCGGGGCAATTAGAAAAAAATAAATTTATCGTTGCGATATTGTTCATATCATTCAAACAAATTGGTACCCTGCAAGAATCAGAATTACGAAATAGCGAAATTAATGGACACAGATTGCATTAAAAATTATGTATAAAAGTTATATAAAATTTTGAATTTTTTAGCAAATTTTGAAAATTTAACGTTGCCGCAGCCGCTCCACATACATCAAAATTATAAATATATTTTTGGTTTAAATTTTCTTTTTTATTAATTACAAAACTAAATTAAAGTTTTTTTTGTTTTTATTTATTATCTTTTTTATATTTTAGCCAGTACTCCGCTTCACACTTTTAATTGATTTTGTGTTTGGGAAGATGCACTTCACTTTACGAGCTTTCTCGTCGTTTGCTTGTATTTTGAAATGTATATCATTTACGATGCAAACGGTTATGAACTAACAGATTTTAAATAAATTTTGCCACAATACCGTTCCAAATCAGGTTTCCGAATTTTGAATGGATTAATTGGTCGGGACAAACTACATACTAAAGCTTTTTTAATACATTGGGAGAAGCAAGTGATTTTGGACAGGCATATATTCCATAGGAGCTTTAACGTTTTTTGCAAACATTGTGAAAAGTGTATGGCATTTATGAAAGAACGATTTAAATAAAATGATTGTAAGTGTAAATTAGTTCAAATTATATTTTAAATTTTACTGGAAATGACGAGTTCTAAAAACCAAAATTCGACATCTCTATATAGACCTGGTGGATTGATTGAAACTTCATATTAAAGCATTTTTCATAAATTGGGAGATTTATGCAATATATGGTGCACATCTGTGTACTTGAAGTAGCAGTTTCAAAAGCTTTATAAAAAACGCCGAACCCTGGTTCTATATCACATAGGCTTATAACCCGCGTCGGTAGCACCCTATGTAGTTTTAAAGCCATTTTAATGTGAAATATTTACTGTTTTTGAAAAACCCCTATGTAACTTTAAAAATCAGATTCGTTGTCTTACTAATGTGTAAAGATTAACATCCCATCTATCATAAAAACCTACTACGTTAGGTTATATTTGGGTTTTTAGACACTTTTGTTAAAATACTGAAACACTTCATATCGCACATGACAAAGTACAGTGACACAACTCAAAAAAATTAACTTTTTGAGTTAACCCGCTAGAAAGATGCGCAATATTGGATTTCATATCCTGCATTAAAAACATTTTTGTTTTTCTTTAAAGAAAGGCTCAAAACAGAACAAGAGCGAAGGCGACGAGCGTCGATGAATAAATAAAAAATATCGCCGCGATATCGTTGTAGTCAACATAACAAGAGCGTCAGCACAAGGCGATACAAAAATAACAACAAACGACATAACCCTAAATTTTTTATCTGTGTCAAAATGGATTCTGAGATGCGAACTCGAATAATAAAGTTATGTAAATTTATTAAAATTGT
The DNA here is from genome assembly GCA_932526605.1 of Nephrotoma flavescens. Taxonomy (NCBI): domain Eukaryota; kingdom Metazoa; phylum Arthropoda; class Insecta; order Diptera; family Tipulidae; genus Nephrotoma; species Nephrotoma flavescens. Next base: position 52,139,917 of record OW052221.1, on the reverse strand, counting down.
TTATTTTGTATTTTTGGCATACGATTATTATAATATAATATTGCCAAGTAGACGTTGGTGGGTTAGGCCAGTAAATCTTTCAAGAAACCAACACGGATTTTTTCGACGAAGCTTTATTCAAATAAAAAAAAATGACCCGGAGCATTTCCAGAAAGCAACACGAATGAGTGTTGCGCATTTCAAACTGTTATTCGATCTTTTGAAGGATCGATTAGAAAAGCACTCCATCGGACGCCATTTGGCGTTGACACTAGATTGGCTCTAACATTGATGTACGAAAGTAGACGATATTAAAAATAAGTGAATAGTAAAAAAGTATGTAAATGAAATTGATTCTCTTTTAGGTATCTTGCACATGGTTGCTCTATTCAGATGCTGGCGTGGAGTTTCAAGTTGGGTGCATCGACCGTGCGCGAGATTATATTGGATACATGTGACGCGTTGTGGGATCTGAATGGTGTATATGTGTCAAAGCCAAACAATGCAGAGTGGTATAAAATTGCCCATGATTTGGAAATCAAAACTGGGATGCCGAATTGCTTGGGTGCTATCGACGGCAAACAAATTAATATCCGATGTCCACCAAAAGCCGGATCGTTATATTTTAACTACAAAGGCCAACATAGCATCGTTCTGTTAGGTGTATGTGACAGCAATTATTGCTTTACAGCTGTAGATGTTGGAGCTTACGGCAGCCAAAGTGATTCTGGAATTTTCCAAAATAGTGGATTTGGAAAACAATAAAAAGATGGTATAATGGATATTCCAGTAAGTAAAATGCTACCCAATTCCACAATAGACTTTCCATTTTATTTTGTGGGTGATGCCGCATTTCCTTTGAACAAAAACCTAATGCGCCCCTATCCTGGAAGGTGCCTTTCATCAGATAAGCAACTTTTTAATAAAAGGTTAACACGTGCTAGAATTCGTCTTGAAAACACTTTCGGTATTTTAGCAAACAGGTGGCGCATATAAGGAACGACAATTAATATGCATCCTAAAAATGCACAAAAAGTTGTGTTGGCTACTATTGTTTGCATAATTTTTTAATGCTTCTAAAAAGTAAGGTATACTGTCCAAACGATTATGTAGATAATTCGCAAAATAGTACAGATGTTCCTGGAGCGTGGCTTGACGAGGGTGAGACACTACAACAGAATCGGTTTTTTAGAGGGAATCGCTCAACCCGTGAAGCTTTCGAGTGTAGAGATGTATTAAAATCGTTCCTACAACAATGGAATCGTTGATGTTTATTATCGCTGGATCAATTTAGAGCTTAGATATATATATTTTTTTTAAATGTATGCATGTATGAGATTCTTCATTGAGCTCGTATGTTATTTAGTGTACATAAAAACTAAATAAAAATCGTTTATCGAATTCAAAAAAATTATTTTATTTAAAATATCAAAAAAAGTTCATTTATATATACATATATGTATATCTACTAAAACTATACAACCAAAGTAAAAAATTATAAGTTTAATTAAAAGCATTACGAATTTCGTTTAAGTTCGCGTAATCTTTGATATACTAAATTTGTCACTTCAATTTCCAGTTCGTCCAACACATCTGACGGTAAGTTAGCATTTTCAATTTTTATAGCCAGTGATGAAAATAGTGTTGCGGTGGAAGTGGTCACTTTAGTTGGCGTTTTGTCTATTTCGCTGATAGCCTTAGATGCCGTATTCAAAAAATCGGAAAAATCACTATGGATTTGGTCTTCACCCGAAACAGACTTTTTTCGCTAGAGTTGATGAAAATTCATCCGGTTCGATAAGCTCGGGATTTGAGTAATACTGATAATCAAAAGAATTATCGTCGTAACTATTATTGGTATTGCTACTACTTTGATAGTTATCAAAATTTCCCACCATTCTAAAAATATAAATAAAATAAAATATTATATGTATAAACAAGTTAACTTTTAAAGATGGTTGCTACTTACTCTCCTTGATCGTCTACACCATCCAGAAAGCTCATGAGCTGATAATACTTCCATTTTTTTTGTGATATCCGTTATTATCTGAGCTAATCGCAGGGCTACCGGATGGTTCGGTACGGCGGGCTTTCTTATACGTATCTCGTAAACTCTTCCATCGGGTTTTGCAAGCACTTTCTAAAACACGTCTAATAAAATTACGTTTAGAAATACATACATTTGTTTCAATATAATGTTGTAATTACTTACCAGTTGACTTTAGTTTAATAGCAATATCACGCCAAATTTTATCTTTAATGTCCGTTCTCCGATAATTTTCATTCGACAAATCATATAAAATTGAATTTTGACGAACTGATTCGACTAAATTTTCTTCGAACGACATTATTTTAATTTGTAAATTAAAAATCGGATGTTTTGTTGTTCACTCTATTTTCATTTTATATATTTGTATTTTAATTTTATATACGTATCACCAGAACGAATTAAAAAATTGAAGAAAAATGTTAATATTATGACAGTTATTACCAACTTAAAAATATAAGAAAACAGTTGGCAACATTGTTTCGTCGATGGTTGTGTTTGTAATACATGTTATCCGTGTTTTGTAATATGACAGACGATTTCGCTCGTCGCCTTCGCTCTTGTTCTGTTTGAGCTAAAGTGAGATGGCACGATGTGTCGTTACTCAATTTTTTTTTTTTTTTTTTCGTGATTAGAGACAGTGTCTCTTTATATTTCATCCGAGATAGTTCATGTTTTTTGTGTAGTAAAACGACATTTTTTTAATTGTGACAGTGTTTTTAAATAAGGTAAGCATTTTTATTTTAATTTCATAGTCTTAATTCAAAAAGTGTCATTATTCCATTTTTATGCTGCATTTGAATTAGCGTTAATAAGCGTACTTTTTAAGTTGTGTCTTTTTTACTAAACAGAAATAGACTGAAGATTTAAGAGGCAAACATCGCCGCCAATCGAGACTTGGTCCAGCAGTTAAGGACCGAATACGTCAAGTCATAAACTCTATTCCACGTATTCAGAGTCACTATCTCCGTCAACAAACCACTATAGGGAATTCATAGATGGCGGCAAAACCATTGCCGATTTATATAGAGACTACACAGCTAACTGTAATCGAAACGGTGTTTCAAATGCCTTGTTATCGACGTTCACTTTTATTTTTAACAACGACTATAATATTTCGTTTTCATCCCGAAAAAAGATCAAAGTGAACTTTGCACGGCATTCGTAAATGCGGAACATGAGGAAAGAAGAGGGTATGGAAAAAATACGATACCCTTCAATTGGAGAAACAGTTGTCTCAGGTAGAGAAAGAAACTGACAAGAGAAGGCTTGGGAGAATTACGTCGTTGTTTGCTATGGTGTGCAGGCTGTCTTACCTGCCCCAAGAGGAGACGTTTCAGTATTTTATTATAAATTGAAAATCAACAGTTACAAATTAACAGTTTCTGATATAAAAAATGGTGACATCTCTTGTTTTCTGAATACAAGAGATGTCACCATTGCTATTGAAATTGATACAAGTATATACAAATATTTAGAACAGCTAGCGAAGTCACACAAAAATCCAGAAGTTGTGTTTTATTCCGACAATTGTAGCGGACAACAAAAAAACAAATTTACTATTGTTATTGAAAAGGCTGTTAAAAAATCTTTAAAGTCGGGACCAATTTATATACCACACCAATACGTTCCGATCATTCGTGCATCGAAGAAAACTGGCAAACCGTATAAAGTAATTGAACTTCTTTCAATGACTTTCTTGATTTTAAGGATATTTGTCAGCATTATGGAAGCAATTTCCAGACAACGGAGAGCGACTTGCAAGTTAAATTGGGTGACGTAAAAATAATCCGAGTGGAGAAAAATTTACCTGGAGTTTTTTTCGTCAAAACGTCTTACGACCAGAAAGCTTTCCAAAAATCACAGTAAATAATAGAAAACGTAAATCGCAGTCATGCAAATCATCTTGTGGACTGAAACCAGCATTTTCAAAAAAGCTTAAACTTTCTGACCGTAAAGTATCGGACATCAAGGACCTTTTAAGTTCTAATCATTATACTGAAATATAATTATTTTTACCTGTATTTTTTTACCTGTAATTGAATTAAACGTACATACATAGTAAATTTTTGGTAAAATTGTATTATTATTTTATGTATATTGAAATAAATAAGTTTTATTGAATTTTGTTAATTTATTGGGTGTCTTTTTTTTAAGTTTTACATCTTTACTATTTCCAGCTGCCACATTTTTAAAAATGTGTAATTTTTGAATAATTAAAACTGACAGATCTATACGAAAGGAGGAGGGAAATAGTGATAAATGCTGCTTAAACGCAAATCAAAATTCTTAACACGTTCGCGGACACTTTCAAAATATGTTTAACACAAATTTGATAACTTTTGTAATTGCAATGATATTTCGTCGCGGAAAGGAACGTATTATTGTGAATTGACAAATCTCTCGTCTTAAAATAAGATTCAGTAGTGCTCTCTTAAGGTCAGTAACCAATATTTAGCTCAAAGAGTTTTTGATTAAGTTTGAACATTATGAAAAAAATGAATTACGTAATTATTATTTTTGTTTTTTCTCTCCTGGAAAATTTAGTTTTTTTGAGTTGTGTGTGTACTTTGTCACGTGCGATATGAAAATGATTTTAAATGTAAATGAAGTGCGACGCGATTATGATTATTATGGTACTACGTTTTATTGAAAACATTACAAACATGTCTGACGGGGCTTGAGATAAATCGGGTCAAATTTTCCCAAAAAACACTCAGTTTATCGCTATACGTTATACAATTATATATTATTCTTCGTATTATTGTTACAGGAATGCGAGTTGGTAGATATCACGAATATATAGCAAAGAGGATGAATAACGTAAAGTATTTCCTGAAAATCCGTCTATTAATTTTCACGAAATAGAACGGAAGTAATGTGATTTGGTTGAATTATGTTTCAAAATTACTATACTCGTATACATATTTTCCTACAGCATAAACAATTTTATGTTTTATAGAATGTGTATTAGTACATGGGCAGTTAAAATGCTGACTGACGATAATAAATTTTCGTTGTCATACAATACTCGTATAGCAATACAGATTTTTATCAGGGAAATAAAGTAAGTCAAGGTAATACCAAAAGTTGATATTGTCTAAATATTGATTTATGATTTTATCTCTGGATAAAATTATATGTTTTTCGGTAGAATTCGTATATATCGATCGATATAGTATAGTATACAGATTCGAAATCTCTAGAGATAACATGAAATATGTATAAATGTTTTGCTTCGAGGGGGAATAACCGTTGAACTAAAAAAATTGGTTTTTATCTCTATAACCATATCATATAATATAAAGTAGAAATAAGACGCTTTCTATGTTTTCAATATTGTTGTTTTAAGTCCTTATACCGGTAGTTTAATATCCGCCTAAACATTTTTTTTAAATATTTATGTATTTTATAAAATAACAGAATAGTTTTAGGTTGATTGCACACCCAATCTAAAATTGTACCAAATTCGTATATATCTGGTTAAGCGTCACTGAAGATACAAAATAATAAATAACCGAAAAATAGAAGTTATATCAAACCAGGGTTAGATCAGAAGGATTTGAATAATTCTAATTAATGTCAAAATAACAAAAAAAAACTACTTCCTAAAATGCGCTTAAATCTAGATATTGCAAGGTTATTCCGATATGTTTTGGAAAAGTAAACAATTGCTTAAATGTTAAATCCGGTGACAAATACAAAAAAATAATTTAACATTAATAGAATATAATCTGTCATTTTCGGTTAACTGGTTTCTGACAAATTCCACTATTGCGTCAAAATAAAAAGAAAATGGTTTTCTTTAAAGATTTACGCAATCTTTTATTTCTGAGAGCTGTTTTAAAAATCTCAGACATCAAATAAAAAATCCGTAAAAATTTATGAAAATTCCGTAATTTTAACATTAGCAGTGTGGTGCTGGCATTCCTAGTATGTTTGAAAAAAAAGGTGCCAATTAGAAAATATTTGTTTAGATATTGATTGCGAATTTTATTGTAACAATGTTTCTTTAGCGACTCTTCCTACTGCATAAAGATAAATTTAAAAATAGTAAGAGAATCTTTGAAACTACAGAAAAATCTTGTTCTAATTTCTTAAAATCCTCCAAATTTTCTTCAAATGTTTTTGTTTTGAATTTTTTAGACATATTTTCCACCAACTTTGGAATTTTACATTGAGTTTAGCAAAGTTCTGAAATATGGCCCACTTCATTTTTTAAGTGATTTGATCCATTTCGGTTTGTATAAAGCGAATAGGATACTAAATTGTTTCTAAATCGAGCTAGGCCATTAATTAATCGACCTTCTAAAATATAATAAAAATTCTTCACGCGGCCACTTCAAGTCGGTATAATTTTTTCGCGTTTTTGATCAAATTCGGTGTGAGAGTTCTAAATTTAGATTTTTTTTTTCATTAATAATTTTAATAAAACTTAGTTTGGTTAGTCATACTGAAATGATTAATTGAAGTTTTGTTAGGTTTTGGAATATTAAGATCTAGCCAACAAGATTCGTGATAAGTAGAACTTGTAATGGCGATCGACCATTTCTCACCCGATTTTAAGCAAATAATAAAGCAAGTAGTGAAAAGTGAAATAGTGAGCACAATAAGTTATAGGTGTTGATATATAAAAACTTAAACGCTGAGGGTTTATATTCAAAATCCAGCATGAATCCGTATCGTATGCCTGAAATTTCTAATATGTCAGGTGAGTTGATTTGTAAATACCCGCCGTGGTTAAAACTATAAGCACTTTACATCCCAGCAATTGAGAGCTAAGCTGCAGAGCATCGAGCTTTTAACAAAAGGCAATCACAACGAGCTAGTTTCGAGACTGCAGAGCACCATGGAAGAGAATGGCGTGAAATATGAAGGCGTGTAGAACGTGACGATCATCATTGACTCCAGAACCATCAACGATAACTATAAGTATAAAATTAGGGAACCAGTGGTGAAACACAAATAACCATGTGAGTGCAGCAGCTTGCAGTTGAACAAAAAACCATACTGGGTTCCAAAAACTTCAGCTCAAGGAAAAGGTCACTGAATTCGATGCTAAATTCAATCAACTCTAACCTGAGCAAGGCGCCAAATTAAACCAAAGGGCTGTGAAAATTATTAAATTTTCAGGTGATCAATTTGCTGAGTTACTTAAAGATCAAAGCATCTGGTTGGCAGAACTAGGAGCAGAACAAGATGGATAGTTTGCCGAGTAAAACCAGGAGAAATAATGATTCATTAGGAAAAAAATCGACGGCTAGCCAAAACTATTTGAAGGTCAAATCAGGTAGGAGGTTAAAAATAAAATTAATTAAATATTCCCGATTTGAAACACATACCTCACAAATAGAGGGTTCTTCCCGGGATTTCCCGCTCGGGAATTCCCGGGAATTTTTGATGTTTCTCATTTCCCGTTTCCCGGGAAAAATAAAATAATTTCCCGGGAAAAAATTTAATTCAAAGAATTATTTGTGTATATATTTAGGATATTTAATCAAGTTAAAAATAGATCTATGTCTACAAAGCTTGTTTTTCTATTTTTATGCAACGGATGGCTCAGTTGGTTAGATCGCAGTCTTTAGATTGTGTAATACTTGACTATCGCAGGTTCAGTCCATTCGAAATACAAATCAGCCATAAAGAAAAATATTTCAATATTAAATCCAAACGTTCAACAATTGTTACCGATATCCAAACCGAAAATATCAGGTTTCATTCAATACCAATATCAATTCGAGATTGCCGGACCAGATGGAACAGAATTGTAACAATGGCTGAACGATTTTTAAAACTGGCGGAGTCAGTGAAAAAGCATTAAATGACTTGAACTTAATAGAACTGTTTAACGATATTTATATTTTAGTTTTGAAAAATATTTTGAACGCTTAATCAATCAAAGTAGCTGCAGAAGCATTAGGTAAACAAGATGCAAATTTAAATCGCAGTCTTGATGCAATTTTGAAATTTTTATTTGATTCTCTGCGTGACAATAATGATGCAATTTCAAAGGAGATGTTGCTATCTCTGTCTCTTCGCGTTAAAGAGCGAAGAAATCAAGATCTTGTTATTTTGATTAAATACAACCGCTACTCCTGAGCTACCTTCATCATCAAAAGCTGCAATTATTCGTTATGCGAATGGCTTATTTAATCGTTGATATTGAAATCGAAAGTGAATCGTCTCAAGCGGATGATTGTTTAACAGTTACAAATATGAAAGATAGATTGGCAATAGCTATAAATGCAGCATATATACCTAAAAAGTGTGTTGCAACTAAAGATTCAAAAAAAGATCTCAAAAAAGAATTTCAAATGTATGAGAATACGGGAAATATTACAAATATTTTACAAAAGCAATAAGATACCCTAACTTACATACAACCAACCTCAATAAAAAGCGAGAGAGTATTTTCTTTGTCATCTAATTTCTGCACTAATCGAAAATAGTCTCTAAGTGACTCGTCTCTAGGTGCCTCACATTTTTAAAAAGTTATTTCCTGAACAAATAAGTTCCAAAAATGTCTACTTGTTCAAGTAAAATGAATGTTTTCTTAATATATGGAAATTAATTATTTATAGCTCAAATTATACTTTTATTTTTTAAAATAAAATAAATTTTATATTTTAAAATAAATGCCGTTTTGTTATTAAAATTCAATTGCAGTTTTGTGCTCTTGTGTTTATATATTTAAGAAATGAAATTTTCCAATTCCCGAGAATTCCCGGGAAACCGGGAAATAAATTTTGAATTTCCCGTTTCCCGGGAACAAAAAAATGTCGGGAATTGATACCCTCTACTCACAAACTATTAAAGGTGGCCAGCTAAATAGAATATTTACAACAGAACCAGTTTCTGAAAGCTTAAGAGAAGATTTAAAACCATTTAGATGTTGAGATCTCATTTGCAAAATTTAAAGTACAGTTCTAAGCGGTAATACAGCACATTTGTCGGAGTGCAGAAGAGAGGCTCAAAGCACTAATTTAGGATCTTCGAATAGTACGCAGATGTCTGCCTAATTGTATTTAACCCAGAACACCAAGAAAGAGAATTACGCGGTAATGTATTTGACGCGTTAAGCTTAAGATAATGCATCTGCAGATGTGTTGATTGGACTAATAATGGACCTGTCTATCAGCACTATGACGGACAACCATATGAAACTTCACTTGAGAACCAATACTAGAGCTAAACAATGAATCAAGTATTGGTGTTGGCTTTAGATTGTGAGGCAACTAGAGCAAGTTTATCAAACAGTAAACTTGCGCCAGCTGGCTTCGGAGGATATGACACAAATTATTGCAATAGTAAAAGTAAAAATAAGGAAACCTAGCGGAAAACGATCGCGTTCCTCTTATCGATGTTTCCGGCACTTTGAAATCGATTGGAAGTCTTGATATGGTAAATATATAGAACAAATTGATGCTACTGTTGGTTACAACTTGCTAACAGCAACAAGTGAATCTGCGAAAGTCAAAGGATCGTGAACCGTTTCAGTAACCGATGCATGTAGTATGTATTATCCAACTGGATGTTCTAAAAAATATCAGATCCTCGAGAATAGAGGTGGGCCCCTTTCAATAATCTCGAACAAAATGCGTGGTGTTAAAATCGACTACGATTGAGATACCATACCGATGTACGAAAAACTGATGTACTCCAAAATAAACGGTTATCTTGGGGTTACTAAAATGGAAATTGTGGAGCTAGTAAATGTCAAAAATAATGGGATGGTGTATGTGAAAATATTGGTGAAATTCAACAAAAAATACCAGTACATATTTTGAACGTCCAAGAAACATAATCAGAAATGAGATGGTCGTTGTTACAACTGAGGAAATAAGATATATTGTTAAATGTCCTTTCGCTCACTGTGTAGCCATTTTTCGGAAGGAAAATTTGATCTTGAAGTGGGAGCATTGGATGAATTAGACGATGCCTTTGCTCTTAATGACAACGAATTGGGAAAAACTAATATTATGCAACATAGAATGTATACCGTAAACGCTACTTTATTCTAATAAGTACCAATACTCCAGAACTAAGATGACCCAGAACTAAGGGGACTCCAGAACTAAGATGAAAGTGGTTCACATTAATAGTGTGGCGAATCCGACTGGGTGGTCGAGTGGTTGAGTTGTACACCAATATTCGCGGTTTCGAACCTAGTAAGGATCCTTAATTTTGTTAAGAGATTTATATTTTTAACACGCATGATGTTGTCGGATCAAGTAATTCGTTCACTAAAATTGTTTAGTTTATACATAAACTACTTTGCGTTGTATAGTATCAAAAAAAAAATAAAATAAAATAAAACATTAAATAAAAGTTTTGTCAAAATGTATAACCACTCCTTTTACGTCAATCATTAAATTCATAACTCATGTAATTATAACCAATTTCACATACCCGCTGAAACATAAATTATGAACGTCTATATCTGTATATACACAAACATATATTTGCACAAGATTTATTATGACAAAAAATAATTAATTATATTTTTTTTTTGTACAACTATGTGTTTGTATGCATAGATGTATATAGGCAACAAAACCTAGGTACTTGTAAGTATATATACGTGTTACAAAAACTATCTGCTAATTAATTTAAATGAATTTAATTATATGGTAGGTTTTGCGCTCGTCATAATTTATATACTTACAAATAATTTATGTATATTTAAATCTAACTATGTGTACAGAAGTTTATAGTGTTTAGAGGTAGGCCTAATTTAGCGCACTCTTTTCCTTAACTTCCACCTCCACAATGAAATATCCTAAAGCGGATTGATTAGGAAAAAATTTGGTTATGTTGGATTAGGGTTACTATTATGAGATGGGCGTTCAACGCGTCAACTACTGACTATTTAAAATCGAACAAAATGAAGCGGCATTTCAAAAAAGGCCCATTTCATTATACACACAATTTTATATTTATTTGAGTAGCCAAAATTTGATGATTTTAACCACACTAACTGCGTATCATCTTTAAATTCCATTACTATTTTTGATCACTTCGATTTGGCATGATGAAATGTTTTTTATCACTAAACTTGACGTCTGAAAAGATTCCAAATTAAAATCACAAATAGTCAGGCATTGGTTCTGCTATTGCTGCTACTGCCATCTATTAGTGGTAGATGCTCATTAACCAACAATTTAGAAAATTTGACAATTTAATCGGCTCACAGCCATAGTTGTAAAACATAAAAAATAAATGTTCGTAATAAATAATTAAGAATTCACAGTGCCATCTGTATAAAAATGGTAAAAAACCCATATAGTTTGTTGACATCTACTAACATTTCGCCAAACAAAAAACACTGTCAAAATTTCTTTCACGCATCATCATTATCAGAAAAAATACAAAAAAATTTATCATTAAAACATTAAAAAAACACTATTGCTTAAATGTCAATAAAAGCAACAAGGCCGATTCTTGTCCTTGAAAATTTAATTTTTAGATTTATTTGAAACTTTTCAACATCATTGCAAAAATTTCTAAAAGCTTTTATTGAAAATACCACTTCCGGTATACTTCAAGTATTTCCGCCAATTTTCGCAAGGATCTCCTAATTAATAGAAAAAGTTACAAGAAAGACGTTTTACTTCGAATAGTTTGTAAGCCTGAACTGTAAAGTTTTGGTAAAATATTTTTTTATATCAAAACTCGTCATTTCCGCTTAAATATTAGAAAACTGATCTGGACCGCTATTAATGCAAAATTACTTTAAAAGTTTTCAGTTTTTTATTGTTTTTGTCGAAAAGGATGTACTTTTAAAAATATTGGCCAACAGCGAAAAAGCTTCTATGGAATCTGTTGAATGAATACGACCAAACATCTCTAAGGTATCGCCATTTATAAAAAATACCTACCTAAAATTGAAAATATTTTTCTTTTTTGTTTTTTCTTTATGTGATAATTTTTTATTTGATTTTTATTTTTTATTTCGTACTAATTTCGAGTGTTCTCTCCTCGTCGGCAATTTTTATAATTATCGAAGAGAGAACTATCGAAATTAGTACGAAAATAAAAAATAAAATTATCCAATAAAGAAACAGAAAAAAGAAAAATATTATCATTTTTATTTAAAATAAATCGCGTGATAAAAGTGTACAGAAAAAATAAAACTTAAAGGGACATAGCACCTTCAAAACTGAAAATAGAAGTTTTTCAAAGATTTTTTTTTTTTGAATAAAAAGAGATATCTTAATGAAACTTTCTATTGACATTTTATTTAACTGAAAGTATAAAAAAAATTTTTTTTAGACTTTTGTTAGCCCACTGTCGTCTGCTACAAGTGTTTTCCAAAAAGACTGAAAATTCGCGGCGTGCATCATAACTTCTCTCAGAAATGTCTAAAAAAACGGGATTTTATTCAGCATTAAATCGCCCTTGGAATGAACTAAAAGGAAAAAAAATTGGTTGAAAAATAAAAAATGGCTGCATTTTTTCGAAAATATAATTTTCTATTTATTTTAGGCATTGGTTGGCATTTGTATGGCATTTTTATTTAAAATGATTTTATCTTCTACCACCTCTGGTTATTTTAAATTCGATTCTGGTACACCAATTGTTTGCAAGTTTTTCACGTAGATCTGCACTTATTTCAAATTATGTTAGTTTTAGGCCGAAGCGTTTGTGGTTTATTGGAGTAACCCAATGATTTAACATACCCCAAAGAAATAATAATGAAGTTACATTGATCTTATAGTAGCTAACCCTTATCTGGGTTTTTGGAGACTATAAGGTCATTAAACTTTTATCTCAATAAATTAACTGTGTCACGCGATGTATGACACGTTGCACCATCTTGTTAATATCACATAGTATTCAAGTCATAATCATATAAATCATGCTACACAAATAAATCAATAAAAATATCTGTATAAAATCTGTATAAAAATATCTGCAGGCGTTCCTCACTGACGGCAACTACAATGCAGTTATGATTTTTTAAAAAAAAGTATGGCTAAATTAAACCTTCAGACTATAAACCACACTCTTAAATTTTGTGGATGCAAATGTTACATTATGTTACATTACGTTGCGTTCCAAATGCGACAATTGTCTTATTTACGAAGCGAGATTTATCGCTGAAAATAATTTTTCCGTGAAGAAATGGATCTATTTGAGGTTGCTCTAAAGCCCAATCTTCAAAATGTATATGCAATAAACAACCATTTGGTTTAAGTACTTGGGTCAATGTACAATAATCCATGCACTTCCATTAGAAAATTAAACTTCTTCAGACCAACGGCTTTACTTGGTTCACAGCATTTTAAACAATGCGTTTACGGTTTTGGCGGGTTGGATTCTTAACATCACGAACACTACCATTCGTCTCCAATTTTTCAATTACTTTACGATTAGTAAGCTGAAGTTCTATTTTGTTGACCATAAATTTCACGTAATTATACGCGTAACGTAGCCCGAATAGATTTATAATTTTAGGAATAACTTTTAGTAGCAATCTAATCGATGTGGAACGGTTTATTTTTTTATAGTGATTTGCCAACCAATATTGAACACAAATTTGAATTTCGAAGGGAGGCTGATAAACAGGTGGCCGCTAAATAATTTTTGAAATATGTAAAATTTATTTGGTCACCGTCATACATTTTCAGTCCGATCAGTCTATCCGACAAGGCTATAGACAGCACACAACAAAAAGTTTAGAGAAATGCACAGCATTTAACTTGCGAGAAATAGCGAAAGGTAAATCTAAATGTTAAAATACTTCTTCCATAAATGTGATGAGTTTATTAAATGTGAACCAACTCCAGTGCGTATACGTATCGGAATAAGGCTGAATATATTGCATGATGGAAGTTGCTGCTGAATTAAATCATTTTAAAAGGCCAGCTGGAATGCATATGAATGCCTTTCCATCGCCACTCAAAGCTGAGATTGGTTTTTAATTGTGGTGGAAGTCATCTTATTATCTGTGCACTATGAGCATATTATATCTATAATGATTCGTTAAACGGTAATTGTGTAATTAAGTTCTTTTATACAAAATTATAATTTAATTTGGTGTCTGGAAACATTGCGATGTCTGCCGTTTTAGCACATTATCAACCCGTGACGTGGTGCGGGTTACAATATAATTGGGGCTCCCCTATTGGGTTACCCACGAAATCCATATTATCAAAATCCATTTTTCTAAAATCCACTTTGACAAAATCCACTTTAGCCATATAAACCACTTTTGACAGAATCAACCTTTATTCTCTTTCCATTATTATAAAATCTATTATTGACAAAATCCATTTATCCAATTTAGTCAAAATCCATAAAAAAATCCAATGAATCCATCGTTTTTATTACTTTTACAAGCCTGACGCAGAGCTGATGATGAATTCGTTGGATTTTTTATGGTTATTGGAAACTAATTAAGAATGAATTCGAAGCAAACAAAAATGATATATTACATGTACTTAAACTTAAATTTGTGAATATCGAAAACTAATTGTGAAATTTATTACTCCAATTATGATACTCCTAAGCGTGTATACATGTGTGTATCTGTGTCTGTATCTGATGTCTGATGTCTGATGTCCGTTGTCTGATGTCTGATGCCCGTTGTCTGATGTCTGATGTCTGATGTCTGATGTCTGATGTCTGATGTATGATGTCTGATGTCTGATGTCTGATGTCTGATGTCTGATGTCTGATGTCTGATGTCTGATGTCTGGTGTCTGATGTCTGATGTCTGAGGCTGATGTCTTATATCTGATGTCTGTTGTGTGATGTCTGATGTCTGATGTCTCATATTTGATGTCTGATGTCTGAATCTGATGTCTGATGTCTGATTTCTGATGTCTGATGTCTGGTGTCTGATGTTTGATGTCTGATGTCTGATGTCTGATTTCTGATTTCTGATGTCTATTGTCTGATGTCTGATGTGTGATGTCTGATGTCTGATGCCTGAAGTTTAATATTTGATGTCTGATGGCTGTGTCTGATGTCTAATTTGTGACGTCTGATGACTGATATCTGATATCTGATATCTGATGTTTGATGTCTGTTGTATGATGACTGTGTCTGATGTCTGATGTTTAATGACTTATGTCTGGTGTTTGTGTCTGTGTCTGACTGTGTCTGATGTCTGTGACTAAGGTCTGATGTTTGATGTCTGATGTCTGATGTTTGATGTCTGATGTCTGAGGTCTGATGTGTGAAGTCTGATGTCTGAGTCTGATGTCTGATGTCTGATGTCTGATATCTGATGTCTGATATCTGTTGTTTAATGTCTGATGTCTGATGTGTGATGCCTGATGTCTATAATGTCTGATGTCTGATGTCTGATGTCTGATGTCTGATATCTGAACTTAAAATTAATATACAAATAAGACAAAAAACAACAACAATTAGACAAATAAATTATTTGTATTACCAATATAAGCACAATCACTTACGATATTTATCGAGTTAGTACTACTTTGTTTATTTAACATTTCCAATTTAATGTCTGATGTCTGATATCTACTGTGAATGCCTGATGTATGACGTCTGTGTTTGTCTGTGCCAAAATTGGGTACGGATTTTAGGAAAGATGGATTTTGACATATTTTTGACACATTTTTGACATAAATGGATTTGCTCCAAAGTGGCTTTCTTCCAAAAAGATGGATTTTAGCAAAAGTGGATTTTGAAATAATGGATAAAATGTGATGTATTTCTTCTTTACGGTGAGCTAATTAAACGTGATAATTGAAATAATAAATTAGAAGTTAGAACTGACAATTCTTTAGTTACATCGGATTTTAATGTTTGCCGTTAAAATATAAGTATTTGAGTAATCGATGAAAAGTAAAATTGAAGGCCATAAAACAAGGAGAATTTTATGTTATCGACTGCAAGGCTTGCTTTACGTAACTCACTATTACCAACGCACTGAAAAAATATGTACCCGTACTGAGTGAAAACAAGCATTACAGTATCAAAAATGCGTAAAAAATGTGCCGATGCATGAATATTTCTATACACAGGTAATTAGCATCGATGATAAGTGGTTCCAACTGTCACTGACTGGAGTGCGCTTAGTAAGTACGTGGCGCGATTTTGCACTATTTGCACTAACCATGATTAATTTCTTAACTAAATCGACGGCTAGGTCGGTTCAGTAATAGATTGAAATCTCGTAATTATAGCCGGAAAAATTGAGGTATGTGCGTCTGTTGAAAGTAGTAGTAGCCTGTTGGTAGTAGCTACCATAGCACGTGATGAACATGAATGGCATCGGAATTTCAAATTAATGCAACAGTTTATACATGCATAACAATTTATGTCAAGCTCAGGACAGAAACCTTATGTATCCAAGGTCATTTCAGAAAACATTTATTGTGAGAATTGGGGCCTTTGGAGAGAGAACAGCTCATTATCTTCCAACTTCTTTATGCTCTCTTATACTTTTGCCATGATTTTATAGAGATTTTTAAGGTGTAACACCACACATTTCAATATAAATTTCGATGTTGCAATAAAACATGATATCATTTCTTTTCTAAATGTCAAGATAGGGCAGACATTACTTGCCATCCCACATTCAATCTGGGACTAGAAATATCATACCGAAATAAAAAATATTGATAAATAATCTGTTTGTTGGAATAATTAAACGTAAATAAATAATTTTCACTGATAATTTTAAATTTTTAAAACTAAAATTTGAACTTAAGTTATTAAATTTGGTAGTTTTTTAATTTTTTTAAGTTCGAAATAGACTTTTAAGAACATTGCAATAAAATTTTAAATTTTTAAAATTAAAAGGAAAATCATTGTATGTGATGGTTGACAGGATACAGGAAAAAAAATTGAAAGAGGACTTCAAATTTGTTCAGTGACATCATCAAAAGATGTCTTCCAACGCGATAAATAAATCAATATGATAACATAATATTTATTATTAGCAGATAATTCATTTTCTTAAAATTTATAATTAATTTTAAGTAATTTTTAATGTAATGATCTCCACATAGTTTAAAGGATGTAGAGTCGTAGTAGAAGTCAGTCGACGAATAATTTAAATAAATACCTAAACTTATTTTTTTCTAGATGATTATCTAATTGCTAGGCAGCAGCTTTAACATGGCGATGACGTAAAGTATAGGGAAAGTAATGATAAAATTTTATTTTTATAGTAGAATTATACATTATTGAAACATTATTGACGTCATGAACACAAAAAAAAATCTCAAAAATGCTGAGTAATCTACGCAATAGATTTCGTGTCAACAACCTCGTAGATTTTACTTCGCCCACCCCTATGCTAACAATTTTTTGCGAACTTTACTTTACTGAAATGAGCTCTGTTTGTAGAATATTTCTGTCTGCGTTATTTAAAACACACCTGTTTCAAAAATACATAAAAATCGAAAACCTGTTTTATTCTATTTGCCAGTTAAAAATTTTTTTATTATGCTCGATATAAATTTATGAAACTTTTTATGCTTTTAACGATATTACCCCGTGCGCGCATACGATTTATGCTTATACATGAAAGTGTATGTAGTTTTTCATCTCAAACAAAAAGTTTCCCAACGAACTGTCTAACTATTAAACTTGTATATTGCATTAACATTATACTATATACTACTAAAAAGTAGTATAGTATATGTGTTATTTTTTAGTGTACTACAGAGCTTTATTTTATATGTTTAAAATTTATGGATAAACTTTTATAAATATGACATAGAGAATCAGTATTATATTCCTTCCCGAAACTTTTTTTTCCTATTTTATTCAGCATGCTAAATAGCTACAACATATCGTTTCTTTATATACTAGATCTCCATTATACTATATAGATACAGTCTGATAGAACATTCAAGAACAAAATGAAAAAGGCGGGAAAAAAAAGTTTAAATGGAAAATCTGTGGAAAAAAATTCAAATGAAGCGGGGATCAATATTAATAAGATTTATGATGGTTCTATATATGATTTAAAAAAAAGTATATAAATTGGTAACAGGATATAAAAATTTATCTGAAAAAATTGTGTGGGAGACATAAAAAAGTTTCGAGTACATCATCGGATCATAATACTAATGGGTGGCATGTTTTGGGTGAAGTAAAAATATTAAAGTAATATATAACCTATCGCGACATTCTCTTTTTATGGGCGTATCAATTTCTCTTTTATGTATACAGATTTTTTAATATCTCAGACAATTGTTGAAGTAATAGATATCGTGAATATATTATAGAAAATTTAAATATAACGCATTGAAATAAATATTCAAACCGAATAAAAGACTATAAGGAATAATATAAGAGGAGGCTCAATCAAGTATAGCTCAAATATTGTTATGGATTATTAGCAAAGGAAACATATCGAGTTTTGTTGCTGTTTAGCCACACTCGGCCAGCCGGTATCGAAGTTTCACTAGATATTTAGAACTTGCACAATGTAAGTTTGATTGTTGAGCAAAATAAAAAAATGGATGGGTGATTATGTTACTTATCTTGGTTAAAAATATTACTTATAAATTTTATTAAATTTTTTTAATTTTTTGTAGTTTTTGAAAAAAATATAAAAAGCTCCCAATTGAAGCTGTCACTTCCGATACAGAGATTTTCACCAAAGTTTGCAATTCTCTCGAAATTAATAGTAAAACTTAAATATGAAGTTTTATTCCAAAAAGATTAATCCACATTTGTAGAGACGCCGAGTTTTGTTTGAAAATGTTGCTGGAAATTTTATTTACAACGTTTTGGTATTTAATTGTTTTTTATTGTTTAAATGCTATGTACTTTTCAAAATATTTGCAAACGATTGTCAGAAAATCGTGTTTACACCGAGTAACATTTGCTAAGATCACCAATGTCATGTTAGTTCACAACAAGTATATTTTAATGGGACTATTTTGGAGCTATATTCTTAAAATCGGTGGAAATTCCGCGTTCGGAACATAATTTGATTTAAAAAATTTCTTATGTTATTGGAATTTTTCGTCAGCTACTGTAATCGTTTTTTTGAAATTTGTTTACAAACTTTCTATTATTTATTTCCTACTAAGGGAATAATTCCGAATCGTTTTATCCACTCCGAAATTTTTCCTTAGTGGGAAATAAATAATAGAAAGTTTGTAAACAAATTTGAAAAACGATTAAAGTAGCTGGCGAACAATTCGAATGATTTAAATAAATTTTAAAGCAAATTATATTTCGAATGCCGAAATTTCCACCGATTTCAAGAATATAGCCTCTGGTTTTCCATGGGAATAGTGAATTGGGGAAAAATATTTGCATAGCTTTTTTGTCTAAATCGTATTTCTCTGGCCTACTGATGGATTCAATTTAATGTTGAAATGTTTAGTTCACAAAAATTTTATATGGAAAAATAATTGTCAATTTGTCGTTGCTTCAAAAATGTTTGCACACAATTGAATCCATCAGTAGGCCAGGAAACTACACTTTACACAAAAAAGCTATACAGGGTGGTAGGGGGCTCATTTTTAACAAAAACAGCCAAGTGTAGTTTTTCCGAATTATTGATGGTGCAAAAGTTATTCCACTTTTTGTGTTTTTTAGTAAAATCGCATGCGTGCCCACCAAAAAATTAATTTAAAAGTAACCAAGAGTTTTTTGTTTAACTTTCTTTTTTAATACGTTCTAGAAGAGTGTGCCTTTCTAATAATATTATTTTTATAAGTTGCATTATCTTCTGTCATATAAAAATTTTGGTTTTGTAAACTTTTTTGTTTCTCAAAATTTTTTGTTGATGTTTAAGTGACGCCAACGGGAAAAGAATGTATTACAGAAAATTGACTCACTATGAGGAAAATATGCGAAACTAATGCAGATTTTACAATGGTATCGAACACCGGGCTATTCACAATATTTTTTTTATCAATTTTTTTCACAAAGTATCTCGTGTTTATTAAAAAACGCACTTAACAAAATTTCGAGTTCTAAAATAGACGATTTGTTAAAAATAAAACAAAATGAATAAAATTATTTTTTTAAATTAATTTTAAATATTATTGTTCGGATTTTTTTCTGATTCCCCCAGATTTGGATTTAACCCGGGTTTCCACTAGATTTCCACCGGGATTCCCCCGGAATCCGGAAAATCCGAAAGAACACCTGGAAATCTATAAAAACCTGAAACAATCCTAGGGAAATCCGCGAAATCTGTCAGGAATCCAGAGAAAATTCGCAAGAAACCCGAGAAAACCGGAAAAATCCAGGGAAATTTGGGGAATACGTGGGGAATCTGGCGGAAATTCGAAAAATCCGGAACAATCCGAGAAATTTGGGGAAAATCCGGAAGAAAACCGGGTAATCCGGGAATCTTGTAGAAACCCGAGAAAAATCCGTGAAATGCGAAGGAAATCCAAATAATAATATTTAAAATAAATGAACAAAAATTATTTTCTTCATTTTGTTTTATTTCTGACAAAGCATCTATTTTAGAACTCGAAATTTTGTTAAGTCCGTTTTTTAATCGACACGACATACTTTGTGAAAAAAATTAATAAAAAACATTCTATTGTGAATAGTCCGGTGTGTGATACCATTTTAAGATCTGCAGTAGTGTCACATATTTTTCTCATAGCGGGCTAACGTTCTGTAGTACATCCTTTTCCCGCTGGTGTCACTTAAACATCAAGAAAAAAAAGCTTACAAAACTTCTTGATAGTATTATTAACAAAAGAACTCTTGGTTTCTTTTAAATGAATGTTTTGGTGGGCACTTTTGCGATTTTACTAAAAAACACAAAAAGTGGAATAACTTTTGCAACATCCACAATTCGAAAAAACTTTACTTGGTTGTTTTGTCGGAAATGAGCCTCTCATATCACCCTGCTTCGTTTGATACACGAACTTTGGGAAACATGTATAAAAACACCACTTCAAGAATAAAAATTTTGGTTTAAAATTTTAGCCTCAAATTCGAAATCGAAAGCCCAATAGAGGGGAGGAATACGTTGCAAAAAAAATATTATACTGAAAATTGTGAAGTAATAGTGATTTGAATACATCACAGATAAGACAATTTTAAATTTGAACAGATCCCTCGAGTATACTTGGACAATGAGGATACTTGGATGAGTATTTCTTTGGTACAGCTTGATGAAATGCTAAAATCTCGTTATGGTGTTAGACATTTAACTATAAAAGAACAGTACAGCTCAATTTACTGAATTTTTAGGAAAAATTTGAAATTTGATGGAATTGACATTCAAAGTAGCTAAAGTAAAGAATCACCAATTAGGCCAAGGCAACAATAACAGTATTCAGTCGATATCCTCAAATCATACCAAATTAAGTGGATTTATTAAACCCAGAAGGGCAGATGATCATGAAATAGATCATAGCATTTCCAAATAATTGATTCAGTTATCAAATGGTTTCGAAATTTACCAAATTAAAAATTGGTCAAAGTTTACCGAAAAGAATGAAAGTCTGACAATTTCAAACCGGTAGATATTGAAGTTAATGTGCTTAAATAGGAATTAGGCGGTTCAGTTGAATGACCCACAGGGAACTCAGCCCTTAAGTTTATATGAGTGCTAAGTGCACACTTTATACTCTTTAAGAATCTTCTCCTACAGTGTTAGTTTTTTTAGGAATCCTATATACGTTACTACATTAATTTGAGATTGGTCATTAAAATGTTCCAAGGGGTTGATAAAAACTTTTTGGCACTGTTATTCACTTACAAATCAAATCTTCTGCGTAACGATCGAGCGGTATTAAACTGCATTTAAAACCGAACGGTCTGCTACTAAGGCTGCGTTACCAATAGTTGGGTAAATATATACTAAACATAATAATAATGATGTTTTCATCTTCCGATGGAACTGATTTGATGAGAGGGTTCAACACAACAATAAACAACGGATGCAGATGAGGTTTAAGTATTAAATAGTCAATCTATAGCTGGACTGTAGAGACGCCGAATTTTTTTCAATTTTTTTTTATCAAAACTCGCTAAATCCGGTAAAATAGAACTAATTTTGATTGAAATTTAAATTACAATCTTTAAGTTTTTCAAAATATTTGTAAATAGTAAAAAGCCTCCTATGGAAGATAAAACTTCCGGAAAACAAATACGGCCAAAAATCACTGCCAATCATGGGAAAAGCTTAACTATAAGTTTCATCCCGATGAATCAATCCGGATGGGCTGTATGGACCAGATTATTGCTGAAAAAAGTTTTTTTTTGTAAAAAATGCCATTTCCGCTTAAATTTTGGAAAACAGATTTGAACTGGTTTTGTTGCAGAATTAATTTGCAATCTCGTTGTTCAATGTTGTTTTTCTCTAAATGATATACTTTTCAATGTATTTGTAGAAAACAAAAATGCTCCTATTGAAGCGTAACTTTCGGTCGATTTCAGCCAAACATCACTTGGACCTTCCAATTCAAATAAATTCTTAAGTATGAAGTTTATTCACGATCAATTAATCGAACTACGCTGTATTGAGCCAACTTTTTTCTTAAAAAACAGTTTTGTTTTTATTTCAATAATCGTCATTTGAGTTAAAATTTTGAAAAACTGGTATTGGCCAATATTGTTGCAGAATTAATTTAAAATCTTTTAGTTCTGAATCTAAAATATTTGCATAAAACAAGAAGCTCCAATAGTGGCTGTCTCTTCCAGTGGACCGATCAAGGACCGACCAATGATTTTAAACTGGGATCTTTCAATTTACGAGAAAAGCTGAAGTATTCCGATAATCAGTCGGGGCTGTAGAGAAGCTACAGACAATTAGCCTGAATGAAACCACAGACATCTAATTTTCGTTTAGCTTTAAGTCTCGTCTCAAGATAATAAAATTTGCAGTCGAGAACAATAACTTTTGATTCATTATCCTTCAGAAAGGTTGTCATTTGATTATCAATTTTTCGGGATTTTGTAAGTGAATGACTCATTCCATTATTTATGTGTATATAGCGGTAACAAGTGTGGGTAGTTTATTTGGCTCCCTCTCTCTTCCTCTCTAGGTTTTAAGATTTTAAAATAGTTTAGTTAGATAAAGTATAGAATGGACACATCTTAAAGTTAAAATTTTATTGTAGATCGATAATGACTCATGTTCAGAAATCAGCTTTCAGCATTTTCATTCTCTTCTTAATAACGACGGTTTACCTAACAAACTTAAGCAAAATATTTTGAAAAACGACCCGTTCAAAATTTTGAAAATTCAGAATTTGATCCACGTTATATCCCAGAATGTAACCAATCTAATGACTATAATGTCGAGATTGAAATGATTGCATAAAGCATTGAACATAATTTATAACATGTCATTTTTCATGAATAGAAGTAGAACAGCGTTGCTCTATTTAGCAGTAACAATTTAAAACTACCCCCTTCTACCATAAATAATATTTGAAAGAATTAAAACTTAAACACCATACAGGTAAACCTCACATTTTCCCTCAAGCGGATGATCAGAAATTTCAAGAAAATGCAAGCAAATAATCTAAAATGACGGTCGATGAATAAACAACATTTTTTGATCAACATTGTAGTTTAAAATTAAATAATTTAAGTGTATTTTTTCGAGCGTGATAAAATTGAAAAAAAATGAGAAAATTCAAAAAAGCCATGTCGACATTATAAAAATCAACTATTCCATTGGACAAACGAGGATCTAGAACCTCGTCAATTTTGCTATCGAACGAAAGAATCAATGAAATTAAAAATCATATTATTTCATTCCCGTCAAATGAAAGTCACTATGAGTACACCAGGCGAGACACTTTCAAAGCGTAACTCATTTACTTTCAATAAAAAACTGCTATTAATTGTTTTCCTTTATCACATTAGATATCTTCATAGTGATTTAACTATGACTAAAATATTTCAGCTCTAACAAATTATTGGAAATACGATGGACAAAGTAGTTCATCCGGTTTCATTCACAAAATTTATTTTTTCAAAATTTTCGATAGTGTTCCGAATATTGGATATTTAATTGTAATCCCTAAAAACTAACACATATATTAAATTTGACATTTACAAAGGGAACAACAGCAATATTCAGCTTTGACTAATCTTGGTGAAATAAAAACACCAACGTTTAATTTACAGCAATGTTTGTCTACTCTTTTATATAATTTTGAAATGATTAAAAAAAATCACTTACCTCTAACGACCAGCCGTACTGGTTGACTTGTAAGCGCATCCTGCGTTGTAAAATCACTTGCCGTCACTTGACATTCCCAGAGGCCATCATCAAATTCTAATGTGGCTTGCCTCACCCAAAGTGAGCAATCATTACCTATGTGCCCTTGTAATCCGAGCGGGACACCTGCCCATTCATATTTTTTGGGATATATTCCTACTGGCTGTAAATAGAAAGCAAAAATTTTATTTAAATCACCTTGTGCGTCATAAAAATACACCTATAGCTATGTATGTATATGCTTTAAAAAATTATAAATTAATAAATCAAAATTTAAATTAAATAATGTCATGAACATTAAGAAGAAGCAGTAAGTCATAAATTGACGATTTTGTTTTCAAAATCTTATACTTAATCTACTTGAAACAGAATTACTCTTACAAAATACTTTAGGAAAAAGGATGAGATTTTCCTCCATGGGTTTTAATTTTTTTTCCTTATCAAAAATACATAAAACCAAAAAAAAAAAAAAAATTGAAATTAATTTTACGGTAATTGATCTTCGTTAAGGAAATAATCATAGATAATATGAATAAAATGAAGACATTTTTTGTTGTTGCTATTTTCACTGCGTGCTTGTTGTGCTTTGCGATTTATTTATTTTATTTGAATTAAATTTTTCAAGATTTTTATTTTGTCGTTGCTTCCCGCACCCGAAAGATAAAAAAAATGGATTTATATAGTTCTACTTTTGCTGGTTGTTTACTTACGAGTTGGCGTAATTGAATAACGTGTTTTGAATCGAAATATTATGTATCGAAGGAAAATCAATTTTAATTTTATTAGCACGATTTTCCTATTTTGTGTATACTCGTACCTTATATTATAAAAATGCTAATGCTATCTATAGACGCGCGTAGGTACTTTATTGTATAATACACAATCATAGAGTAAAAGGAAATGTGGGTCGCGTATACAACATTGCGGGATAATTTATGGAATTTATAATGTGTTAATTCCTTGAAGGGAATATGCTCAGGGTATTTATGTGCGTATATACAACACGAGTGGATTTTGCATTTCTGCGATGGAATTTTATTCATATTCAAATATTTTAATTAAACCGGTTTCGTTGAAAATCTAAGACTTCAGTATATCCTTCAATAAATTAAAATATTTTTAAACATATAAATAGGTTTCTAAGAATGTTAAATGTTTTGCCAATAATTATTGAGCATTCATTATTTTAATCATGAATTTTATAAATAGGGTTTGCTAACATAATGAGAATCTAGGCACAAGGACTAATTAGAAATTTGCTTCTTAATTAAATTACAAGTTTTATATTATATTCAGCAATAGAGAAAATCAGCACTGCTCAGTGGAGGCAATTAAAAGAATTATGTTTGTTATACTTAAAAAGAAAATTAGATCTAATTTTGTTTTTGTCAAACATTGTTGTTGTTGTCAAAATAAGCATGGCCGATAAAAACACATCAAGTACTTATAAGGACTAGATGTCAATATATAGTTACTGAATTCGGATTTAAATTTGTTCAAATTAGGATTAAATAATGAATTATATTTCAATTATATTCAAAAGTTTGTTTGTGTCAAACATTGTTGTTGTTGTCAAAATAAACATGGCGGACAATAACACATTAAATACTTATAAGTAGAATGCATACATCATTGCATATATCATAGTGTTTATGATTTATGTATATTTTTCACTTTTTTAAAGCTTTTCGAATAGTTAATTTTCAGCGAACTTCGCTTCTTACTCCTTTCCGTTCGTTTTTTTTCCGAAATGAAATTAATAAAAACTTATTTTCTGGGTTTCCGATTTTTATTCATCGTTATTCGAAGTTTTTCACACAGGGCTTTTTTAATTAGTTTATGTAAATTGATAACATTTATTAACTATACGCAAAGATAAAATTCATATCGTGTTGGATTTGGACACGTTATTAGGTAAAATTTGTGTACTAACATAAAATAAAGAAATATATTATGTATATTCTCTTGTACATACTGAACTATTAGTACATAAATCAAAGATACAAACCTTAAAAGCCGAGTACTTTGCTTAGTACTAAAACCATTAACTCTAATTAGATTTCTAATTTGATTTCAATATAGAAATATAAGTATTAGTGTCTGTAGAGTAAAAGTAAAATTGTATATGCAACAAAATTGATTTTCTTCGAAAAAAAAATCGTGAACACTTTTTTACCCGAGTTGGGGGATCATGTATATGCTCATCGGATAAAAAATTTAATTAGCGATTACGTGCACTACCAAAACTTGTGTCTCTGATAAGGAGTGTTAGGGGCCTATCTCAGTTCCAGGACAATTTTGATTTTCTTAGAAAAAAAAATCGTGAACACTTTCAGACCAATGTTGGGATATTACACATGAGGCATTTAATTAGCTATTAGACGCACTATCAGAACCTGAATCAGAAAAATCAGAAACACTTTGGGACCCGGGTTGGGGGATCATCTATTTTCATCGTATGAGGAGTTTAATTGGTTATTACGAGCGCTGTCGGAACTTGAAGCAAGATCACTGATAAGGAGTGTTAATGGTCACTTTCAGTTCCAAGACAATTTTAATTTTCTTCGAAAAAAAAAACCGTGAACAATTTGGGACCAAGGTTGGGATATTACAAAAAAGCTTATCGAATGAGGCATTTAATTAGATATTAGACGCATTATCAGAATCTGAGTCAAGATCTCTGATAAGGAGTGTTAAGGGCCATTTTCCGTTCCAAGACAAATTTGATTTTCTTAGAAAACAATTCGGGAACACTTTCGTACCCGGGTTGTGATATCACATATAAGCTTATCAGATGAGGAATTCAATTAGCTACTAGACGCATTAACGGACCCTGAGTCAAAATCTCTGTTAACGAGTGTTAATGGCCACTTTCGGTTCCAAAAAAAAAATAATTTACTTCGAAAAAAAAATCGTGGACAATTTGGCACCCGGGTTGAAATATCACAGAAAAGCTTATCAATTGATGAATTTTTAGCTATAAGACGCACTATCAGAACCTGAGTCAAGATCACTGGTAAGAAGTGTTAATGGCCACTTTCAGTTCCAAGGCAATTTTGATTTTCTTCGAAAAAAAATCGTGGATACTTTGGAACCCGGGTTGGGGGATCATATTGGTTGGATGGGGCATTAGATGCACTATCGGAACCTGGGTCAAGATCTCTGTTAAGGAATGTTAATGGCAACTTTCAGTTCCAAGGCAATTTTGATTTTGTTCGAAAAAAATTCGTGGACACTTTGGGACTCGGATTGGGAGACCATGTATAGGCTCATTAGATAAGGAACTTAACTAGTTATTGGTACATGCGCTATCGGAACCTGAGTCAAGATCTCTGGTAAGGAGTGTTAATGGACATTTTCATTTTAAAGACAATTTTGATTTCCTTCGAAAACAATTCGTGGACA
The DNA here is from genome assembly GCA_932526605.1 of Nephrotoma flavescens. Classification (NCBI taxonomy): domain Eukaryota; kingdom Metazoa; phylum Arthropoda; class Insecta; order Diptera; family Tipulidae; genus Nephrotoma; species Nephrotoma flavescens. The sequence continues at coordinate 52,112,336 of OW052221.1, read as the reverse complement.
CTTTGGGACCTGAGTTGGGGGATCATATATAGGCTCATTGGATGAGTAATTTAATTAGCTATTAAGTAAGCTATCGGAACCTGAGTCAAGATCTCTGTTTAGGAGTTTTAATGACTATAATAAAAAAATCGATTACATGGGAGTTTTTGCCAAGCAACTTTTATTTCGTTTATACATACATATATTCCAGAAATAATTATTTCTTAAAATTTTTCAATGACTAATCATAATTAATCCAAGTACAGTTGCCAAGTACAGATGTGCTGTATATCAAGTAAATCACGAAGGGACAAATAAAATGCCAAAATACTCATATTTTTCTAGCCAACTCTAGAATTGTGGGTTAATGGTCATCAAAGTGTATTTTTTAACTATACGAGTTATATTTTAAAATCCTTATTAATTCAAAACCATAAAGATTTATTTTATTCATATTTATTCAGTATTTTATTTAAAATATTCACATAGATTTAAATTGGAAAAATTAATTGATAAAATTGACTCAAAATTATTTATTCAAGTTACTTATTGATATTTTAACTCTTCGTAATTTTTTTAACCCTATTGTTTTTGTTTTTAGGTTTAAAAAGTGGGATATAAAATAAAAAAAACTATAATTGCAACCCTGCTACATTTTTTCTGTGTACAACTACATTTTTTGATAAATTGTGTAACTACATTTTTATTTTTTGTTAATTTGTGTAGCTACACTTTTGATAAATGTTAAATACTTCATTTCGGTGCCTATATATGATCTCCCAACTCGGATCTCAAAATTTTCTAGGAGTTTAAAATGGCCATGTACACTCCTTAACAGAGATCTTGACTCCGGTTCCGATAGTGCGTCTAATAGCCAATTAAATTCATCATCCGTTGAGTCTATATATGATCCCTCAACCCAGGTTCCAAAGTGTCCACGATTTTTTTTTTCGACAAAAAATCAAATTTGTCGTGGAACGGAAAATGGCCAATAACACTCCTTACCAGAGACCTTGAGGTCAGGGTCTAACAACTTATTAAATTCCTCGAGCCAGAATGCTATACGTAAACAAGATTTTAACATGAAACCACTTTTTCTATTTTGTTTGTATTACCATTACGAATTGATTTACAATTATTCTTCTCTGGATTCATTTCTAACAATTGTTTGTCACATTTTTGTGATTGTGTGAAATCATGTTGCGCATAATTTTGAACCGCTAAAGCTATCCAACGTATATTGACACCATATGCTCGTGTGGTGCCTAGAATTGTTTTAGTTTGTGTTAGAAAGACCCCCTTGGTGGGGGGAAAGAGTTGCTTTTTTCAAAAATTCGTATTTATGGACCGATTAGGCTCAAATTCACATCATACAATTTAAATAAAAAGAAAGTCTTTGGCATAATTTAAACCCGATAGGTGGCGCTGAGGTTGAAATATTTACGAAAATGTAGTTTTCCCGGTATGTAATATTTATTTCAACAATATTAAATTTAAATGTAACCACAAAAACTCGATAGGTGGCGTTAGTTGTCTTTAATGCATTTTTATAAATTTTTATGATTCATATTCATCTAATTAAAAACTAAAAATTTTGTTAAATAGTACTATTTAATCCAAAAAGTTTATTTGCCATTTTTCTTGTTATTTAGTGATAATTTATATAAAAAAATAAAAATTTATAAAACGAGTTCAATTAATTAGATAAAAACGAAAATTACAATGCCAAAATTGTTTGCACCTATACTGATTTTGCTCCAAAATTGTGTGTACCTACGCGAAACAACGGCTATCGTTTACGGAAACAGTAGATTTTTTCACTTGTTTTTTCTTGCATATTGCATGTGCTGATTTAGTAATAATTTTTATCTACAATAGTGCAGTCCATATTTTAAACAATTTTAAAAATACCAGAAATTTCATTGGAAGTGCGTGCAGCGATTGTTGCTGGGTATTCTGGAGCACAATTAAAGAACTGGCCAAAATGAACAACTGCCATAAGTATTCGGTACTTTACCAAATAAAAAAATCAAAGTGCCAACATAGTTTGAAAAATGTTAAAGGAAGGGGTAGAAAATCAGCCACAACTACTAAAGAGGGTATATAGTTACAATATTAAAGCGGAATCTCCAGGAAACCCTCAAGTCTGTTCAAAGTAACATAAATAACCTCCGAAAATTCAAAGTCAGCCTAACGACTGTCCGAAGACGGCTTCATGAAGCTAATGTGAAATCGAACGTAATCAAAAAGAAGCCTTTTATAAGCGCCCGTAATAAAGAAAAGCGACTGAAGTTTGCACGTAGTTATTTAACTAAGCCCGTGGAGTTTTGGCGGAACGTATTATGGACCGATGAGTCCTGCTTCAGTTTAGACGGAACCTACGGCAAAAAAAATAATATTCTACTGCAAAAGAAAAGGATGCACGCAGCGTTATCATGCAAACTCGCAGGAGGAAGAATGTGCAGGAGGAAAAATGATGGTATGAGGCGGCTTTTCATATAACGGCGTCGGTGATCTGATTTCGTTGCCTGAAAAAGTGACATCCAGTACTTATTTACACGTACTCAATGATAATGCTCTTGTTTCCGGGTGTAAAGGGATTGGACACCACTTTATTGTGCAAAAAATTTCACGAATTCATAAGAGCAGAATGATCATGAAATTTTTACGAGATTTTGATCAAGAAACCATAGATTGGCCGCCTCAAACTCTAGATTTAAATCCGTTGGAGAATCTATGGCATTACATAAAGCAAAAAATGACAATTTCTATTGGGAGACAACCCAGTGAAACTTTTGACGAAATAAAAACTGCTTGGGATCCAATTCCAAAAGAAATCCTCATAATTCCAGTGAATGCAATTCCTAGCCACCTTCAAGAAGTTATTTCCAATAAAGGAGGGAATACTTCATACTGAGTACAGGCTCCACCTTTCTAGCACCCCATCAAAAGGTCTTGACAAAAAATATGAATGAATTCGTTTGGACATCGTTTAGTCAGGAGTGGTCACTAGTTTTTATCGTTTGGTCACTTACGATTAAACGGTAAATAAATAAAGAAAAATTCGAAAAAAATTTCCCGGGTAGCACCTCATTGCAAGAAAATTATACCGTTTTTATCAAATTTCGTTAGGTAATCGTTAGGTCAGGATTGGTCACCTCATATTGGCGTTTGGTCCACAATGGGTCAGTTTTTATTACGAAAAAACAAAATCAAAATTGTAGTAATTCAATAAAATCAAGTTCGTCGCTTATTTGGGAATTTCATTTTACAAAATTAATAAAAAATCCAATTGGAATATACCATTTAGAAAAAAATATTTCTTATTTCAAAGAATTGTATCTAAAGTGGAAGACATATGACATATTCAATTCAAACTTCATAATTCGTTGTGAATTGGTCACTTGTTTTTTTCGTTTGGTCATCCCAAGATAAAGATTTAATGCGAAAATTCTTGAAAAACTCATAATTTCCACACGATTTTAAGTGTTCGGGGCTGGAAGCTTGACCACTACTAATGATTTTATAAATCCATGAATCGGAAGCTATTGGTCAACTGTCATTGAGGATTGGTCACTAGTTCTTTTCGTTTGCTCATCCCTACATAATGATTTACTGCGAAAATACTTGAAAAACTTATAATTTCCACATAATTTCAAGAGTCCGGGGCTGGAAGCTTGACCAATACTAATAATTTTATAAATCCAACAATCGGAATCTGTTGATCGACTGTCATTGAAGATTGGTCACTGGTTGTTTTCGTTTGGTCATCCCAAAATAATGATTTATTGCGGAAATCCTTAAAAAACACAAAATTTCCATATGATTTCAAGGGTTCAGGGCTTGAAGCTTGACCAATACTAATAATTGTATAAATCGAACGATCGGAAGCTGTTGGTCAACTGTCGTTGAGGATTAGTCACTAGTTTTTTTTTGTTTGGTCATCCAAACATAATGATTTAAGCTTCCAGCCAAAACACATATTTGTTTTTTGTGATTTGTCATGGAAAATTATTTGTTTTTTAAGAATTTTCGCAATAAATCATTATTTTGGGATGACCAAACGAAAACAAATAGTGACCAATCCTCAATGACAGTCGATCAACAGATTCCGATTGTTGGATTCATAAAATTATTACTATTGGTCAAGCTTCCAGCCCAAAACACTTGAAATCATCTGGAAATTATGAGTTTTTGAAAAATTTCGCAATAAATCGTTATGTAGGGATGACCAAACGAAAAAAACAAGTGACTAGTTCACAACGAATTATGAAGTTTGAATTGAATATGTCATATGTCTTCCACTTTAGATACAATTCTTTGAAAAAAGAAATATTTTTTTCTAATTGGTATATTCCAATTGGATTTTTTATTAATTTTGTAAAAAGACATTCCCAAATAAGCGACGAACCTGATTTTATTGAATTACTACAATTTTGATTTTGTTTTTTCGCAATAAAAACTGACTCATTGATGACCAAACGCCAATATGTGGTGACCAATCCTGACCTAACGATTACCTAACGAAATTTGATAAAAACGGTATAATTTTCTTGCAATGAGGGCTACCCGGGAAATTTTTTTTGAATTTTTTTTTATTTATTTACCGTTTAATCGTAAGTGACCAAACGATAAAAATAGTGACCAAACGATGACCAAACGAATTCGTTCATCACTTTTATTAAAACCTTTTGATGGGGTGCTAGTAAGGTGGAGCCCTGAGTAGAACGATTTTTAGATTAAAATGAGATCCCTTTTGTTTTTCGTTCATTTTTTGTCAGGTACAAACAATTGTGGGGCAAAAGCAGTAGGCACAAACAATTATGGCATTTTAATTTTCGTTTTTATCTAATTAACTGAACTCGTTTTATAAATTTTTATTTTTTTATATAAATTATCATTAAATAACAAGAAAAATGGCAAATAAAGTTTTTTGATTCAACAAAAATTTTAGTTTTTAATTAGATCAATATGAAATTTATGTATGAGGTACAAACAATTGTGGCGAGGACTGTACATATTCAGTATTTTCAAGGTTACAATCATCTTAAAATAACTAAAACTATGTTCTTTGGTTTAAAAAACAAAAGTGTTTTATAAATATGTTTATTAAGTGTAAGTGTATTTCGCCAACTGCCTGCTGCAAATAATGTTAAAAGAAAAACTATAGATCGTAGTAACCTTAAATATTACAAAATGGTGTTTATTGAAAAAAAAAAAACAAAATCAAAATGGTTTTTCATTTACTATTTCAGTATTAGATATTTCATTGTGCTGTACAATTGTTTAGAAATAAGTTTCGACGAAAATTTCGATTATTTGGAACTTTCAATTCAATTCAATTTCATCATTAAATTTCAATCAATTTTAAATAGGTGAATTTATGGTACGAAATTTCAAAACAATATTGATTATCTTCAATATAAATACAAATATTTTTAAAGTGATCGTGAAGTGCGGTAAGTAAATTTTATAGTGATATTAATGTAATAAATAACACAATTCGATTAAAGGCACAAGTAACATAACCAACAAAAATTTCCCTTTTTAGCATACCTACATAGATCCGACTGCCCAAACGGTAGTGAAATATTACCGCAACAAATCTCTGGACGACGACGTTCAAACATTGGTCGTATTGATCGTCAAATTCGCAATAAGGCAACGAATATGAACCAATTTAACCTGAGCCTAATTTTGCTAGGTTACAATGGTACGATTTTCTTCATATTGTGCCAAAAGTGACGTCTGGATCTGGCAATCTCAAAACCATATAGCTCTGATCCGACAAATTAATACTTTTTACATGTCAAATTAAAATATTATTTTGAGTCAGAAAAGTATTACATGTAACTATTTTGTTTGGAGCCAGATTTCGCTAGGTTGCAACGGTACGGTCGTGTTTTCCATAATGTGAAATATGTGTTTTCCATCTTAAAACCAAATTATCATTTTCTGACAAATTTATAAGCCAATTTAAAAATTATTTTACTGCATTTTGTTAAATTATAACATTTATTTTGTGTGTTTTCCGAATTAAAATAATTTTAATAAACATTTATATTTTTCATATAATAAAATTCGGGGATAACTTCACCTATGAAGTCTAATTGGAATGAAATATAATATAAAACGGGCGGGGCTAACTTCAAACAAGAGTTGGAGGGATATAATTATGTTAGTTTTGCGTGAATAATTTTTTTTTAATTTCTGGGATAGAATCCGGCGATAACTTCACATACGTGGCCGATAATAACACATTAAATACTTATAAGCACTAGATGTCTATAAATTATTACTGAACTCGAATTTAAATTCATTCAAATTGGAATTAATATTAAATTATCTGTAAATCAAAGACAGACTTTTGTTTTTGCAAAAAAAGCATGGCCAATAATAACACTTTAAATACTTATAAGGACTATTGGTTTCATTTTATCAGGTTCACATTACACTAATGATTCTTGTTGTCTGTATGATTGCGGCTATTTTATTATTGATGTTAGAAGTTATAATTAAAAGGAATTCATGAAATATACTATATTGACCTACTTTGCGGATTCCTCCTCAAAATTACATCACTACAATTGCAATAAAATTAAGAGAACACTCAACTACTTCAAATTTTTGAAAACCGTACGTCGTCGTTCTATTTATTTTGCCATTGGCAAAAGAGAGAAAAAAAATCAAATTATCTAATTTCTAATCTTAACTTTAAACTTATTGCAACAAATTAATAAAATTCTTTAAAAACCCAAAGCACTCAACCAAAAACTAAAACTTTTTTTTTAGATTTTGTGCACTTTTAAAATATACAATAAACATGTATTACAAACAAAAAAATAATATGAAATAAAAAGTTTGTTAGTTTACATTTTCATATAAAAAAAAATTTTAAATTACAAATTTTTGAATTAAAAATAGTTATGTTTGTGGTATGTATGTATGTAGTTTTATTATTAAATTTTTTAGGTCAGTAAATGCAAATTTCATTGTTATTATTATTATTATTATAGTAATGCAATGACTATAAATTTTACAATTTTTAGATAAAAACAAAACGAGCAAATTTGTAATTATAACCCTGCATATATAGCTTATCGAATAAAGCAGTATTTTCAAAATTTTCGTTGTTGGTGAGCTTATTGCAAACTATATGAGTGTGTCTGTATCACATATCCCATATACGTTTGAAATTATTTCACAATATTTAAAATCCTGCTTTTTTGAATCTCTGATGGATTATCTTTTGAATGCATAAAGCATGCTAAAGTCTAGAATATAACAAATTTAAGATTTTAAATTTTTACAAATTTTGTGTAAATAGCAAAATGCAATCGGTGTTATTCTGTACTCTACTCAAACGCAAAATATACAGACACCTAATGCACTAATGGCATTCTATAATATAAAAATCAAGAATGGCAACATTTGAACTTTAGGTCAATCAGAGTTTCTTCAGTATAAGCTTTGCAAAATACGACTTCTAATAATCTGGCTGCGAAGCTAGCAGACCCAATTCACCAGAACATTAACCAAATCCTATATAGAAGCACAAACAAAATAGCAATCAGACCTGCAAACCAATAGTAACTTTATGTGTAAATCAAATTCTCGATGTCGTTACAAATGGAAAAATATTTCGAGCGGCTGTTAGTAGAAATGCTTAGCTAAAACTCAAACCCTATGTGCTCAATATACATCTCGCTCAATATATTTATTCAACGCGCGCGACAAAATAATTTTTTTTTATTTGTGTGTACAGTATAAAAGAAACAAACGGAAAAATACAAATTCAACGTGTTTTTTATTTTCGTTTGAAAATATCCTTTCTCTTATTGTATGTTTTAAATTTAATAAAACAGAATGTTTTGAAAACTAAAACGCACGTATTATGTATATACTATACATATACTAGATGTATATACATATGTACTATTTAAAATAAAATGTGTGCACGATCGATAATTTCTTGTCGTTTAGGTATATAAAATTTAAAAAACATGTGATCATGAAAAGAAAGAGGATCTATTTTCGATGTATGTATGTATGTATATATGTACGTATATACGTTGTATGTACGTATATATATACGTATATACATACATTGATTATGGTTTGGTGTGCTGCATGAAATATAGTTTATAAAAAAGAAACAAATATTTGGAGGAAAGGATACGAAACATCAGAAATTTATGAACGAAAGGGAAAATATTATAATTAAATTGTTTTTTACTGATCGCAGTAAACATTTAGATATACATATTACATATTTGTGTTTAGTTACATTATGTATATTTTATATGCCTATCTATACTGATTGGTCGAAATTAAATACATACATTCATTACTTAATTTTTCCTAAGTGCACTATAAGGATGATTGATATATGTTCTAAATTCAATAATATTAAAATTCCTAACAATTTTATAAATGATTTTAATTTTGAGAAAAATAATAAAATCAGCTTAGAGCGGAAAGATGCCTTAGGGAGGATGTACTATGTATTTGGATTTGCATCTAAAAAATTGGTCAAGCATATATAGTACATTTTTGTTAACACTTTCCCCTTATTCCATATTATCTGAAGCATAGTATAGTATTTGAATTGTTTCAAATAAAAGCTAGTTATTGATTTTAACCAAATTTGCAAAAACATTAATATTTCGAACTCGGTTGTGATATATAGAATTATGAGTATACAGTCCTTGGAATTCCATTTTTAAACTTCTAACCCCAAGTAAAAACCATCCTAAGGTTTAAAAATGAAAATAAATAAATTTCGTTTTTTGTTGTTTTCAACCGAGTTACAAGCTTACATTAAAAGTACACTGCAATTTTTCAGATACCAACCACCACTTATCATGAAAACTACCCCAAATTTCTCTAGAATAAATGGCCACTTTTTTGACAATTTCAAAAATAGACATTTCAATATCGGATATTGGGTATCGCTTTATAATCCTCATCAGAAGTGCAATTCGATTTTTAAGTTGTAACTTGGAACTTTAAATCATGGAAACAAATTTATTTAGCCATCCACTTTATTTATTAGGTATATAACTTAATTTCTACAGATTTTTTTCACGGTATTCTGTGGTTTTTGTAGGATCGTACAAACTGAAACCAAGGTTTCAGAACAACGGACGACAAGTTTACGTGAGTTACATAACCTCTCAGAATAGCAGAGTTTACGATTACAACTGATAAACAGCACATTCGGCACTGCATTCTATACGAATTCCAACAAGGAAAAAATGCTTCTAAGGCACGGGAATCAATTTGTAGTGTTCTTGGTGCCGACCTTGTGTCTTATGAAACGTGTAATTATTGGTATAAACGTTTTAGAATTAGTGATTTCGATCTTAGTGACAGCCTCGAAAGTTTGAAGATGTGCGAGCTAACCTGGAATCTACAACAGCAACAGGCATAACTCAGAAAAAACGAATATCTAAATAACATACTGCCTAATAATTGGTTTCATCTAAGATTTCAATTCCTAAAAATCATAAACAACTATCAAATGTTTAAATTCTCCTAAACTTCTGAAAATTTAAATAAATTTTAAGAAATATGTACTACGGACTTGGAGCAAAATATTTTCTGAACAGTTATTTTTCAGTAATTATCTTCTCCTGTACTAAATATTAATTTATTACATTAATATGCCCAGCACCAAGTGAATTTTCTGAAACTGGTGGTTATGTAAATGTATTTAATTAATGTGTAGTAATCTATCACCATACCATACATGACATACTTTAGTCATATATAGTCTACTGAGATTGTCACAGATTTTAGTGAGGCCTCATTAAACCTTTTATGAAACATGTCTTTGTTTTTGGTAAGACTTCAGTAGGCTGAACTTGCTCGACATGTTTAAAGAGTTCGTAGTATAAATATTTTTTGTATAAGGCCTCCTGCCTGATGACATAAATCAAAGATAAGATCACGAACACCGCACGGAAGTCCAGAAAATACTCGAACTCAATTCAAATAAAATTAATTAATTTAAAACGAGTTCATAATTTTGAATTACAATAGAACAAAGAAAAATATTTTGAATATCAGTGAAACTAGCTTTATTGGATTGATAATTTTATGCCATTAATGCTTGAATATGATTGTGGCCATGTGGCCACTGTGGCTGGTGCGTAGATGGCGCAATCTGCATGTCCAATTTTCACACACTTTTCGCAGCAAGCGTAGACAAGTGACTTAGCATATCCCCAAAGAAAATAATCTAATGGAGTTAGATCACACGATCTCGGTGGCCAATTAACAGGACTATTATGTTGAATTAGTCTTTCATCAAATGTTTCTTTGAGTAAATTAATTGTATTCCGCGTTGTGTGGCTTATGGAACCGTCCTGTTGGAACCACATATCAGCAAGATTAATGGCAGCCAATTGGGGTACAAAAAAGTTAGAAATCATGTCTCTATACCGTTCACTGTAAGATTCCACCCATCATCGTTTTTGAAGACATATAGACCAGAGAGTCCGCCGGCCCATAAAGCGCACCAAACAGTGATTTTCTATGGATATAATGGTGTTTCAAAGGCAAAGGCTTCTAGATTATCTTCACTCCAAATCCAATTCTGTTTATTAACGTACCCATTCAACAAAAATTGAGCTTCATCGTTGAACAAAATTTTGTTTGGAAAATCAACATCAATAGAATTAGTGCTTCAGCCGATTGGCCGATTTGGCAAGCAGTGCTATGGCGTAAATTTATTCATTATGAAATGGCAAATCAAACTAATGACAAAGCAAATGTTAGCTGTAAACTCGGTTGTCAAACAAAACAATGTTGCAAACTTAACGATGTGAAGCTATAAAACACACCCTTTACTGATTGAATAAGGAATTCATGAGACAAACACTTTTAATATTTCGATCAATGATTTGCATAATTTTCCTTCTAAGCAAAATGTACAAATGTAATTCTTCACGATACAAGCTCCATTTAAACCTATATACTGATATAGAAAATGAGTCAGCGTCTACAGCCTTTGGATTTCTTTTTGTGGGGCTACGCGAAAGATCGTGCTTACGCAAACAATCCTCAAACTCTAGACGAATTGAAAACTAATATTCGTAAGGTAATGGCCGAGATACCGCCCGAAATGTGCCGAAAAGTCATTGAAAATTACCTCAAAAGAATCAAGGCCTGTAAGAAGTCCCGTGGAGGACATTTGCATGATATCTTGTTTAACTAAAAATGGCAAGAATCAATCTGTAAAGTGAAATAAAAATTACAATACATTCCGAATATTTTGTGTGTTTTTTTTAAGTTTACTTTATCAACCTTGAATTGGATAACCCTTTATATATATATATATATATATATATATATATATATATATATATATATATATATATATATATATATATATATATATATATATATATATATATATATATATATATATATATATATATATATATATATATATATATATATATATATATATATATATATATATATATATATATATATATATATATATATATATATATATATATATATATATATATATATATATATATATATATATATATATATATATATATATATATATATATATATATATATATATATATATATATATATATATATATATATATATATATATATATATATATATATATATATATATATATATATATATATATATATATATATATATATATATATATATATATATATATATATATATATATATATATATATATATATATATATATATATATATATTTATATGGTAATCACACCACATGGCTTATTGCTTTTTTACAAATTAAAAACCTCAGGCTGTCCAAACTTAAGAGCTTAAGTTGTGCTCCGTTTGGACCACTTAGGGGAGCGGTACGACCACCAAAAATTTTACAAGTCCCGGGCGGTATGTTGTACCGTCACTTCAAATCGAAATTCGAAAAAAGTCGAGTGGCGGTATGTTGTATTATTTTCGAAAAGCAAAAATGATACAACTTTCACTTTTTTGACGCGAATTTTTTCGAATTCGATTCGAAGTGATGATGATACAACATACCGCCCCTGTTGTTTATTTGTGACAAGAAGCCTATACAATTTTGGTGATTGTAGCACTAACCGAAGTGGTGCAACCGGCGTGTAACTTAAGCTCCTAACCTAAGTCGTGCGTGACTGGTTGAGGCATTTTAAGGCAACTCTAAATATTTAGTGTTCACATACGAATTAATCACCCATTGAGATAGCGAATTTTTATAAATACCTTAAAAATTATTAAACGAATCAAAATTTAATCATGCATTCTGATTACACTAATCATGGGAGATGAATATGATTACATGTATCATAATAATAATAAGCTCCGTTTTCACTGATTGACATAATTAAACAAATAGTATTTCTTATTATTGTATGATAGGGAATATCACAATAATTTTATAATGAGTTCTATTATTATAATATGGTAAAGGCAATCATGTGTTTATCATATTTTTTCTGAGTGTAGACGCTGACTCATTTTCTATATCAGTATATAGGTTTAAATGGAGCTTGTATCGTGAAGAATTACATTTGTACATTTTGCTTAGAAGGAAAATTATGCAAATCATTGATCAAAATATTAAAAGTGTTTGTCTCATGAATTCCTTATTCAATCAGTAAAGGGTGTGTTTTATAGCTTCACATCGTTAAGTTTGCAACATTGTTTTGTTTGACAACCGAGTTTACAGCTAACATTTGCTTTGTCATTAGTTTGATTTGCCATTTCATAATGAATAAATTTACGCCATAGCACTGCTTGCCAAATCGGCCAACCGGCTGAAGCACTAATTCTATTGATGTTGATTTTCCAAACAAAATTTTGTTCAACGATGAAGCTCAATTTTTGTTGAATGGGTACGTTAATAAACAGAATTGGATTTGGAGTGAAGATAATCTAGAAGCCTTTGCCTTTGAAACACCATTATATCCATAGAAAATCACTGTTTGGTGCGCTTTATGGGCCGGCGGACTCTCTGGTCTATATGTCTTCAAAAACGATGATGGGTGGAATCTTACAGTGAACGGTATAGAGACATGATTTCTAACTTTTTTGTACCCCAATTGGCTGCCATTAATCTTGCTGATATGTGGTTCCAACAGGACGGTTCCATAAGCCACACAACGCGGAATACAATTAATTTACTCAAAGAAACATTTGATGAAAGACTAATTCAACATAATAGTCCTGTTAATTGGCCACCGAGATCGTGTGATCTAACTCCATTAGATTATTTTCTTTGGGGATATGCTAAGTCACTTGTCTACGCTTGCTGCGAAAAGTGTGTGAAAATTGGACATGCAGATTGCGCCATCTACGCACCAGCCACAGCGGCCACATGGCCACAATCATATTCAAGCATTAATGGCATAAAATTATCAATCCAATAAAGCTAGTTTCACTGATATTCAAAATATTTTTCTTTGTTCTATTGTAATTCAAAATTATGAACTCGTTTTAAATTAATTAATTTTATTTGAATTGAGTTCGAGTATTTTCTGGACTTCCGTGCGGTGTTCGTGATCTTATCTTTGATTTATGTCATCAGGCAGGAGGCCTTATACAAAAAATATTTATACTACGAACTCTTTAAACACGTCGAGCAAGTTCAGCCTACTGAAGTCTTACCAAAAACAAAGACATGTTTCATAAAAGGTTTAATGAGGCCTCACTAAAATCTGTGACAATCTCAGTAGACTATATATGACTAAAGTATGTCATGTATGGTATGGTGATAGATTACTACACATTAATTAAATACATTTACATAACCACCAGTTTCAGAAAATTCACTTGGTGCTGGGCATATTAATGTAATAAATTAATATTTAGTACAGGAGAAGATAATTACTGAAAAATAACTGTTCAGAAAATATTTTGCTCCAAGTCCGTAGTACATATTTCTTAAAATTTATTTAAATTTTCAGAAGTTTAGGAGAATTTAAACATTTGATAGTTATTTATGATTTTTAGGAATTGAAATCTTAGATGAAACCAATTATTAGGCAGTATGTTATTTAGATATTCGTTTTTTCTGAGTTATGCCTGTTGCTGTTGTAGATTCCAGGTTAGCTCGCACATCTTCAAACTTTCGAGGCTGTCACTAAGATCGAAATCACTAATTCTAAAACGTTTATAAAAATAATTACACGTTTCATAAGACACAAGGTCGGCACCAAGAACACTACAAATTGATTCCCGTGCCTTAGAAGCATTTTTTCCTTGTTGGAATTCGTATAGAATGCAGTGCCGAATGTGCTGTTTATCAGTTGTAATCGTAAACTCTGCTATTCTGAGAGGTTATGTAACTCACGTAAACTTGTCGTCCGTTGTTCTGAAACCTTGCGTCCGATCCTACAAAAACCACAGAATACCGTGAAAAAAATCTGTAGAAATTAAGTTATATACCTAATAAATAAAGTGGATGGCTAAATAAATTTGTTTCCATGATTTAAAGTTCCAAGTTACAACTTAAAAATCGAATTGCACTTCTGATGAGGATTATAAAGCGATACCCAATATCCGATATTGAAATGTCTATTTTTGAAATTGTCAAAAAAGTGGCCATTTATTCTAGAGAAATTTGGGGTAGTTTTCATGATAAGTGGTGGTTGGTATCTGAAAAATTGCAGTGTACTTTTAATGTAAGCTTGTAACTCGGTTGAAAACAACAAAAAACGAAATTTATTTATTTTCATTTTTAAACCTTAGGATGGGTTTTACTTGGGGTTAGAAGTTTAAAAATGGAATTCCAAGGATATTGTGTATACTCATAATTCTATATATCACAACCGAGTTCGAAATATTAATGTTTTTGCAAATTTGGTTAAAATCAATAACTAGCTTTTATTTGAAACAATTCAAATACTATACTATGCTTCAGATAATATGGAATAAGGGGAAAGTGTTAAAAATGTACTATATATGCTTGACCAATTTTTTAGATGCAAATCCAAATACATAGTACATCCTCCCTAAGGCATCTTTCCGCTCTAAGCTGATTTTATTATTTTTCTCAAAATTAAAATCATTTATAAAATTGTTAGGAATTTTAATATTATTGAATTTAGAACATATATCAATCATCCTTATAGTACACTTAGGAAAAATTAAGTAATGAATGTATGTATTTAATTTCGACCAATCAGTATAGATAGGCATATAAAATATACATAATGTAACTAAACACAAATATGTAATATGTATATCTAAATGTTTACTGCGATCAGTAAAAAACAATTTAATTATAATATTTTCCCTTTCGTTCATAAATTTCTGATGTTTCGTATCCTTTCCTCCAAATATTTGTTTCTTTTTTATAAACTATATTTCATGCAGCACACCAAACCATAATCAATGTATGTATATACGTATATATATACGTACATACAACGTATATACGTACATATATACATACATACATACATCGAAAATAGATCCTCTTTCTTTTCATGATCACATGTTTTTTAAATTTTATATACCTAAACGACAAGAAATTATCGATCGTGCACACATTTTATTTTAAATAGTACATATGTATATACATCTAGTATATGTATAGTATATACATAATACGTGCGTTTTAGTTTTCAAAACATTCTGTTTTATTAAATTTAAAACATACAATAAGAGAAAGGATATTTTCAAACGAAAATAAAAAACACGTTGAATTTGTATTTTTCCGTTTGTTTCTTTTATACTGTACACACAAATAAAAAAAAATTATTTTGTCGCGCGCGTTGAATAAATATATTGAGCGAGATGTATATTGAGCACATAGGGTTTGAGTTTTAGCTAAGCATTTCTACTAACAGCCGCTCGAAATATTTTTCCATTTGTAACGACATCGAGAATTTGATTTACACATAAAGTTACTATTGGTTTGCAGGTCTGATTGCTATTTTGTTTGTGATAGAAGCTAATTAAATGCTATATCAAAAAATTGTGGCCTCCATCCCTTCCAACTAAAACCAGAGATACTGCTAGATTTAGAAAAGATTAGCAGAACCCATATCAAAAATGGTTTACAATCAATTGGAAAAATTAGACTAATTTAAGGCTAATTAAATGCCCTATTAACATTTTTTTTCGGTATGCTCCTTCTAGAAAAGTATTAACATTTTCCATTTCAAAAAAAAAGTCAAATCGAAAATCGTAAAAAATCGAAATTAGAACACAAAATAAGAACAATTAACATGTAATGAATAATTAAAGGCTCATTAAGGCCTATAGTCACCAAACTTTAGATCATTCAAATTAAATTTAGTAGAACATAACTCGAATTGCTCCATGCGTTAGTAACCAAGCTTAATATAGCTTAATATAAGTTCGAAATTGGAATGCAAACCAAGATCTATAATTGACATTCAAACAAGTTTAGGCTTATTATGGCCCAATTAAATGCTGTACTAAAAATATAGGGCTTCACTCGTTCTGGAGCGAGCTTTAGGTTATTTTATTTAAAACTGGCCAAACCGAAAATCTGACCAAACCGAAATTAAAATTCAAATCAAAATAAATTGACATATACAAATAATTTTAAGCTTATTATTTCCTCATCAAATGCCCCAGGCATGGCGACCAGGAACATGTACGGAAATATTCATACTATTCTAGCATTATTAGATTCTGGTTCTGAATCAACATTCATAACACATTCTGTGACCCGGATGTCGAGACTAAAGCGTAAGCAGACGAATATGTCAGTTACTCGTCTAGCTCCAGTTGCAGCAGGCATCAGTATTACATTATCTTCCACACACGATGTAAACCACTTTGTCATAGTAGTTGCGCTTATATTACATAATAAGCTTACTAATTATCGCCCTTATCAGGCAACAATACTGAAGCACAGTCGTTTTTTTCAAATAAGAAGAACCAGTCTTGCTGATCTCAAGTTTTACGAACCAACCCCAATTGATATGATTCCAGGAATCAGCGTTTTTTACGATATAGTAAATGAAAGGCTTATCATGTTGGAGTCCAAATTGTATCTGCAATACAGTTTATTTGGTTGGATAGATGCTAGTCATTTCACTCAGAAAATTTAAACATATACGTGGCTCAAAACGTGTTGAGTGGCACAACATTCCTTCTTCTGCTCCACGTGTGATCAATAAAAACTCACCTTCGTCATTTATAAGGTGAATCATCACCAACGGTTGAGGAATTACAAACCCTTCTCATTCGGATAAAAGCAATAATTAATTAACGACCTTAACCCTAGTTGATGCGGACAATTAGAGAATATTGAAACCTGTGCATTTTACCTGGCTTTTTAATGCTGTAGCTACCAAACCAAATTTAAAGTGACGTCTCACTGAAATTATGGTCGAAGATCGTTTCAATTAAAGATGAGTATTCATCATCATTAGCCTGGGCGCAAGAGGCCGAGTTATTAAATATCATTCTGACCAAGACGGCAACGTTCCAGTCAACATATTTGAAAACCCATACTGGAGAATTAAAACGACCAGCAAAAAAATTGATCAAACTAAATATCGATTAGTATAAAGAAACCTTTAGAGAGCCTAAAATGTTTAAATGAGGCATTTAATTAGGCCATCCTAAGACTAAAATTATTTGTATGTCAATTTATCTAGTTTTGTGTTCTAACTGCGGTTATGGTCCGATCTTCGCATTTGGTTCTGCTAGATTTACATAAAATAACTTAAAGCTTCGTCAAAAAAGTGGAGCCCTAAACTTCTTAACGAGCCACCATTAGGCCACCATGAGCATAAAATTATTTGTATGTCTGTTTAAAATTATTTGTATTTCTGTTGTTTGGCGTTCTAATTTCGGTTTTGGCACGATTTTCAATTTGGGTTCTGCTAATTTCAACTTAAATAAACTAATGCTTGGTCGAGAATGATTGGATGCCCAAAATTTTTAAATGGAGCATTTAGTTAACCCATAATGATCCTACATTTATTTATTTGTCAATATATCTTGTTTTGAATTCTAACTTCAGTTTTGTTTGGATTTTCGATTTGCGTGCTGCTGTAGCTTTAAATTAAATGGCCTTAAGCTTGGTCAAGAATGAATAAGCCCAAAATTTTCAAATAGGCTATAATGTGGCATTTGATTAGGCTATAATGTGGTTATTGTGTGTCAATTTATCTTGTTAATTGCTCTTATTTCGGTTTTGGTCCGACTTTTTTTTGGTTCTTCTCAAAGCAAGAAGAAGTGGAAAAGCGAATGGTTTTTCTATAACAAGCATACCACGAAAAGTTTGAAACTTAATTAGCCTTAAATAAGCATTAGCATAAAATAAGCAGTTTTTAGGAGGGGGAAGCTATGTAATTTAAAGTTTTCCGAAAAATTACCCCCTTTTCCGGGAAAAAATTGCGTTTTATTTTGTTCAAAATACTTACAAATTTGTAATTTTTATAAAAGTTTTGATATTAGGATTGTATCTTAACAGTTTTTCGAAATTACAAGTTTTTTACCGGGAAATTTTTGCAATTTTTCCAGGAATTTTTTCAATTTTTTTTTTTACTTAGTTTAAAATTATAAATAAAATTTGACGCTTGAAGAATTATATAAATTCTAGAAAAGTTCTAGATAAATTCTAGAAAATATTTTCTAAAGTTGATTTTTTTAACATTTGTGGCACTATCAGAAAAAGCGATAAAAGCGATAGAAACATTTTCCGGAAAATCAAAAAATTTCCGGAAAAATTAAGCTTATCTTCCTTCTAAAAACTAATAGTAAACAATCCTGCATATAAAAATTTACCTGATTTTCTCGATGTATACGTAAAGTAAAATTACGCCATCTTTTTTTATCTTATACAATCCGGAATGAAAACGATATTCACACCTAAGATACATGTATAAAATTTTGTCGCATGGATAGTTTTGTCGTACAGCATCAACCTAACAAGTTTTTTTTATTTTTGTCATTATGATTTTTTTTCATATTTTAGAGTATTTATTCTTTTGTTTTCATTGCCGTCAAATCTTATAAAATTGAGCCATGTTTAATTTTTAACTTTTGTCGTACGATAAAAAAATATGGCCGACATTCAAACAATTAAAACAATTATCGTCAGACAAAATTTATACATGAATCACCGCCTTTATAATAATTGCAAACAGAATATTATTCTGATTACAGATAACCCTCCTATAACACGGTAATTAAGTTCCCATAATATGGCGTGTTACGCAAAACCGTGTTTAACAGACTACACGAAGAAAAATTTTGGTTTGTAAAATTAAAAAACGAAGTTTTTAATTTCTAAAAGTTACAAATTTTTTTCAATTTAAAAAGTATTTTTTTGGAATTAAATGAGATTTTTAGAAACTAATGAATAGTTGTTTTATTTTAATAAAATATTTTATAAAATGATTTATAAAATACTTTTTAAATTTAAAAAGTTTATTTATTTAAACGGAATAATTTATTTCAAAAGAAGAGTTCTAGAATTTTAAAACAATTTGTTTATATTTATTGGTTTGCCAGAAATCCCGTTGTTTTATTTTTCATTTCGTCTATATTTTATATAATTCGCCAAATCTATATGTCCTTGTGTTATACTAAATATATGAAGGCTTGTATTTTTGCAGTTCGGTTTTGTTCGTTGCAATTGCAAGCTGATGAGCAGACCAACTTTTTATAAGTACGAAACTACACTGCCAAGAAAGAACTTGCGGAAGTTCTCATTATATTTTTTTAAGGGTTGTGTGTATTTTTACACAATGACCCTGGGGGTTAAGAATTGGGGAGGGGGAGTTAATTTTCTACTTATTGTGGTAGATATATTTATGACCTCTTTGTTTTTACTGGCTTGAACAGTCTCAATTCGCAAACATTATGAATGTCATTAAAAAAGTATATTACGGATTACTTTGACTTAAGAAAACTGTGTGGCATTTGTTAAAAAATAATTATTTAAAAATTAAATTTAAACTTTTAAAACTAGTAAATAGTTTTTTATTTTTAAAAAACAATCTCTTAAAATTTAAGAAAACTCTTTGAAAAAAGTAAGGAATGTATTTTTGAAAATAAAAACAATTTTTTTATTTTTATTAACAAATTTGGCGAAAAAATTTATTTTAAAATTAAAAAGATTATCTCTTTGATTTAAAAATCGAGAATTTTCGCCTAAAAAATATATGTATATTTTTTTGATTTTATATGTATATTTTTTTATTTTTACTGGTTTTTTTTCTCAATGTATATATAGAAGCTAGTATACAAATAGCGGTTAAGTTCTAAAATCTACTTAAAAAAAATTTTCTTTTTTTAATTTCATTTAAGTCAGTCACTTTATCATTCGCAAAAAAAAAAAAAATTGCATAAATACATATTATTAATTTCACGATAACGTTTATTTGGTTAACCGATGATGTCAGTTCACTTTCTAATTTTTTTTTCGGCATTTAGATCTTGCACACCTTCTGCAATCTTTAATAAATTTGTGATCTTGTTTTTAGTGTGTACTTATATGGCCGTTGTAAATTTCATGATATGGTGATAAGCACTTTTGTAGTTCCGATTTGAATTTTCGACAAGAGAAATGATTCCAACGTTTTGGTTAAGTTTCTTCTTGTAGTTATGTTAGTGTAAAATTATTAACACCATAACCTTCTTCGGAGCTAGAATCGGATTGATTTACATGGGTTTGGGATTGAATTTCTACTAAATCTGCTTCTTCGGCTTCTTTGTCCAGTAATAATCTTAGACTATTAGCCATTAGCCATATCAACAACACCTTCTTGCACGTTTCCTGTTTCAACTGATGTAGGCCATAACTTTTTCTTAGATGCATGCCTAATTGAAAATTACTTCCAAGCTACAGTTACATGAACCGAGTAATTTCTAAAATCCATTGTAATGATTTTTTGATGTAATAAGTCTTAGAAGTATGAAAAATTCCTAGATTCAATGAAAGGAGCAATGAAGTCAATTCAGAAGTATAGAAACACTATTTGGACGTTATAGGATGATTTTTTCTACTTCTAAAAGTTTCCACCTCTGGCACAAAACAATTTAGAAACCAATTTCTAAATAAATCAGCCGTAACCCAAGCTTTTGAATTCGCTGCCCAATATGCAAATAATGTTTTTTTATTTCTTATAGTCTCTTACACCAAGACCACTTTTTATAGATAACTGATAGGAAAGCCGGACTAAACTCTTTTACATATAGTAATAATTTTTTTGCGGGACCACAGAGGGTTCAAGTCTCTTTAGACATATGCAGTTTTATATAGTAGAACCGTGTAGTAAAAACATTTTTCAACATCGTATTCTATATTGTAAGATGATTTCCAAAATTTTTCAATCGTGTTAAAGCGAAACCTGCTGTAAGATGCCGTACATAAATTTATTAGGTTAATGTTGGAAACAAATTTACATAATTTATGGGCTAGTTACATAAACGAAAACGAAACGGACCGAAACGAAACGAACGAGTTGGCTACACGAAAACATACTAAACGAATTATATAGAAGAAACGAAAATAAAACGGACGGAGAAATTGATTCAATTCAATTTCCTTTCGTTTCGCCTTTGCGGTTATACACTATCGGTTAAGTTTTTTTTTGTTATCCTTACAAGCACTTATGTGAAATTGTCAAAATATTTTATATTTTAATTGGATACCAACGGAGTGTATTTAGTTCCCCAAAAATAAAATGGAAATGGGTTTTCTGAGTTGGTTTTCATACACACGAGAAATAAACTTCACATAATATAAAATTAAAAACAAATATCAAAACCGGCAAAACCAATTTGTCTCGTTTCGTTTCAATCCGTTTCGTTTTCGTCTATCTAACTAGCCTATTACGCATGCGAAAATGCAAGCTAAATAGGTACATGAGTGTATTTTTCTGACATTCCATTTTTGTTTTTCGGTAGAGTTTTAAATGCACAATATACAATTTGTTTTTGAATTTCTGTCAAAACATTGAAAAGCCATCGTGATGTTAGTATTAATTCATGATATTTTTTGTTGTGGTTTAGTCAACACTTCTGCGGTGTGTTTTCTTTAGAAATAGAGACAACTTGAGAAATAAAGCATGCTATGCGAAATGTTTGTGTTTTATTTCATATACAGGGAGCCAATTCGCGTTCCGTGAAATAACGAAAATGAAAAGTTTTTTCATTAGAAATCGAGTAGGTTTGCATTCCCCAAAATTTTGATTTCACTATATGAAAAAAAAAATAAAATAAAAAAACGTTACGTTTTAATTTTTTTTGTTGGTAGAAATAAAACAAAATAATAGAGAATCACGGAAAATTGCGTTGTTTGAAACCGCGTGTAATCCGAGAGTAGGGAATTCGTGTTCTTCCGTGTTCTTCCAGGGTTACCTTTACACGATTTTTGAGTAATCTCTGATCAATCTGCTCTTATCCAAAAACGAGGGAGGAACAATAGCTATTTTTGTGTTACAAAGATATAAACTAATTCAATGCCTGTCAATTTCGTTGCCTTGGAGAGGTCAAATCATTGATCGTGGCTATTTTTCCTATAGTTCTCGAAAGCTGATAGTTTCGTTTGTATAGTGACTTATAAACCAATTTATAAAGCTGAAGACTCACAGAATTTTTTGCTAGTTACAATTCTTAACAACAGCCATTTGCCAATTATTATCACTAAATTACCGACTGTTATTCCTGACTTATCGGTATTATAAACAAAGAATCGAAAATCTCTACTTTACAATTCCCCTCATTCTCTAAATATTTTTTTTTTATATCCCGTTATATTTGTTGCTTTAATAATCTCTACCTAGCATGCACTTTGTAAACTGCATTTCATTATCATGCTTTTTTTATTTGAACAACACAAAAAATTAAAAATTCGAGAGATGATTATATGGATTAAGAAAAAAACACTTTCCATTTTGCATTCAAGCGAGATTCGTAATAAAGAATAAAATAATATGAGAGATTGCATGATATTTGTTTATTAATTTCCCTTTCCTAAAACCTTCTTCTCTATAGTTTTAATTTTTTAACACATTTTGTTTTATTATTATTATTATTACATATCGCCGGTTTTGGCGCAATAGAGACACAAATCAAAAATTGTCAATTTTGAGATATTCGAACAAAAACTCTTTAAATTTAACAATCTTTCGTCTGGCTTGGGATTTTGTACTAGTGAGAATTCTCATGAGAATTTGTATGTAAACGTACACAAATTCTCACCTCTGGTATAGTATCACTTCAAAATTGTTCATAGTTTCATAATATTATATAATTTTTTAGGAAATAATGTCACAACTCGGAATAGGGCTGTTGGAGCCCTAATTTTATTAGGCTCAATTAAATATCTCAAATGCAGTTCTGAAAAATTAGATAGTCTAATTAAATCGTTCATAATAAAAAAAAGTTACGTAACAAAGCAATTAAATTTATTGGGTCATTTTTTAGTAATAAAAGAATTATTCCCAAAAAAATCGATTTTGATTGTCAACTGGTTCGGATGATCGTGGTGATATAGTAGATTTTTCGGATTTAACTAATTTTGTTTTGAAAAATTGCTTTTTGTGCAGTATTGAAAGAAAAATTATGTCCTCAAACACTGATCAAGAAATCGATGACATTGTTCAACATCTTTTTGAAGGTGGTTCAAAAGGAAGATCAAAAACTATACAAAATGACCTGTATTGAGCAGACAATTTTGAACAACATCCGGAAAGAACTTAAATCTTCACAGTTTAAAGCGATTATGTTGAATGAAATGACCAATATCAGTAGTAGATCGCAATTATCTATAGTTTTGAGATACATTTATAAATCATTGGTTTAAGAAAGGTTCATCAATTTTAAAGATATATCAAAAACTATAAATGCTGCTGGAATAGCCTAAGTTGCAATAGATTTTCGTAAAAAATACAACTGTAACGTAAAACTTATCGCGCAAATATATACGGGAACCCCGTTATGTTTGGCAGCATTCAAGTGATCATTAAAATAGAACTTCCGAATGCTTGTTTTGTACATTGCTATGCCCATCGTATAAACTTAATTCAATATCTGATGCTGTTAGCAAAATAAAGGAGTGTAAAATAAGTTTTGACGGCGAATGCCAAAGTTTAGTCCAAACTTGATGAAATAATTCATCTAGACTTTGCACCGAAGTTAAAGATAACAGAGACAACCTTTCCTTTGTTTTTGAAGAAATTGTTAAATATACTGAAAATTGGGACTCAAAAATATATAACGAGACAGTTGAATTACTGAGTTAATTAAAAAACAAGGAATTTATTTTTATCTTATAAAAAATCTCTCTGCGAGAAAGATAAATTGAACAACGTGTTACGAAGTATTGTAGTAAAATCATTGAAACTGTTAGTTTCCGATTTGCAAATTTTTTGAAGTAAATTTTATGGAGCTCTTAAATCAAACCAACTCTCTACAATACAAAGTTAAATTCCCTGAGAGGATGTGTTTCAGAATTTAAAACAATATTACGAGAATATTTTTGATTTCAAACTATTACAAACCGAAAAAAATGTTTTATATGAAACAGAACTGTTCGAAAATAAAACATTTTTGGAAATTTTAGTTTATCTAAAAGGCCTTAAAATTTGGCTTGACCCGAATTTAGTCAGCTGCCTGAGACATATAAATTAATATGTTTGATTATGACGGTATTTGCTATGAGTGCCTCAAACAAACGGTCGTTTTCACCATACTTAATTTATTCAATAATTTTTTTTGTATTTATTCCACGCTTTTTGATGACACACTTGAGTCACGGTTGGGCAAACCTATCAAGTGGTTAAAAAGACTTTAGAAACACGTCATTTTTATGACGAAGTAATAAATAAATTTTGTGATACCACAAGACGAATGGAACTACTATATAAATAAATGTTTCGTTAATAACACTTAATAACTCTGTTTTATTATTGCGTACAAGAAAAAATCATTCAGCGGCCGCCACTGCCCATTTGGTTGATAGAAGAAAATATTTCTCATGATGTCCCATTCCTGACGAGATGATGTCCCATTCCTGACGCGTTGCTTTCGCAAATCCCTCTTAGCTTTAATATTAGAGGCTAATTTTAGTTCAGCAATATTTTTTGTGAATTTCCAGTAACGGAAAATAATTGTTCATCATAGTTGGCTTTTATGTCAGTAATAATTTTAAAATGAATCGGGTTTATGAAAATCTTATTTTTTTTTTAGTTTTATTTAAAGCAAACTCTTCTTTAATTACTACTGATTAATTCGCCAACTATGATGAACAATTTATTTTCGCTACTGGAAATTCATAAACAAATATTGCTGAAACCAAAATTGGTCTCTAATAAATATTAAAGCTAAGCGGGATTTGCGAAAGCAACGAGTTAAAATTTAAACTAAGATGAGTCAAAAATGTCCTTGAAATATTTTATATTAGTTTGTGTTAGTGTGGTTGCACCGACAATTTTTTTAAGTAGTAATTAAAACCGGTATCATAGGTAAACGGGGAAAGAAACGAAGAAAAATACGGTTTCTTTGATACCCCGTGTGCCATCAGCCGATGAGTGGAACTGAGTGAATTTTTTGAGAAAAAAATAATTGTTATAATTATTAATATTTTTTTTTGGGGTACAAGTTTTTTTAATACCACCAATGATTTCTTTATAGAAAACACTGCGGATGAAAATTTTAATTGAATCTGTAAAAATCACGAGGTCGGAAATTTTTATGTTACTCTACATTATTTTAGTATATGTAAAGGAAGTTAAATTTATATTATTATTAGATTTTTCATCAATATCAAAATATATGTTGTACATGTATATTCTGCACGTTAAATATAAATTATACGAGAACGCTTTCAGTTTAATTAAAATACTAAATAAATAAATGATTTTTTATATACCTTATTGTCTTTCTGCCATGAACATGTACCACGTTTATCTATTATTTTACATGTCATTAAGGCATCTTGTTGTGGATTTACTTCTGTATATCTAGGTTGTTCGGCGAATTTTTGTATCGTACAAATATCTGTAAATAAAAAAAAAAATGAACAGATTTATTATTAATTAAAATTTATAATTAATTAGGCTACAAAAATGTAATGTTTACTTTATATTGAAATGAAATTTCCTGTATACCTTCCTTCATATACGTAAATATAGACAAATACAGTATCTCGCATAAAACATCTGTACTGCAGTTTTTTCATTATACCATTGCCGTGGTAAAAAAAAAACTTTAATGTTTCTTGTTTACTTACCTTTTTAGGAAATTGAGAAAGCACAGTTTTGTGTAAAACACCATAAAAAGAGGGGGAAGCTTTTAGAGCAATACAGAAAAATTGTGCTATTTACTATATGGTGGAAAAAAAATCGTAAATTTATAGGAGTAAGGGAGAAGGGGAGTTGAAATGTAATGTAAAGTAACGGGTGAAGGTTTATTTAAAGCCATATTTTAATTACTTAAATGCATCGTTGTGCAATACAGAACTTGTTCTAAAATAGTACTGGCCGTACACCAAAAATATTCATTCGAGATTCGATACTATCTTGATTATCAAGGATTTAAATTGTATCACCAATCATTAGGAAAACCAAAATTATTGCTTTTGCCATTAAGCGAAAACGATATTTTAATCAAAAGGTTTAATTATACAATTTTAGGTAGGTATACACGCAAAATTATGTTAGTCTAATCCAATTTAATTGACGTGTTCTCATTGTATACAGCCTAAATGAGAATGAATTATTTTAAGAAATTCTATTAATTTAAAATATTCCTAATAACATAAAATATTTCTAAAATTTAATTTTGCTAAATATTTCCAATTTTTAGGAATTTTGTTCTTGTACCAATTATAGAAGAATTCTGCGAAATGTGCAAATACTTTCTATTAAATAAAAATTATTTTTAATATTATTTTTTCAGTGAATTATGTTCGCTTCAACATTGTATTTGTATACCGGGTGTTTCTTTTAAACTGAGACGATAAAATATCTCGAAAAATAGCCACTCTACGGAAAAAATGTTCATAATCAAAATTTAATCATACCGCGGGGGAAATACATTAGTTCAAAAAAATAGTCCCCCACCCCCCGCTTTGTAGATGGGGCGGGGGTAACTTTTAAACTAAAATAGGAAGCCATATTTTTTATTGCAGATACGGATTCTACAACTAAAAGTACGTATGATTTGAATGAAATATTTTGTTCGGTTCATGATAGATGGCGTTGTAATCGACAAAATTCAATTTTTTCAATTTTTTCTTCTTAGAACACACGCATTCGATTCTGCAATACATTTGAAATAAAAAACATCACGTTTTCATTGGAAATACTCGAAATTCGTCATCAAAACAATTTATTTAGTTTTGTAAATCACATTTACGTTTGTGTTATTTCTTATCTTTATGTTTTTCGTAATTGCAAAGTAAACGATAAAATACTTTAGAATGGACCGTTAAACTGTGCCAGAGAAAATTGAAATGGTTCTGCCATGCTGTTGCTATTTACGCTCAATGTTTTCCGTATAGGATTCGTTCACGTGCTTCATTTGGCCGTACTATCAAACAATTTATTACTGATGGAAAGGTTCAACCGAAAAAGAGGACCCGTAGAGCAACAGTCACTGGAAAAAATATTGAAATTGCTGTATTGGCAGCAGTAGCTCATAATCCTCATGTTAGTATACGAGAAATAGTTCGCGATCATGGATTGTCCCTCACCAGTGTTTGGAGAATTTTAAAACGGCACAAGTATCATCCATATCATGTGTCTTTACACCAAGATCTTCATGGCGCTGATTTTCAAAATCGGGTAACATTTTGTCAATGGGCACGTGAACAAATACAATAAAACCCCAATTTTTTTCGTTGCGTAATGTTCTCTGACGAATCGTCTTTTACAATCCATAGTACGGTTAATCGACACAACATGCATTATTGGAGTGTTACAAATCCGGACTGGTTTCGTCAAGTTGAACATCAGCGTCCTTGGACTGTCAACGTATGGTGTGGAATAATTGGCAACAAACTCATAGGCCCCCACATTATTGAAGGCAACTTGAATGGTCAAATGTACCGAAACTTTTTGGAAAATGAACTGCCAATATTACTTGAAAATTTGAACTTAGAAGTGAGACGGAATGTGTGGTTCAACATGATGGTTGTCCTGCACACTATTCGGTGTTGGCACGTGAAATACTTGATCGTGATTTCAATGGTCGCTGGATCGGTAGAGCTGGTCCGATAAATTGGCCCGCCAGATCACCAGATCTTACTTCGCCAGATTTCTTTTTGTGGGGCTATCTCAAAGACAAAGTTTACAAAAAAACCAACAACACGTGAGAACATGATTGAGCGAATCAGAAATGCGTGTGCTGAAATTCAACAAAACACACTTCTCAGTTGTGTACAATCATTGGAAATGCGTATTAATAAGTGCATTGAAGTCGCAGGCCATCATTTTGAACACTTATTTTAAGCTAAAATTATTTTATTCACCTGCCATTTACATTAATAAATTGTTTTGATGACGAATTTCGAGTATTTCCAATGAAAACGTGATGTTTTTTATTTCGAACGTATTGCAGAATTGAATGCGTGTGTTCTAAGAAAAAGAAATTGAAAAAATTGAATTTTGTCGATAACAACACCATCTATCATGAACCGAACAAAATATTTCATTCAAATCATACGTACTTTTAGTCGTAGAATCCGTATCTGCAATAAAAAATATGGCTTCCTATATTAGTTTAAAAGTTACCCCCGCCCCACCTACAAAGCGGGGGATGGGGGACTATTTTTTTGCACTAATGTATTTCCCCCGCGGTATGATTAAATTTTGATTATGGTCATTTTTTCCGTAGAGTGGCTGTTTTTCGAGATATTTGATCGTCTCAGTTTAAAAGAAACACCCGGTATATGTACTATATTTTACGTTTTGGTAACTAATTCTCTGCTTGATAGATAAGCGTACTGCAATCAATCTTGTTCTAATTTATTTTCAAAATATAAAGGGCAGTGACATTTATATTTCCAAAATATCATTTTTTAACCAATGGGGTGACCTGTAAAATATCTGTAGGGTTAAACAAGATTTTGAATCGTTTAATCTCGTTTCTAAAGACCAACGCCTAGCACTTAAGAGCCATTGTTTAACATGTTCGCCACTCAGCGCCACTTATATGTGACACGCTAGTTTCAGGATAAACTCACGTCACAAATATGTGACACAATAATGCTACAACTTTATATTGCTATAAATTTGTAGCCGTTTTTGTTACGAGTTTTATAGGAGTGTATGTGACGCGTATTTGAGTCTATCGGGTTTTGTGTAGGAGTTTTTTTTTTATTACGATATTTTTATTTTTTTGGGACTCCCCGAAATTATGTAGGTGAAAAGCAAGTGTGTCAGTCGATCGATGATTTTTGCATGGAGCTGATGTGTTTTGCTGCAATTTTTATTGTACTGTATAGTTTACATTTGTAATTCTATATTCTAAAGTTTTGTATCTTGTTTAATTAGTTATATAGCAAGATTAGTATTTTCTTAAATTCAAAATACTAAAAAAATTTTGGTTTCATTGGTATATTAGTTTTGTTTTTTGACGCTTGATCTGATCCGGTTCAGTTCATGTTTCACGAAACAACGCAAAGGCGCTTACTAGATTTGTAATCAAAATTTGTTATCTAAAAACAAAATTGGGATCACGTTTTCCATATAAAATTTGAACTGATCCTGAAGGCCGAGGTAAGCGCAAATCCTCTCTCAAAAAAACTGTATAATCAGCATTGGAATCAAGAAGCAGTGAGATTGATTTCGAAGACTCTGTAATGAGCTCTGAAAGTAGCGTTCATATCTATGATACCGCAACTGACACATCTCAATTCTCTAAAGCATTTGATTTTCAAGATAAAGCCATGTTAAAGTAACTAATAATGATGTATGGAAGGATATTGAGTTTGAACACAATAATATTTTGTTTATGGGTGCTGAAGAAAAATTAATAAGTTTACCATCCAATGCAGAACCAGTTGAGTATTTTACAAAAAAATTAAATGATGATTTAGTGGCAAAAATAGTAGTTTGGCCTACTACGAGTAACATCTAGTTTCAACCGGTAGAAAGACACAACATTTCTCGAGAGTAAGCGCAGGCACTTACTTTAGCCATTGTTGTTCCGCTTAAAAAAAATCCGCCTTACGAATTTGTTGAACCAAAAGCGAGCTGGATGTCCAAATCATTTTTGAACATGCGTTTTAATGATGAAACAAGGGACGACCGTTTAACTCGATTATACAACCTTCAAAGTGTCGCAAATCATATTTTAATTGATATAAAAACATGTAAAGACCACCACAAAATTGATTTTTGGATCAAGCTCTATACTCACATTCCGACAGTAAATCTCAAACAAAACCGACGTTGTACGAGCTGTGTGCTCCGGATGTATTTTTGCTTTCGTTCATATGGTGATAACGCTGTCATTCATATGGTAAAGCCAAAGAAGGGGCGGGAAGAGGATAGACAGTACAGTAACATTGATAACCATTGTTGCAGTTTAGTTAGTTTTCAAACAAGTGTGTGGATATTTTTGTGCAAACAGGAAACAAAACCCGAGGGCGTAATACAAAAAATATTACTATCTTGAGCTGGAAAAACAAGCGCGACGCGTTAATAATCTTTTCAAACCACAACATTGAGGTCGTTAATTTGATGACAAAACCACAGAAAAAAGTAAATATGGCAAAGATTTTAGAAATTTTTTTCCACTTGACGGATGTAAGCAATTGGAACACGTGTTCGATTAACAATAAAATAAATGTGGACCAACCACTGTCTTTATTAGAAAAAATTATAAAGTTCTATTTAGGGCAACATTCCGCTCAGCAACGGCCTACCAGTTCAAGTCAACCAATAATGGGGCATTTCCCAGATGTCATAAAGAGTTGCAAAAGATGTAGCCAATGCAGCAAAACTTGATATGAATTTTGTACGTTTTTTTTTCCATCCCACTGGAAATTAACCGGAACGTAATAGTAGTGGTGTACGTATTGGTGTGCGAGTTTTGTTTTGTTTTATGTTTTTGACGTCATTTAAAAACAAAAAATAATATGTTATGTACATAATTTGCGAATTTTAAAAATTTCACAACACAACACCATTTAAATTAATAAAGTGCTCCCATTCATTAAGTAAATCTAAAAGTAATTTCACTACTCGTATCATCAAAAATTTATTTTTAAAACATTCAAACGTAAAAATAAAAAATAATTTTTTATGCATTCATTCGTCTTTATACTACCATTTCCATATTTCTACTACACTAAACAAATAACAAAATAACATCAATCAGCACGAAAATAATAAAAAATATGAAGAGAGGGAACAGACAGAATATAATTTCAAAGATTTTTTTTAAAAGATTCAACCAGTCAGACTTAAGTTACACGCCGACTGCACCACTTCGGTTAGTGCTACAATCACTAAAATTTTATAGGCTTATCGTCACAAATAAACAACTGACCTCTAAAATCTTGTTGATCTCCTAAGTGGTCCAAAACGGAGCACAACTTAAGCTCTTACGTTAGACTGGTTGAGGTTTAACACATTATTAGTAGAATGCCTGTTGTTCCGGCTATCACACTCATGTTCTGTTCCATTAAAGTATTAATACATTTTATAATTATTTTCATAAATAACACATAAAAATTATAGGTACATAAATTTATAATTAAACTGGGGAATATTAAATTTATTAAAAAACATTAATACAATTTATTTTATTTAAGCTTTATATAATATAAATGAAACAACAAAAAAAAATTCAATCGCATTTATTTTCTTATCATCTTTCGTTTAGTCCACTGGTCGTAAGCAGTGGAAAAATTCTCATGAACTTTTTTTTTTCTCAACCGATTAGTTCACATTTATAAAATAGAGTCAACATTTTGGCGAAAGTTCATGAGAATATACACATACACAATGCTCCATTCCACACGAGCGTTTTTTGTATTTTGGCATTTTTTTCAAACCAAATGTTTTGTTCTGCTCTCTCTTAAATAAAATTTTAATTAAAATGAGTCAAAAATGTCCTTGAAATATTTTTTATTTCATTTATGTTTGAGTTGTGTGGTTGAACAGAAAATTTGTTTTTAGTAGCAATTAAAACTTGTATCACATGGTAAACGGGGAAAGGAACGAGGAAAAATCCGGTATTTTTTTTTCTCGTGTGCCATCGCTCAATGGTAGAAAATGACAGTACACATATTAAAATTGAATATTATAACCAACCATAAGTAAATGAAATATGAATACCATTTATCAAATGCTTACGTCATTTATACCACTGTTCGCGAGCAGGAGAAAAATTTTCATGTTGCATCCACATGCATTTTTTTCAACCGATAACGCAAATCGGGTAAACATTTCGGCGAAAGTTCATGAGAATTTGAACACACACAAAGATAGAAAGTGGCAGCACACATATTAAAATTTAATATTATACACTGTATACGTGTACAATTTCTCATGAGAAATTCGTGAGAAAAGCGTACAAAATCCATAGCCTGGTAAGAGGACTGCGAACCAAGACGTTTGTTGTTTTTGTAAAACCAATGAAGACGAGAAGATTGGATTGTTTGCATATCCATGAATTTGGCACACTGAATAAATTTTCGAAATTTGTTTTAGTTGTTATTTTTTACGAATTACGTTTTGTTTTTAAGTTAAGGATGTAATATTTAAGAAATATAACCATTACATGTTTTATGTGATTTTCCGTGGCACAAACATTTTGATCCATTTTTGATCCAAAATGGCTTGTTTGTTTACATTTTTGTGTTTTTTATTTTGATTCTGGATCAAAAATAAAATCTAAAGAATTTGTTGGATTTTGCTTGACGTTTACTCACACATATTGTGATATTGTGTGAGTAAACGTCAAAAAAAATCCAACAAATTTTTTAGATTTTATCTTTGATCGAGAATCAAAAAAAATTAAAAGACAAAAAATCTAAACAAAAAAGCCATTTTGGATCCAAAATGGATCAAGATTTTTCTGCCACGGAAATTCACATGTGTTTATTTGAATAAATCTAAACACATAACATGTGTAGCATGTACTGTACCAACTGGAGACTCATTTAGCATAAACGAGACGTAACAACATTCAAAGACTCATGTCACAAAAAATGATTTGGTCTGTAAAGTTTTTAACTTTTTTGCTAATATTGAATACCTGAATCGAACAAATTATTTGCTCTTTCCTTACTCAGAAATAATTAGAAAAAAGTTAAATTAATTAAAACCATTAATTCGTTCATATCCTATCATAATATACAACACTGAATCCGTTTATGGCTTGGTACGGTGTTCCTCAACAAACCTCAAACCATTTTCTAGAAAACTAGATAATGAAATCCTAGAATACGGCCAAACCACCGTCAGGTTTCGATTGGTATGGGTATCAACTATTTCATTCTATCAAATTCCACTTTTCAAAAAAAAAAAATCAAAATAACTTTTCTTAATTCAATTAAGAAGTTTGAGTTCCAGCTTGGGTAAAAATTCCTTATTGTAATTTATTCGTTGCTATAAGGACTGGTTATTACTGCTACCGTAGTCAAATGGGAAATGGGTCTGTGGATAGGACATCGTTTGCTAAGGTTCTCGGTGTTCGGTTATCCCGTCGTTTCTCGATCGCCAGAACCTCCTTTTTTGAAAGGAGCACCACAAATTCATTACGAGAATTATTTTTATTTACAAATATTATCTCGATAATTCTTTTTAAGTTTGGTTCTGGTCTTGTTCTGAACGACATTATGAGTTTCTAGGATTCGTGGCCTAGCCTTTACGAGTAAAAGTATCAAAAGATGTGATTAAAACATTATAACGCCTAAATATAAACAGACCGATGTCCAATGCTATAAATATTAAAATTACCCCAGGAGGTTTATAGGTCATTTTTGTTATGAGGCACCGCAGTCAAATTGTTACGAAACTTTATTTTTGTTGAACCAAACGAAAATGACCACCATCTAAGGACTCAATTCAATACGACGTCCTGACACATTTAAGGATAAAAACTTTTTGAAAATGATAGTGAATTAGACGATTAATTTCATTAATCAACGTAAATCAGTGGTTTTTATTGTTTCAAAATTAATGCTCCTTTGATAGTCATATTTTATTAAACAATTATGAACCAAAATTAGACTTTACAAAACAACTCCAATGGCGTGTTTATAAAGTTATCCAATCGTCGGATATCTCAGAAAATAAAATATAAAAATCATTAGGCACCACTAATTGCACTAAAACCATATATGCTCTTGTGAGAAGTTAATCCAGCCCAGTAATTTGTAAAGCAAGCCCAGCCCAGAATTTATTAGAAATCACGTTAAATACAAAAATGAAATTTAGATTTTGCGAATTTAGCCATATATCTAAAGAACTTGTATTTGAATGAACTAAGATTACATAAGACACGATAAAGGTACTTTTAGCACGTTAAAAAAACAAACTAGTTGGATTAACGTTATGTAGTTTTGAGATGGTCACACTCATGAATTACTTTTAGAAAAATTAGAAAAAAATTGTTCCGTGGCAATTTTGCGACATTAGGGCCTGGGCCAGACAAACCATTACCACTCGTACTTGAACTAATTTTGCCTTGATCCGACAAACTTATACCTTTAACGTGCCAAATTTATCGGGCCTACGGCTTAATTTCGCAAAAATGCCACAAAACGATTTTTATTTAATATTTCTAAAAGTATTAGGTACGATTGTGATAATCTCAAAACGCCTTAACCCAACTAGTTTGCACTATAATTTAATTTTGTACTGTACGTAATTTTAGTTCATTCAAATACAAATTCGGACTGGGCTAACACAAGAGCAAATTTATTTTTTTACAGATTAGTGTTGCCTGATGATTTTTTTTATTTTGTTGCAGGATAACTGTACATACGTACTCCAGGGTAGAACAATGTTATAGAGATATAAATATTGCAACTAAATAATTGGCAGCGTATCGGGGTCTAATTGGCTTTTTATGCCATAGGTATTAATTTTGAATTGATTGACTTTTACGTTTATAGAATAGTGAAAGGATCTTTATAAAGACGATTGCCTACAAAACCAAAATTTATAAAAATTGAACCGCCTACCGAATTAGTTCACTTTCCAAGAGATCAAGAAGTCGTTCTGGTTTGAAACAATGATTCGCCTACACAAGTAACTGAAATGTTTAGTTAAACCCATAGCTTAACTAGTTTTAAACTTACTTTAATTCCTCTTGGATTAGGAATTTTATCTACTACGTAATTAATTTTTGTATCAATTCAAGCAGTCCCGATCAGCCATTAATTCAAAATTAGCATGATTATGTGACCTCAATACTACATCTCTCTATGGAATAATCATAATTTTTGACTTTTAATAGATTGGTCCACCCATATTAGTTATAATTAACTTAACCAAAAAATTTTTTTCAAGACTTTTGACAATTGAAGGGTTAAGTATATATGGGCACGGGCTGACATTGATAGATAACACACATATACATATTTTTGGTCAGTTGATAATAAATTTTTAGTACACCCATAGTTTTGATGACATACACAAAAAATGAACTAAATTACATTATTGTAAACTCGGTTACATAATTTGACTGAATATTTTTAGACGAGGAATGGGTCGTCCTCTATATTTTAACACTACAGCTATATTTAACATTTTATAAAATACGAAATAAAATACCAGGCCAAAAAGTTACCATCATCATTATTTCCATGCTATAATGTGTCTACCAAACCGAAAAAATGATAAATTCTAGACACATGTTCAGAAAATTTAAAATTCTAACTTTATATAGAGAATCTTCTCGATGTCAACATAAACATATATAAAATATCGAGCCACCCACCTTGTACATCGTATACAAGTATAGATACACACAAATCAGCCTCCCAGAAATAATTTTATTTAAATTGACATTTAGAAAAAATAAAAAATAAAATGCAAAAATTTAAATAATATGAATATAATTTTAAACTCTGGGACCAACAATTCAAATTAGGATAAATAAATCCATTTCTCTTCATTGTCGGAGTTATTTTGTTCGTTCTAATGGCATTTCAAAACATAATAATCTTATATAAATCAAACAACATGCATAATGGATACAACTGTACGTTTTTTTTGTTATATATGCTATTGTCCTTATTTTAGGATTTTATGTATATAAATAAGGAAAAACATCTTCAATTATAGTAAAGTTTTATTGTTGTTGTTGGTGTATAACCAAAATTATATGTATATAGAACAACCCTAACCAAGCCAAGTAAAAATAAATGAATCTGAATTCAACCAAAAAAAAGGAGCAAATTTCAGGACGACAAACAACAAGAACAACTAAAAAACCTAATAAGAAATTTTTGTAGCATTCCGACAAATTGGTTTTTAAGAGAACGAAACAAGGAAACAAATTAATGTTTTGCTATACTCGACTCCTTTTTTTGTTGTTTATGTAACATGGAATTAGATTTTGAATGTGCACAATAAAATGGGTTTTACGTCTTGAAATTTACTTTTTGGATCGATGTGAACGTTTAAAGATTTGTTATGTTTAAATAATTGTTGTAAAGTCATCTAAATTTGAGTTTCTTGCAGGAATGCGGCTCATTGGAGTTTATGGTACGATTTACTGCATTTTACAGTGCATTGATCCAATTAGCAAGCACAATGGGATAACGTTGTTTTTTCCAACCGAATTAATAGATGTTTAGCATAGTGAAGACCAAGTAAGAATCGACATTCAACCGTCTATTCCTGAAAAATATCGAGAAATTTAGCAATTGCGAAATAATTAGAAAATGTACCGCGTTCTGCTTCAAAAACAGCAAAAATAAGGCAGAGAAACTCAACAAGAAAAAACTGGGATTTTACAACGAATGCCGGTTCGAATTGAGAAATTTGGATATTTATGTGTCATCATTTAACACAATAAAAGACGACAACGTAGTAGTTAGCAAAGTTAGAAGCTGAATGAAATAAAGCACCTTTTAAACCTAAACCATTTAAATGACTAAGATGAAAGATAATCAAATCTGAGGTAAAAGAAACAAATTCTTAACACGTTTTAACAAGTTTCAACAGGAAATCAAGTAGGGTGTGCATTTAAAAAAATTCCCGAGTGCTAAACTCAAAAGAAATTTCAAAATCTTATAATTTTATTACGATGTGTAGTTTGAAAAGCTCCAAGACAAGTCAAATCAGTCAGTCTGTCACAAGTTTAGGTATAGGAAAAATATTCATCCGAAACCACTTCGGATGAGGAAAGATAAATGAATAATTAGGTTTGTTTTGGAAAATTTACCAGCTCCAGAGCAATTTTTAAATTTTTAACAAAATTGGGCTAATTTGAATCTGCGAATGTTTTGCGTTTAGTTAAGTTTATATATTACAGCAGATGAGATGACTAGCATAAAGTGATATAGTGAAGTGAAGTGAAAGTCAAAGAATTCGTTAGGTCCAGAATTGACTACTATTGATATTGATATTGATATTGATATTGATATTGATATTGATATTGATATTGATATTGATATTGATATTGATATTGATATTGATATTGATATTGATATTGATATTGATATTGATATTGATATTGATATTGATATTGATATTGATATTGATATTGATATTGATATTGATATTGATATTGATATTGATATTGATATTGATATTGATATTGATATTGATATTGATATTGATATTGATATTGATATTGATATTGATATTGATATTGATATTGATATTGATATTGATATTGATATTGATATTGATATTGATATTGATATTGATATTGATATTGATATTGATATTGATATTGATATTGATATTGATATTGATATTGATATTGATATTGATATTGATATTGATATTGATATTGATATTGATATTGATATTGATATTGATATTGATATTGATATTGATATTGATATTGATATTGATATTGATATTGATATTGATATTGATATTGATATTGATATTGATATTGATATTGATATTGATATTGATATTGATATTGATATTGATATTGATATTGATATTGATATTGATATTGATATTGATATTGATATTGATATTGATATTGATATTGATATTGATATTGATATTGATATTGATATTGATATTGATATTGATATTGATATTGATATTGATATTGATATTGATATTGATATTGATATTGATATTGATATTGATATTGATATTGATATTGATATTGATATTGATATTGATATT
The DNA here is from genome assembly GCA_932526605.1 of Nephrotoma flavescens. Classification (NCBI taxonomy): domain Eukaryota; kingdom Metazoa; phylum Arthropoda; class Insecta; order Diptera; family Tipulidae; genus Nephrotoma; species Nephrotoma flavescens. The sequence goes on along the minus strand of OW052221.1, from coordinate 52,074,080 downwards.
GATATTGATATTGATATTGATATTGATATTGATATTGATATTGATATTGATATTGATATTGATATTGATATTGATATTGATATTGATATTGATATTGATATTGATATTGATATTGATATTGATATTGATATTGATATTGATATTGATATTGATATTGATATTGATATTGATATTGATATTGATATTGATATTGATATTGATATTGATATTGATATTGATATTGATATTGATATTGATATTGATATTGATATTGATATTGATATTGATATTGATATTGATATTGATATTGATATTGATATTGATATTGATATTGATATTGATATTGATATTGATATTGATATTGATATTGATATTGATATTGATATTGATATTGTTTAACATTAACTACCTTATTGTATAACAATAACAAACCAAATGTTTTAAAAATATAGGCCTTGAGTTTATAAGATAACTAAATTTTTATATTAAATTTTTTAGTAATATTAGGTTTATTAATCTTGAAGCTCCCACCTAGAATTGAATATTGCAAAATATTTCTACTACAAAAACTGGATATACAAAGCGAACAATTGAGCAAATGTTAAAGCTAAAACAAACATCGAAAACTGAAATCTAACTGTATCCACAAAATAATATACCATAATTTCTTATACATACAAGTATTCTTAAATCAATAAAAAAAAGGAAAATGAATTTTTCAAAAGAATTATAAAACAGATTTCAAATGTTGATAAAAAATGTAAGGCAATTTAGCCCCGACAAGAAAAAATCCAAAAGGAGCTTCCAATGCAATAAACTTTTTTTGAGTAGATAATTTTAGATAGCAAAACTTTTTTAGGTTGCCACCATTTTTATTTATAATACACATAACACATAAAGACAGAATTACAGACATATATACTCATACCAAAATTGTAATTCGGCCATTATCAAATTCGATTAGCGAAGCAACAAATTTTATTTTATATAAAATAAACTTTTTTGTTCGTTCTATCAAAAACTTTTTTTGAAAAAATTAACACAAAAAGTTTACAAAATAGAAAATGGCTGGAAAATGATTTATGCGATAAAAAAGTGATAATATTGTGCTATATAAAATATTTACATTTCGCTCAGTTTAACTTCATTGTTGGTGTTGTCTATACCGAATTTTATATCTATATATAGAGAGAGTATGGTTATGGTTTAACAAATCGTTAGATTTATAACAACAATAAACTGTTAATTTTAGAAGGAGAAAAAAGCTTTTTACCAAAAATATATTATCAAGTAAAATATTAAGATTTAGTTTGTGTATTTCTAAAATTAAGCTTGTGTACGTATATTTGTGCTTGTTTTGTCTTGCTCTGATTCTTAATAAGATTTTCAAAAGTGATTATCTTTTTGTTATTTTGCAATTTGAATTTCTTAAATAATAAGATTAAGCAAAACAAAAAAAAATATATAATTTTTTTTTCATAAAGTTTAATTATAATTGAAGAGTATAAAAGATTAATTTTTATTTTTATTTGGATTAATTTAGATCTTGATTTATTTTTTATTTGATTAAATTAAAATTAAGAAAAATATTTTTATTTTTGCTTTTTCGTTGTCGCAATTTTCACAGAATTACCGTTTCTGTATAAAAATAAGTATAATATTTATCTACAATGTATATGGCATAACATTTTAATGAAAAGGTACACATCTTAGACATAATAATTGTTTTTAGACAGATAACTGTTTTTTTTCGAGTGTATTATAATAATGACAATAATTAATCAGGAGACAATGACGAAGGATTTAAAGGTGAAGGTACTTATGATGAATAAAATATGTTAAATGAATTAGACTTTTATACAATTTTTTCAACTTGACTGCGTTTAAATTAATTTAATTTAAATCAGATTAATTTGTCCTTTCACGAATTTATCCAGACTGACTTAAGTATTAGGCCCGTGAGCAATATACTGTAAATGAAATATTAGTTATTTTTTGAATGTATACATTTATTAGTAAGCTTTTCGTATTTGAAATTATTTGTTGCTTTTTCGTATATTTCCGAAATGTTTCAAAACCTTCAAGAATTCATACAACCCAAAAGTAGAAATTTAATCGTTAAATAAACCCTAAAAATTAGCTTGGTTCTTATCAAATAAACAGTGTCCAGGATCGCAATCTTCAGCTTTCGTCAGATCATTAGATAAGTTGCAAAATTTTATGGATCAGATACAAAGATTAGATCAAGATTATCCATAGACGGCAACGTATTTTTCGAATGAACCATTTTAATATTTTGTAATTAAGTATGATGAATAAACAGGGATCCGCCAATCCCTGTTTATTCATCATACTTAATTACAAAATATTAAAATGGTTCATTCGAAAAATACGTTGCCGTCTATGGTGTTTCATTTTGACCATCTGATCAATTATTGCTAAAAACCATCCCCTAATAATTCTGCGCAAATGCTGGTTTTCTCGGTAAAAAATATTTCCAACCAATAAGTTACCTTAATACTCCAAATTATGAAAACAGTCATCCAGTTCCAATGAACATGTCTTCAAAAGAAGCTCTGGTTTTTAGGTATTGTGATACAGGAAGCCAATGAGTTCAAAACCATTTGACGGTAGGAAAATCTCAAAGTTTTACACGTTCCGGTATGAATGTTATGGTTGGCCATGAGAGTTGCCCTCAGATTTGTTTTTCATTTAATAACCTAAATATTCTTATGCAAAATATGAATCTGCAACTATACAATTGCATAACCAACTGATATATCATCAATCTGACTAATCTCATTAAAAGATGTACTCCTGGGGGAAACACCTAGTCGCTATTGAAAAGCTATCAGAATTATCCACCTTACGACGCGCTCAACGTATGCTGCTGCTTCAAAATCGAAAATTAAATTAAAACTGCAGGTTCAATCACATTCTACAATTATTCATCGAATTGCAATCAATAAGTAAAAGGGATTTCGCCAAATCAATTTGTTCAACTAAAGCCATAGTCGGTTCCGCACAATGTACAAAAACTCTTAACGATCGTAGCAACCGTTCCCAAGCAAACTGTAATACCGACAATAGCTCAACAGATTGACAAATATCTGTGATAAAAAATGCGGCCTTGTCTTGTGAAAGGAAAAATTCAAATATGTTTTATAATCCCATCGTCTTCGCCAACAGAGATGGTAACATTCAAGAATCTTAAAATATTAATACGGCCACGACTGCACCGTCAAGTACTCCAAGTATTATAAATCAACTGTCGCCACAGGTACACGGCCAAATAATTCAACTCGAAATAATATTTTAATTCATAATTTACTGGTAAACAAAAATAAGCAAAATAAGCTCACAAATCAAAATGCTGTAAAAGGATTTCCAAACATTCGAACGAAATATTGCCAACCACTTTATGCCAATGTTATTGTCTTGATTCCAAAAGAGCGTGAAACAACTTCGACGATGGTCGAAACGATAGTGACGATCAACCAACAATGTGTAATACAGCCCAATTATTAAACCTATTTCAATGCTTACAACGCCATCGTCTAACTCTAGGACAATCATACGGATGTTACAGAAAATTCAAATTTAAATTCTTTTATCAAAGTTGGAGGTGATGATACACAAATAAAACCATACAGGGTTTTCCAATAAGAGGTTTAATTTTGAATAGCCTGCTATTTGGGTAGCTGTCAATTTTCAAGCTGTCGTCTTTTGACATTTGTCGAGTAAAAACTACGCCATTTCTAAAAATGGTAAGATACGCGCTTCAAATTGTTGTTAAAATTGCATTGAAATTGTTAAAATTCACTACAAAAATGGTGGAAATTTTGCAAAACTAAAGCACTTTTGGGTCGTCGTAAAGCACCTGCTCGGCCGACAATAGTGAACCTGGTTGAAAAATTTGAGCTGTTGGGACATGTAAATGATGCGAAGAATCGTAACCGTGTGCGTCGCTCAAGAACCACTGAGAGTATTGCTGCTGTAGCCCGTAGTGTTAACGAAAGCAGAGGTTTTGTCGATTCCTCTTCGATCTTTGGAATTAGACATTCCACAAACGACATTACACCTCATTTTGCACAAATAATTTGGTCTTAAGGCTTTTAAAGTTCAGTTAACATAAGAAGTTAAGCCGGTCGATCACTATATAAACATCGTATCTTCGCTTTCAAATGTTAATGGCATACCTTCCTCTTTACAATGAAATAAATTACGATTGATTTCTCTTAATAAATACTGTTTTTTTAATATCAAAATGAAACTTCTTATTGGAGTACCTATTATTATCATCCTGATTGAATCGGTAACGGGTTCAAAACAGTTTCCGTTCATAAAACAGGATAATGGTAAAAAGGGTTGAAAATATATTGCCGCAAAAACAATTAAATCGTACTGGTGATGTTGGTACGTCCACCAAGACGTACATTTCAAATAGATCACCAGCCACAACCACAATGAAACTAATCACAACAGAAAGTTATATGCATTCAACGGGCCATCATAGTTCGAATGAACAAAATAAATAATAAATCGTCTTGTACATAAAAATTATCTTAAATATTATTTTTTTGATTAATTATGAAATATAAATAATATTTTAAAATTTAGGAATATTAATTTGGATTAATTCAGGTTAAAATGATGTCTGAACTAGCTAACTTCTCGAATAAATTGCAAGCCACAATTTCGGTGTACGTCATGACACCAATATCGAATAAAAATATCGTTTGTGGTTTGGAAGGGAATACATCGCGAGATGCTGATTTCCTGACACCTGCTAGCACTCCTTTGATTGTTAAATTATCCTCCTTCTTTTGAGTAGCAACCTTCTGTAGTTTCTTTGAACTGATAAAGGAGTTTCTTGGTCCATAAAGTCTAAAGGTTCAGCCACAATATTGTATGCTGGTGAAAATCTATGGATATTGAAAGATGATGCCTCATGCCTGGAGTAGTCCTTTCAGGCTGACAATAAGTTTTTAACTTTTATGCTCTTAGAAGTTAAACTTTTAAAAGTGCTAATAGTGTTAGTAGCGTTGGCGTTCACACTCCTTCTGCAATTTCAAACAATACTCTGGAAACGTTGTATTATTACCTGCACGCACATGCTGGGAGCGTCAGCTAAGATATGCCAGGGCGGGTTATACAAAGCGGTAGAATTCCTGGCACCCCCCCATGCGAAGCTAATCAATAAAGCATCTTATCGAAGATCTTACAAAGATGAATGAAGATAATCAAGTAATTAATAACACGCCTGCGAAGTGGATTCGTTAACTCATATATAGTGGTATGAGTTTACAAAAATTTTAGAAAATTAAGACTAAGAAAAGTTATCTTTAAATCAATAATTAACGGTCGGAATAATGAAATGCAAAAAAAATTAAAAATTGAAAAAAAATAATATGACTGATCGTACTGGATACATAAATTAAATAATAATACAAAAACAAAAAAAAAACCAGATTGGATATATAAAGAAAAAAAATATTATTGTACCTGGCTTATCATATATGTAGCCTGGTTGAAGGTTACCTCGTGGTGATGGTCTGCTACTCCGTTAGGTTGCTTTAATTGACTTCGATATACCATCGGTTGATTCCCCGGTGATTTTACAAATTCCTCAGCTGGTTGACGTTAATTCCGATTCATATATTGCACAGGTGACCAAATTGATCGGGCCTAGTCGAACCGGAGTCTCGGGAAGTTAATAAGCCGAAGGTCACTTAATAAAACTCCCGTCGTCAATAACGGGTTGTCTTCAAGCAACGCAAAATGGCAGACTTCCACTTTCCGTTGCGGGTGCGTTTTTAATAGTGTAATAGTTTTAATGGTGATGATTTCGTATAATATGACCGTAGATCGCCACCTCGATTTTGGTTAGCCTCGTTCTAGTTGTCACGCCATCCGTATGTATGTTTACGCACCACGCGTACTTTATGGATACTTTCACACACACACATACAGTTTAGATGGAGAGCCACTATACCACCGTAACACCGGTTTGTCTCAAGCAAATCGCGGGTAGCCGTTAGGATTAAGTATCTTGTATGGTGACCGTAAATAAAAATACCGAGCTCTCAAATTTTATATAGGTTAACAATATGTTTTTTTTCTTTATTAAAAATTAAAGAAATCTTAACTCGGGTACACTTGTTATATTACAATTTTATGAACATTTTTATACAGCTTTGAAAAAAATCACAATTTCACAATTTGTTTGATACACTATATTTTTATATATAATTATTTTTGGTGGCGGTATTTGTTGATTATGTCAACTAGTAAAGTTACAATCGTTTTAGTATAGTCTTTTTTTTTTATTATTAATTTACACTCTTCGCACCACTATATATGACTTGGTTGACTGATTCCAACCAAAATTCCAAAATCGAATGACCATCATTCAACCACCCGCAAATCCCCAGATTCTTCTTCGTTTTTCTTCATTCTTTATTTGTTTTAATGTTTTTGTTATTTACTCGACTACCTATATAAAACAATTATGGTACAAGCATGTACAGTCTGACATAGAAGAACGGAGTTAGACGTACGTTACAACTCCACGAAACGGTTGCGATATACAAAACACGTTAAAAAGCGGATTAATAATAGAATTGTTCCTCCGAATGTCAAAATGTTTTTCGATGTGCAAACCAAAAAAAGAAGATTTAGTTTAAAATCTAAAAATTTATTGCTATGTTAATATATGTATTCAATGTATTCCTGATTTTAATTTATCCAGCATCCGAAACTTGTAGCGGATCACATAAAATTTAAAACATTTGCCCGGGTTTCATTCTTTTGTTTTTGACGTCTTAAAGGTTATGGTAGAGAAGTTCCAACAGATAGAAAAGATCAAGTCATTGTTAACAATTTAGAGGCAACTTTGGTGAGAGTGCTTTCAATAGAATTTCTGCGACATCAATTACAGTAATTATGTTTAGAGGTATTTTTAGTAAAGAAAAAGGGCAGTGTCTTAGCATCATTAATAATTCCTTTGCTAAAGTAGATAGTATCAGATTAAGTGACAGTTTAAAGGTAAATGCCGACAGCCTAATTTCTTATAGTACATTCTCGATCCCTTTTAAATAATTTGAGACTAGGTTTTGATCACTGACTCGAGAAGAGAGCATCTGAGAAAATTCAAATGGAACCTAACCTACGGTCCAAAGTACCGATAAAGCACAACCCACAAAAAAAAATCCATCTCGGGTTTCACATATTCAGTATAATATACAGAAATAATCCAATAAACTAAAAACCATCCACTTACTTCAGGATTAACCAGAAAAAAATAACAAAATATAAATAAAAATAAAACAAAATTATAAATAAAATTAAATAAAAAACAGCACAGTGCAATGCCATTTTAAATGAAATTGAAATTATTGGTTAAATCTTTAAACTAGCCAATCATTTTTTTGTATAAATGTCAGCATACTCACATTTTCGGCTTTTAAACGTGAGCGGCATTCGTTAATAATTTGTCCTGTTACGCTAAACACACGCTGGGATTCTGCAGAATGTGGCCGAGATACTTTAATATTTTTAGATATATTTTCGGACAGGGTGTGTTGTTCAAGCAATTTAAAATTATTAAGGCTAGAAACCTTTTAAATTCAGGCACAAAATATTTAACTTATTTTCCAAAACTCTAAAGGATTGAATTTCCTGTCAACTATAGGACTTCTAACCCCCCGATTCTAACGTACAGTCACGGACGTATTTTCAGTCTTAGCGAAAACTTTTGTCTTAACGAAGACTAGATACTTTAAATTCGTATTCTGCACTTAGTCTTATCTGTCAGTAATCTTAAAAAATTGTCTTCGTTAATATCAGCGAAATAGGTGGTCTTAGGAATCATAATTTTGACATTTAAACAAAAACAATAATTATATGTTTTTGACTAATATAAACAGAAAAATTATTCAAAATACAATATTATGATTTTATATATTGGTATAATACACTCTTAGCATATATATATATAACATAAATTCCAGTTTTTTTTTAACAATTTTGAATTGAACTGTCGCTTTTCGTTCATAAATTTGAAACAATATGGTAAAAATTTGGTTTCGACAGCTCTACAAAAGTCTTTGGAGAGTTTCTAATATGTTATTTAAGACTACTGCCTTCAGTATTTCAATGAAAATTTTAGTCTTAAAAGTTAAAGTCTTCACAAGAAAGTCTTAGCTAAGATAGTCTTAGTAGTCTTATCGTCAGAATTGGGGGGTTTAATGTTTCAAAATTTTTGAATGTGTATAACTAGCCTCCTTCGTTTCACAAATATTTGAATAAAGAAGTTTTTGTGCACTTAGACAATTTTCGAAACGTAAGCAATAATTCATGAAATAAAATAAATTTGAAAAAAACAAATCGGTAGTCTATAGTGCGTGAAATATATAAATTCAATATTCACTTCTTACATGTAATTATTTGGTTGTATCATGCTATTATTAGCAAGAGTATTTAAAATGAACAGGAAAAAACTCGGTACTCATTAGTATTTTGGTTTGAACTCTAGATAAATACTCTTCCCGTGCGTTGTTATTTTACACAATTATGCAAAATAAACTTTAATTTTCACTTCGTGCTTATAATTTTTTGATATTCAAAATAATTTGAGTTATACTTTAAGATGTTGCAAGTATATTAAAATATTCATTTGCATATGCATTTTTATTTATATTTTACGTTGATTGAAAAGGCTCAATTTAGGAATTCACTTCCTTCATGTAAAAATATTGGATTACTTTGTTAGTGAATCAATAAAATAAATATTTTCCATTTATGCGGTAAATTTAATTTTTTTTTTGCAAAATAAACATTTATGTTCAGTTCGTGCATATAATCATTTACTTACTGAATAACCTAAAATGATTACATTTTTTTTACATAGTGCAATTTATCGAAATAAACCATTGATCTTAAATTAATATTAGTTATTAGTTTAGATATTCAAAAGTTGCATCTTATTTTTTAAACTAAACTCACATAAGTAATATATCTGTTTAACAATGGAATAATACACTTCCTGCATGTAATAATTCTTGGTTTATTTTCTTTTTGGAAATGTTGTAATAAATACTGATGTGCAACATTACTAGATAAATACTATTAGTTTGTAGTTATTGTAAACATTTTAGAAAATTCAACATTTATATTCACTTCGTGCATGTAATTATTTAATTGTATTTATCATACTATTATTATAGTTAAGAGTATTTGTAGTATGTAAAAAAAATTTCGGTGCTCATTTACATTTTGGTTTGAACTACATTTTGGTTTGAAATACTGTTCACGTGTGTTGTTATTTTACACAATTATGCAAAATAAACATAAACTTTCACTTCGTGCTTGTAATTGTTTGATATTTAAAATAGTTTGAATTGTACTTTAAGATGTTGCAAGTATAATAAAATATCCAAAAGTTGCATTATATATTTATATTTTAAGTCAAATACGTCATAAAAATCCTTTTCAATATAGGAATTCACTTCCTGCATGTAAAAATTTTGAAATGCTTTATTATAAGTAATGCTTAAATATATAATTAAGTGAAACTATATAAAATAAATATTATTGACGTTTATATTCACTTCGTGCATGTAATCATTTGATTAATTATTAAGCAAAAATGATTACATTTATTTTCAATGTGCAATTTATCGAAATAGACCATGTATCTTAAATAAATATTAGTTATTAGTTTAGATATCCAAAAGTTCCATGTTATTTTTTAAACTTAACTCAAGTTATAACTTCATGCATGTAATAATTCTTAATTTACTTTGTTTTTGTAAATGTTGTAATAAACACTAATGTGCAACATTAGTAGATAAATACTTTTCTAGTTTGTAGTTATTGTAAACATTTTAGAAAAATCAATATTATATTCACTTCGTGCATGTAATTATTTGATTGTCTCCCACTATTATTCGATACTAGTTTGAATTTTGGTTTGAACTGTAGATAAATACTCTGCCCGTGTGTTGTTATTTTTCACAATTATGCAAAATAAACTTTAATTTTCACTTCTCGCTTGTAATTGTGGAAGTAATATATAGCTTTAACATCGGAAGAGTTTACTTTCTGCATGTAATAATTTTTATTTTATTTTTTTTTTTTTTTGTAAATGTTGTAATAAATACTAATGTGCAACGTTATTAGATAAATACTTTTATAGTTTGTAGTTTTTGTATAAATTTTAGAAAATTCAACATTTATATTAACTTCGTGCATGTAATTATTTTCGTGCAAGTAATTATTTGCTTGTACCTATTATTAGTTAAAAGTATTTGTATTATGCAGAAAAAAATTCGATACTCATTTTCATTTTGGTTTGAACTCTAGATAAATACTGTTGCATTGTGTTGTTATTTTTCACAATTAAGCAAAATAAAATTTAATTTTCACTTCGTGCTTGTTATTGTTTGATATTTAAATTAATCTAAATTAAAATTTTAATTGTTACAAGTATATTAAAATATTCAAAAGTTGCATTTCATATTTATATTAAGTCTAGTACGTCATAAATAGCCTTTTCAATATAAGTATCCACTTTTTTCATGTAAAAATTTCAAATTCCATTATTTAAGGTAATAATGGAATAAATAATTAATAAATAATTAAAAAAATAAATATTTTTCTTGTATGTGGTAAGTTTATTTTTTTTTGCAAAATTAACATTTAAATTCACTTCGTGCATGTAATCATTTGATTACTTTAATGGCCAAAATGACTGCATTTTTCTCAATGTGTAGTGTATTGAAATAAACTATGGATCGAAAATTATTATTAGCTAATAGTTTAGATATCCAAATGATGCATTAGATGCATTGAACTAAACTCATATAAGTTATTAATTATGGTTTTAACAATGGAAGAATTTACTTCCTGCTTGTAATAATTTTTAATTCCTATTATTTTTGTAAATGTTGTAAGAAATCCAAGTGTTCAAATTTACTAGATAAATACATTTGTTGATGTAGTTATTGTAAACGTTTTAGAAAATTCAACATTTATATTCACTTCCTGTATGTAATTATTTGATCGTATCAAGTTTAGTGTATTTAAAGTGTGCAGAAAAAAAAATCGGTACTCATTTGCGTTTTGGTTTGAACTCTAGATAAATACTCTTTAGGTGTGATGTTATTTTACTCAGATATGCTAAATAAATCTTAATTTTCACTTCGTGCTTGTAATTGTTTGATATTTAAATTAATTTAAATTATAATTAAAATGTTACAAGTATATTAAAATATACATAAATTGAATTATATCTTTATATTTATTTACTTTAAGTCATATTCGTCATAAATATCATTTTCAATATAAAAATTCTCTTCCTGCATGTAAAAATTTTGAATTGCTCTATTTGTGGTAATGCTTAAATAAATGATTAAGTGAAAATATAAAATAAATATTTTTCCTGTATGTGCAGTGTATTGAAATAAAAAATGGATCCAACATTATTATTATTTATTAGTTTAGATATTCAAAAGATGCATCTAATTTTTTAAAACTAAACTGTTATAAGCAATATTTGGCTTAAACAATGTAATAATTCACTTCCTGCATGTAATAGTTTTACGATTGTTAATTTTTTGTAAATCTAGATAAATACTTTTTTAGTTTCTAGTTATAATAAACATTTTTGAAAATTCAACACTTATATTCACTTCGTGCATGTAATATTTGATTGTATCATGCTATTATTAGTTAAGAGTATTTATAGTATACAGAAAAAAATCGATACTAATTTGCATTTTGGTTTAAACTCTAGAAATGCTCTTGCCGTTTTTTGTTATTTTACTAAATTTTGCTAAATAAACTTTAATATTTACTTCGTGCTTGTAATCCTTTGATATATAAAAAAAATTATAATTTAAAATGTTGTATAATAAAATATCCAAAAGTTGTATTTCATATTTATATCTCGAGACAAATACTTCATAAATAGCCTTTTAAATACAATGATTCACTTCGTGTATGTAATAATTTTGGATTGCTTTATTTTTGTTTTTTAAATAATTAATTAAATGAAACTTATTAGAATAATAACATTTCACCTCAGCAAAATTGAATTCAATAAAGTCATGTTGAATCAACACCAACGATATGTTACTGGGGTATGAAACCCACTAATCTCGCGTGTACACAAATTCTCAACTTACATAAACAATATTGCTAATTTTATTAATCATGTACATCAATCGGTAAGAAAATCATTATTAGTGCTTTTATTAAACCCTAATTTACTTATATCAGCTTTTTTCATAACATGACGAGTGTTTAACACCTAATTTATAATAAATTACAAATATAAAATATTTATTATGATTACGCCGGCAAAAAATATGTGTGAAGGTGTGTTTGTTTGTATACTAATCTTATTTAGGCGTTTTTCTTCTTTTTACAAGAGCAACAACAAGAACACACGAATCTCCCTAGGTATATGTATCAAAAACATTCAACGAAGACACTTCAACTTCTTATTTTTAATTTATTAGAGATTTTTTTTTTTATGTTTCCGAATTATTATGTTTTGTTCGTTTTTCATGCTGAATTTTTTTTTCGATTGAAAGGAACATGAACGCGCAAGCAGAGTTTGAATTGAATGCGGGGAACATTTTATAGACATTCGTAGCAGAATTAAAAAAAGAATGTTCGAAACATTAGAAAGAAAATATTACACATACAGAACACAATAAAGGAAAAAAACGGAACTAACTTTAAACGTCACGCCCTTGGTTATAAATCTGAAACTCGAACAGGAACAACAAAAACATGAGGAAAACTTTTTTTCTGTTGTTTTGTTTGTTATCTTAAAGCTTTTTCTTTTTTCTTTTTTGTTCGCCCATATTCTATCTATACGTAAGTGTTTGCACAGTGCCCCAGTGAAAAATATACACTTTCAAAAAACTGGAAAATATTTAAGTTTTATGAGAACGTAAACAGATGTTAATTAGATAAATTCAGTTTATAAATAATTTATTTATTAAATATTCTTCTATAGCATTTATAATCTATAATTTTGTTGAGTTTTTCTAAGTGAACCGTTTTTATTGGAAGAGTCTGTATACTATGCTGGTTTAACATGCCACACGAATATGGAGAAGGAGCAAAAAATCATTTTTCTTTTAGTTCGATGGTGTGTGCTTTGTACTTATCATGTTTTTCCTCGTTATTTTATCTTGAAATTCATAAGGTATGGATTTTTTTTTGTGTGTGTTCATTTTGAAATGTGTATGATGAATGAATTCATGATCTAAAATTTCACCATCACGATTAAAATGTGTATATATATACTTTATATTGAGAGAAAATGTATGTAAAAGGATGTTGAGGATAATATGCGGAATCGCGAATAGAATTTTGATTATGAGTGGTTTTTTATTTGTTCAAAACTGGGAAATATGTGTACAATGAAATCCCAATGAAATATTTGAACAATTTTAAAAGCAGATGTGGTCTTTATTTCTCGACAAATATTTTTAAAGATTATTTTCTTAGTCGGTGAGTGCAATGTATTAACAATATTAGAGTAAATACTTTTAGTGCATGTCTTTTGTACAAATTCGCATTTCGGCAGATTAGATAAAACCGTATATTCTATAGATGGATTGGCAACTAGTGGGACAATTAGTCGATTTGTTCGACTTTATTAAATCTATAAAACCACAAACCGATGTAATCCTCACTAAGAATAAATTTGCAGTTCTTATATTCTTCAGTTTAGGTACTCGTATATGTAGTCTATAACAATCTATAAACAAATTTGCATATTATTTGAAAAATTTCACACTTTCTGTTTAGCAATATTCGAAATGTCTAAATGTTTTCACAATGAATAATTTTAAAATGAATTTTATTATTTTAATTAAATAAGTTTTAAATTGACGTTGATATTCAGATATTATAGTCTTATAGACACCCGTCATTTACAGTCATGTATAAAAACATACATTTTCGTCATAATATATAAAAAGATGGTGGCACAATGCAAAATTTATGGAAGCCTAATAAACCAAATATTTTGCTACATGCCTTGAAAATTTCATGGAATTTGCGAAAAAGGACTAAAACCGGAAATTTATTTAATAAATTTTGAATCAAAATTGTTTTTGATAAATTTTAAATTTAAATGGAACTTGGTGTGATTTGATAAAAAAAATTACTTCATCAAAATTTGCCATTCATTAGTCTAGGTGGATTTACAAATCGAGATGAAACATCATGGCACTTATAACGAAAATATAAACATTGATCCACCGTCAGAACAGGAAATTTGGTGAGTAATTGCTCAAATGAAGAATAAAATAGCCTCTGGAACGGACGGAGAAAACATATCCACAACACCAAGAGCCCTAACCTCAGAAAAAACAGAAGTATTGAATTCATGAAAGATCAGAATAGAGAATATCATGAAAACAAAAGGGAAGCCCGGCTAAAAAATCCCAAGGAAAGGTGACCTGTAACATTGGGTTTTATTTTTTTACGCTTTGTTTTAATTGGATGTAGGGCGAACTTTTAGACCGCCCTTACTTCTTATAACTATCAGAGCTCATGAACCCAACGAGATCCTTCAATTAAAGGTTGACAGCTGCAACAAATTTATGCATTATATAGTCTAACGAATGTTACTCTTGTTACCCAACTGGTGTAACGAAATGTGTTATTTCCTCCTACATCTCTACATAACATTTACCATTCATTAATCTGTAGAACACACTAAGCTCTACAATGTCTATGCGATGTTGTAGGCTGTTTCGATCTTCTGTATGTCTGGGATTCCGTATTATTGATCCACCCTTAATTTGACATGTGATATAGTGCCACTTTAAATTGTTGCTTATTTGAATACCAAGCAATTGAATTGATTTACGAGTACATTGCTTTTTACTACAAAATGATATTCGTAGTGACTTCTTGATTTTTTATACGCGAGCATGTTCTACATTTCAATTTTTTATTAATAAACTTGACCTAATTTCATTCTCCTCACTAAAATCCCATTTTCACAATATTTGATAGACTATTTTCTGCAGATTCGAATATATGAAAGACATTTCGCGAACATTTCTGGGATAAGCCATATAACTGTAAAAGTAAAAATGTCTCTTAACAAGTTAAAAAACATCATAATCAGATCCCGTTCACCACACTCATTAGGTTTTGACTGATCTATCTGAGAACCTATAGATGAGACCCGTGAACAGCCCTAGGGTCGGTGAAATAAAGTTTTAAAATATATTCAAATTCTTGGAACTCTCTCCCACAAGTACCATTTTCTCGTGTTTATCCCAAATTGTTAGAAAATTATTTGATCTTTACAATGGCCCTATTAGGAACTCACGGACTTCTCTAATATACATGTTAAAAATTATCTAAAAATGTTTCAATTTAACTATAAAAATTTTGAATTCTCAAATGGGTATACAATTTTACAACTCAGAGACGAATTTACCAGAACCGGTAGAAATTATATCAGGTGGCCCAATTTTACCCTATTATTTGTTGGGAGATGAAGCATTTGGTGAGTTATAAATTGATATTTAAAAATTTTGTTAAGCTTACAACTAATTAAATTTGTTTATAGGGCTTAAAACTTGGTTAATAACACCATACCCTGGAAAATTAAATGGTAATCTTGAATATTCTAAGTTAATATTTAAGTATCGACATTCTCGAGCAAGAATAGTGATTGAGAACAGTTTTGGATTACTTGTGAGCCGATGGAGAATATTGAAAAATCCTCTGACTATTAGTACCGAAAACTCGGACAATAACTGTGATAACTGCGGTGTGTCTGCTTAATTTTTGCTTGGATAAGGAAGAATTAAATGAGGCGCACCAAAAAAGATACTTGACACCAAATGTGGTAGATCGCGATAATATTAATACAGGAGAGATTATTGGAGGCAGTTGGAGATCACAATTCGATGTGTTACCGCAAATTGCAAGACAAGGTAATAAATTATACATCATTCGTCTGAACTCCGAAGTAAAATATAAAGTATATATTTAATTAATTAAAAATTTGAATATAGGAAACTACAATGCAATTGCATCAGCTACTGAAAATAGAGACGCTTTGACCGAAAATTTCATAACAGATGGCACAATTCCTTGGCAGTGGTCAATGTACGTTAGCATGAATTGACTTAATTGAAAAGAAATCTGTGAGAGTAATCAAGTCTGCTGTAGCTGCCGAAAGTGGATTAAAAATTGAATTGCTCTTGTTTATATGCATCGTTTTATTTAATAAAGTATCAATTAACGTTTTACAAAAAAATAGTTATCTCTCGAAAAAAAAGTAGAAATACTTATTTCATAGAAATATTTATTAATGTAAGTGGCGGCAGCGTAGAAGTCCTTGTTGTTTAAATCACACATAAACCAAGCCACTTGGTTGCCAAAGTTTTGCGCCCGAGATACTTGATTGGAACAATCCACTATATTAAAATTTTCTTCCTCCACACAATTATAATATTCTGGTGTTGATGAATCATTTAAATATTCCGCTTCGTATTCAAACGATTCGTCCATCGTATAAAACTAAATTGAGATTAAATTTAATTCCCGCAAGAAAACAAAACTTCACTATATATCAAAATTATGACAGTTCTATGTACAAACATAAAATTAATATCAATGTGTCGACAAGTTTTATGAAAACAACATCCAAAACAACCAAAAATATGCCAACCCGATATATTTTCGTTGTTTTGGATGTTGTTTTCAGTACTAATCTCACTATATTTTATTAAACCACTGTATAATATTGGTGGATAACTTGAGTTAATGTCCTTACTAACGATAAGTTTTTGTATGGAATTGGAGAATTTTTATGTTAATATCGTGACGAAAAACAACAACAAAAACCCAAATCTGAAAACAACATCGAAAACAATCCATGTAAATGCTACATTAGCCAAACTGAAAATTAATTTTATTGAAATGATTGAGTTAGGAAGTCATTTTATTTCAGCCGAGATATCGTCGAATTCTCAACGGACAGTGCAATATAATCTTTTAAAGCAGTAGTCCATTAAAATTTGTTGTGAAAGTTCTAATCGGAATTCGGATACATTTGAAAAAGTAATTGCTGTTAACGGATACGTTAGGACTAGAAATGTCTGCGTATACCGGCAACTATATCCGTTAAATATATCCGGTTCTAAAACACTACTTTTAATATTTCTCAAATTATTTTAAACGTAAAATTTTTATCTATTTGGCCTTAAACATTGAATTTTACTTGTATTGTCTAGTACATAGCTGACATGAAACGAAATTTTTCAAACAAAAATGACACAAGCGAAATCAAAAATGAAAATCCCGCTGCTAAATTTTATTATGCGGTACGCAATTTAGATTCTCTGTTTAAGTCTACACATTTCTCAATGCGTTTTTATCTGCAGGTATACGATAAAATTCAACTAAATTGTTGACATAATTATTTGTATTTGTTGTTGCGCCGTGTATTAAGTGTTTTTAAATAAGCCGAATGCAAATTTTGTTAATTTCATTAAAATTCAATTCAGTTCATTAAAATTTTACGAAATTCTACAAACAAATTTTTCAAAGAATATCTATCTGCTTAGTTTTGGAGAACAGCGAAAATTTCATTTCACGTAAGCCACATACTAGCTTTAACTAACTAACCTACATTGGAATTGGGAACTATAGATGGTAAGGTCGTATTCAAAAACAAATGGGGAAACCAACAAAATATATATCGCCCGCTTCGTGACAATACCTCCTATCTGACAATTTTGTGAAAATGAGCTTTTTGATAAGAAAGGTTAACGCTATATTAGGCGCAGGATTACAGATAATTAAAATAAGTTTGTATTACAAGAAAAGCAAATTAAATCGGATCAAAATCATCAAAACCAGAGGAAACATATAGAATGACTATACGAATTTCTTTGAATTTCCTGAACAATTCAGTTTCTGCAGATAGGAGTTATCGTCATAAAGCGGTAGATATATTTTTCCACATATCATTAGCCTATTAAAGTTAGTCGAAAGTGAAAAAAAATCGATAGTGCAGAAAGTGTCTCGACTATGAGCCGAAAGATAAAAAAATATGTATTAAATTGAAATCCCAGCCGAAAATATCTAACCAACAAAATCAGCCGAAAGTATGTATATATACAAACAACTCCCAACATGAAATTTGATCTGGAAAATTTTCCAGCGATAAACATCGACAAACCGATTCAAATAAGATCTTTTCCAGACATAACACTTTAAACGTTAAGTTTTTACGAATTTTTGAAACTTGCACGTGTATTTCACTCACGGCTGGCCACTTTCGGCTAACTTTAACAGTATCAAATTGTCTACATACTCCACCAATTTTCGACATGGTTTACACAAAAATCAATTATTTACATTATTTTCGATATTTATCTACATATAGACACTCAGTGTTGTGCGCCAACGCATTTTTAAGAATTGTCCACATGTTGATGTCGAAAATACCGTAAACAATTGATTTTGGCGTAGACAATGCAGACAATTGACAATTTTTTGTTGCTGTTGTTTTGTAATTGTTTTTTTTGGTTTGAGAACGGCATCTTACACTTTTTCATTTTTTATGGAGGTTTTCCCATATATTCTATTTTTACGAACCAAACAGGTGAGATTATAGTACGTTTAAAATAATTTAATATATTCAAACTAAACGTAACGTTTAGTTTAGCGGAAATGTTTTATTTAAAGTTAATTTTGGAAATTGTACGTGTCAACTGACACTTGCAAAAGACATAAATGACGACAGATAAAATTACACCATTTTCAACTTACTTCGGTAAATCAGTTTAAAACTAAATGAAATTGTATAACGAATAACAACCACAGCCCTTAAATAATGCTTCCGGCTAGGTTTGTCTATAATTTTGATATTTTTTTGGACGTCCAACAATATTTACATTCGATATCTATCTAATTTTCATAGCTCCGTTGTGAATTAAAAATTTTTTTGAGCAAACGTTTTAATGTGAGTGCTTTAAGTAAGTATATGGTCCTTCAGTTCTTGTTTATAAGCAAATAAAGAATTACTAGTACTAGTATATACAGCATAAAATTGTTGTAAAGGCCTGTCACCAACTCTTTGGTTAATTGACGTTTTTGATATTGGTATATCCATAGTCGATTATATTGCCGTCCGTGCGTTGGATTTATTTTGCTTTACAAATTCAAAATCAATATAACATCAATTACATTTTCATTAGTTTGGATTGTTTAGGCAATACTTGAGTTATACGATTGGCATAAGTGTTATCGCAATGGGTGGAGTGGTTTCAAAAATTATTTCACATGTCACTCGGTAAATTACCGTAAATGATTTGCTTACATAACTTTAATCCCAGTTTAGTACAAAATTTTACGAGCTGATGTAATCCAATTCATATAAATCACAGGAAATACTTAAATAAAGGCATATAGAAAAAAAGCTTTTCTTCATCTATCGAGTTAATTCGCGTGGCGTGAAAATATCGAAAGGCCCAGTATTTTTCATTGGCAATCGACTAGGTTTGAATTGAATTCATTAATTTGAACCTACGCTAAACCAATATAGTGTTACGAAGTTATTAATTTTAATAATTAAACAAATATTTTTAAAAGTATCTTGCTGCACTTATTGAAGCCTACTGTTACCTTAAATAAAAATATGTACTTCAATTCAATTATGCAGATATAAAATATTGATCGAGATAATTAGTTTATTGTAATCCAAAATATAGAAATATAAGAGGTAATTATTTTAGAATACTTGCGCAGGAATGACATATACCATGTTGTTGGAAACCCACCTGAAACGAAAAAATGAAATTTATTTAATAAATTTAAACCACAAAACATACATGCAAGATATTAAAAATTTCGTCGAATCGTATAACATATATTCTAAATAATTAATCATAAATTACAAGTCGTAATCATACTTTATCTGGTCTTTGATTGATTATCCTCGGAAAAAAGGAAAATCACACGTATTTTTTATGATTGAGGTATTGTTTGTGTTACCGAAAACCTGAATATAATTATACACGACATAATAATTGTCAAATAGACATGGGGTATACATGCGGTAGTAAATAATGGTTGAAATCCTTTTTTTTAAAGTTCTAACTCGTAGTTGTTGTTTTTGTGTTAAATGGATATTTATTGATGAAAAATATGTAATATGATTAATTTTGATGGAGTATGGTAGATTATCTAGATTTTCGAATTTAAATGAATGTATTCAGGATATTTTGATATGTGTTTAATTTAATTTTATTTTAATTTTTAGAATACGGGGCTAGGTATATATGTAGGTGAGGTTTATTATTATCAGGCATAAATATTATTTAATTGGGATATTCGTGTTTAAAATAAATAAATATTTTGAATGTATTTTTTTTAATCAATATCACATTTACCATTCTTAATCCTCAAATCCATATGTATATACTCAAACTAAACTAACCATCCCAATTAACAAAACCCAATATATATTAGTGCCCACCCCAATTCATATTCATTTTCATCGCTCATTATAATAAAATAAAATTTTATAATTAAATCATAGTTTTAATATTAAACAATTTTCAAAAACTATATCATATTCATATTTATGTATAGTTCAAAGTTGTAGTTATTAAATTACATGCATATTGCTATTTATACACATAATTTTAATTATAGAGAAATAGGTATAAATAAATTTTAATTTCAAAATAATTATAATTCTATATTTTTTAATTACATTTTATTAAACTTTGTTGTATAAATAAATGTATTAACCAAACCGCAAATTTATTATACGTAAATTAATGAGACTTAAAAATAATTTAATAATTTAAATTATAAACCGCTAAAATAAATTTGATGTATATAATAGTAATAAGGTAACGAATAATTTATATTAGTCAATATAGTTACACTGTACACTGGCGATAGATGATGTATAAATTGATGAAAATTAAAATATGTTATTTTCATGATATGAACATTGGCTGGTTATGATTGATAGTCATATCAAGGTTTACACTAGAGAATTTTTTTTACACTAGGTATGGTATATTCCACCGGTGTCGAATATCCCTATAGGATTGACTTCCAAAAACTTGAAGTGATCCAATACTGCACATGATTGATACTCATCACTACTCACTAGGGCTCTCTATGATGGTTTATGCTACCTATATCGACCATCCTTATTATTGGCTCCCGAATATTTCGAGTGTTCCCATATACTATATTCCCAATAGATGATGTACATATTTGAGAGTTAAGCAAGTTCTCCCTTCTCTCTTATACTTAAAAAAACGGTAAAATGTTTAATAGTTGGGCAATAATTTATGTGAATGTATAGTGGGGAGGGGCTTAGTCAACGTTGACTTAGTCCACTCCCTACTAAAACTAGAATATTTTGAAATTTATTTTATATTGTTTGCTAGTATACGCATATAAAATACAAATTCTTAATGAATTAAACGGATATGTTGTACCGATAAACTCATGAAATACTAGCAGTTTTATTTTAAGCTGCTACACCTTAGCACGAATACGACTTTCAATTTGTCAAGAACAAATAACAAATTATTTAATAATTAAAAATAGAATAATTGAATCATACCTGATTTAACGTTTTGTGAGCTCGCGAAATACGATCACGAGATACGAATTATTGATGTCTTAAGTTGACAACTTACTGTTTTTAGTCTCGACATATCACCATTTTTTGCAAATTTTTTTGCTGCAAGCTGTGTTGTTAAATTACGTTTCTTATCTTCTTGAATAATTCCGTAATTGGTCCTACTTTAATATTAAATTAACTTCATGTCCGACAAATTTTTGGAAACGCCCATCACGAATCGATTTTACTCAATTAATTTTTATATTAAATTTTCGTGCAAACTCTAGCTAATACTCAAACCACCATTATGTTTTAGAACATTTTATTATTGAATCTTCTTATTTATTTAATAATAAAAAGTTTTATTGGACGATGGATAAATTAACGAAATTATTATTAAATGAAAACGTTCAGTTTATAGTAAACTTAAATACATATGTCCATGTTTTTATAATTTATAATAATTGACTATTTCGTTGTGTACTTTTTTTAGTAATATTTAATGAAAAAAAAATTGGTTCCGATATTTGAAAAATTTGTTGCATATTATATACATTTTTAAAAAATACGTGCTTACTTTTCGTGCTTGCTTCACATCGGTGTATATTTATATTTTTTACGTGTTTAATGATCTGTTTAAATAAAAAAGAAACTCGTGCTTCTGATACTTTTTAAATGATATGTGAGAAATACTTTTTTCGTGCTAACTTGTACTAAAATGACATTATTCGAGATCTAAGCAATTAGTGTTGCTTCAGTGCTTTACGTGCTAACTTTTCGGACCAACTTCACAGACATATATTATCATACGAAACGTTATGGGATACGAGTGATTTAATTTATGATTTTATTGCAAGAACTATTCAGACTGTGTTTTATAACTTGGTGAGCTTTAGGCTAATTGGCTTAATAGCTTTGTCTGTATCTGCTCATTCATTCTGTCTAACATTGTCCCATTCCACACGAGATTTTTGTTTTTTTTTTATTATTTGTTCAAGGCCAACTAGTTGTAATAGATAATGTATATGTGTGTGTGTTTTATTTTGTTTTGTTTTGCTCTCTAGAAAATAAAATTTAAACTAAAATGAGTCAACAATGGCCTTGAAATATTTTTTATTTCATTTATGTTTGTGTTAGTGTGATTTCACCAAAAATTTATTTAAGTCGCAATTAAAACCTGTTTCATAGGTAAACAGGGAAAGAAACGAAAAATAGATCGGAATCATCCAATATTTGCAATATTTTACTTTAGCGAGCAGATCTGCTACTTGTTTGCGTTCTACTTTCAGAGTCTTTGGAATATTGTGTAACGTCAAGCATCGTCTACGAACGTGTAGCGTTCCAAGTTGGATTGGTTTAACTCCCCTGACATACCATTTCTACAAACAAAGTCATTTAGAATACGCGGGAAAATTTTGTTTCTTGGTATAGATGTATAGGTACAACTCGATTATCCCGTAGCAATTTGTTTTGCTTGAGTATAAAAGAAAACACATTTTTGGATGCAAAAGTCAGTTGTTAATAAATTTTTAGTATGAAAATAGCAATATCGTGCGATATAAAAAAAAAAGTTCTCGAAACGTGTTGTCGGTTATTCAGTGTCAGTTTTTACTGAAAGTGATAAAAAAAAATAAATTATATATATATATATATATATATATATATATATATATATATATATATATATATACGTTGGGTTTACCTATAAATTATTTTAATTTAAAACCAACAGTTTCATTAAGTTCATTAGTTGAACTATGTAGTTTAAATAAATTAAAGATTATGCAATTAACCCGTAAAAAATTTATGTTGAAAATCGTTGAAAAAAAAACGGACGGGAGAAAGTTTTATATTGACCAGTGGTTCTACAAGAATTTAAAAAAAAAATCTAAATTGTGCTAAGATTATACAATATTTAACGTTTAATTTAATATATAAGTTAAATTAATATATAAGTTTAAACTAAATTATAAAGTGTTAATAAAACAAACAAAAAACGAAAAAAAAAACACAAAGCAAAAAGAAAATAAAAAGAAACAAAAATTTACAAAAAAAAAAAAAACGAAGTGACAAGCAAAGCGACGCGCAAACAAAATAAAGTTAACATGTGGTCGCTTATTATAATAAATAACGTGAAATAATAGTCGGTGCATACGTCATAATTAACAAAAAAGGTGACCAGTGGTTCCGAAGTATAAAAATTATAGTGCGGTGTAAATAACGAAAAGCGTTGATCGGACAAAAAGTCTGTATAATAATATTTAAATCGTACTAACGATTTACGAATTAAAACTTATAATAGTGGTATTAATTAATAACGTTAATAATATAAAATGTTAATAAATCGATAAAAGCTGCTCTTTTAAAATTGTATAATAATAAACTATATGTTCAGGGATAAAATATTAACAGTAAAAAAATCATAATGGTGCATTAGATAATTACTCCGCCATAATAAATAATACTACATTATCGTTAACATCGTGGAACATCGGCCGCGACCTATCATCTTTAATTAAGGTTTTTTTTTTATGTTTTAAATTAAGGAATTTTGTACTTTAATTTTTATTTCTTTAAATTTTTATATAAATTTGGTGGTGGTATTAAATATAAAAATATGACCACTCCGAAGCTCTCAATGTATGAATATAAATATTTCAGTAACGGAAGGCAAACTTTAGGAAGCGAACCGTCTCGCTACACCCTCGTGTCAACAATTCCGTTACAATTGGAAGACGATACTTTGGTATCAGTGGTATGATTTGAGATAAATTATTAACTCCTCACCTTGCATCTTCAGAAGCACTTTGATAACTATACAGCCATTGCAGCTAGTCGCGTGTGGCTCACCATAACTCACACACATTATTAAAATTTTTCCAGGATTTTACATTTCATTGTAAGTTGTTTAGCTGCACCCTTGGCATATGTTGGTACTATTTTTCAAAAGTTTTGAGTGTTTCCATATAACGCACATCTTTTGTATTATGAAAGCGTTTCCAAAAATACGCCCCAGATTATGAAAGAACTTGTAAACTTTTTCAAAAATGCCGAAAGCTCTGTCAAATAAAAATTTCATTTAAAAAAAAGATTAATTTTTGATCATTATTGGTCTAAACTCTAAACGATGTTAAAACTCATAAAGATAACTTATAAAACACAAGTAAAAAAATATCTACACCATTTTGTGCAAAATGTGTGGGCTGTATAGTTCAAAATATCACAATCCTTTGAAGTCTCTACACATTTGTATAGGTGTAAAGATAAGGTATGTAGTTCAAGGTTTCAAGTTAGATTTTTCTTTTTAAATTTGATCTTTTTTATCTTGAGGTGGGCATAAAATTTAAAGCGCCAAAACCCGATACGAGTGATTATTGCTGTATCTTCAAAGGTAAAATTGGCACCTTGAGGGATTAAAATGAAAAATATGCCTGTGAGTTGGAACAATCAACACATTATATGGAAGATAAAAGAGAATTTAAATTCAGGGAGAACGATAAAATAATCGTTGGAGATACATAATTTAAATTGTTTACTGACATCTACAGTCTTCAAGGTCATTCCTCAAACGCCAATTGTGCAAGGATTGTGGTACATATTAACAATTCATGATGGTGCCATTGATATACCGTATTGCATTATATGCCACGAACCCACGCAATAGTAGAACACAGTGGAAAATACATAGCTTCAAGTCTTTACAGATCTCTGTAAAGGATTTTAAGTAAAAATAGTCTTGTTTGGTAATGAAAAAGAAGCGTTTGGTTTAAAATATAGTAAAAACCCCACGCTATATATTGAGTATGAGAAGATTTTTTATAAAGAAAAAAGGGGGAGGTTATCTTTGTTTTTTTAAATAATGAACAACAGTTTTATAATCAGTTAAGAGTGTTAACAAATTAATGAAATTTGTTGCATATAAAATTAAGAGACGAAATAAGAAATACAATTTATGAAATTTGTTGTCTAAATTTATATGTTAATAAAAATTATTTGATGTGAAAATTTAGTGAAAGAAAAGATATAGTTTTTATATACCCATAGAGGTTGAGTAAATTGGAGTAACGAACTCCAAGGTCGCTAATTTATTTGGCGCGTGCGACACAATCAACGGGGGTCGATTTTTTACTTACGTAAAATTCATCAACGAGTGCAAATTTTTACGGGTACCACATTTTTCATCAATATCTACAGTTTAGGGCGGCCAGGTGAGGCTTGTCGCAAACCATGGGTGCTGCATTTAGTCGTGGCGACGCATTTAACCGTCACGGGTGGCCAGTTAAAGCCACAAATTTACTGTGTGTTGGTGAACCAGCGCCATAAGGGATTCGACAGCCAGTTGAGGCCAGCCATATTATTGGTAGCCAACCAAGGGCTATTCGTTGTTTTCTTTATTGTTGCTGAAAATGGCATATTCCAACCGCAACATACGAGTGGTCAACCCAGGCCATTCGGTTTTTATTGGTTTACGGCGGGAAGTCGCCCAACGGTCCGGGTAACTGGAGTTACCTGTGGCATGATGGCACCAAGACCGCAACCCTTTTGGTATCGGGGAGAGGCCCCGCAACTGTAAATTTTTTTTGAAAAAAAAGAGAATATTAGTTAAGGTACGATTTTTTTTTTAATTTTTTTATTTTATTTCATTTTTTGGTATTTTTTTTTTTAATTTTGTTATTCTAAACTTTTTAAATTTGTTATATAAACAAATTTTTAATCGAGCGCCGGATAGCGGTCGCGCGCTCGGTGCGCATTGCTCTCTCTCTTTCTCGTTCTCTCCCTTTCTTATCTTTTTTTCGTGGGAAGTGGTATTTTTTTATTTTTTTGTGTGTCTAAATTAAAAAAAATGAATTATTAAATTTCTCGTTCGGGTATGATGAGGGGGGAATTCACATCCTGTGTCGGCGTAGGGTAGGCGGTCCCTTGGTGCCCGCATCTGGATTCGAAACCAGTGTTTACCACCGTGTGAGATCGGGTGGATGCGCGCACCAAGGCACCTCTCTACCGTTGTAATTTTTTTAATTTTTCTTTTTCTTTTTGGTTCGTTCCTCAGATTCCGGCCGACAAATTTCGGCGGAACTCGGTTATTATTATTTGCGTTTTTCCCTTAAATATCTGTAATCACGATGTAAGCCAGGAGCCACGCATGCCATAATCGCCACGTTTCTTCGCACTTCTCCCTGAGAATGTAGCCGGCAAAAATCACCGTGGATGCTGTGCGCTTAGTGACATCAATAGGTTGGCAGTTGGCAGCCTGTAACAAAGTAAAATCCGTTATAATTGCACAGGGCAGAATATGAATTCTTTTATTAGCGCTATGTTTATGATTCTTTGGAGAGCCTTAAAAACAAATTTATTACTAATTCTGCTGTTTTTACACATTCAGTTATACATATAACGAACATATGGAAAACTAAGGTTCTAACCATTTGTATGGTCACTGAAAATTTGTAATTATCCACACAAGGGCTCTGACGCGGTACTTTATGGTTGACTAGACTAAGGGGTGAATGGCATAGGTGTAATTTCTCTCACTTCTCTATCAATAAATCATTAGCTGAAACTTTTATTTTGTTAGTTGCGAAATAAATTTCAAACGATACAATTCTGTGCGTGTTGCGACTAATACTTTTAAGTAATTTTACAAAATAAAAAAAATAATATTTTTTTTTGTAATTTGATTTATGTGTGGTTTTATGGCATGTGAAATTCGGTATGTGAACGTCACATAAATATGAAATCTGTTTCGAAATCAACAAAAAAGATCACATTTTCATTATTGCGACCGATAGGTTATGTCTACGTTCGTGTGTGTTATTCTTATTCAATATGTCAATATCATATAGGTGAAATGGTTTTTTCAATTTGGAGGAGATATGGTACACTGTGCCCTATAATAAAATTATTTTTTTATTTATATAATTAAGTCTGTTTATTTTGTGCAGGAATGCCTGCGTACAACAAATGCAATCGAAAGCATAAACAATAAAATTTCTACAATTAATGAAGCGACCAAACAATATAAAAATCCGGGCACCACGTTACGAAGACATTTAAAACTAGAAACCTTAACCAAACCAACTCTGGGGTCTCTTCTTGTTTGGGCGCAGAATATGAGTCAATATTAGTATCACAAACTTAAACGTTGCCAGCCCATGGATTTGGTTGTATGGCTTTTCAATTAGCTGAAAAATGTAAAATTAAACACAATTTCAATTTACGAGCGAAACAAGCCGGGACAGCTTGGTTTACTCTTTTCATGAAACGTCACCAAAATTTATCTGTAAAACAAATCAGCAGGCCTATCAAAACCACGTGCTGATGGCATGAACAGAGATGAAATAAATGCATATTTTATGCTATTGCTTAACATTTTAAAAGGAAATGGACTAACGGATAAACCTGGGCATATCTATAATGTTGATGAAACCGGTTGGCAATTAAATAACAAACCGGGATATGTCAAAAAGGTCATAAACATAACTAGCATAACATCGGCTGAGAAAGGAGAAACAATTACCGTGATAGCTTGATGTAATGCCGAAGGAAATTTCCTTGCACCAGCACAACGCATGCTGGGGAAAAATAAAAAAATAGAATTTGAAGAAGGAATGCTTCCCGGATCGGTTATTTATATTTGTGCAAAATCAGCCTACGTTAACAGCGATATATTTTTTATTTGGGTGAAAGATAATTTTTGTGTTAGCAAACCGAAGAGCAAGGTTGTTTTAATATTAGACGGAAAGTCGTCCCACTGCAATAACATTGAAATGCTTGAATATGCATGCAATTTATCCATTAAAGCCAATCCTACGCGGAAAGTAAATCGCCTTCAATTTGGGAATTTATTATCCAAATCTGGAGCAAAGCAGCTAATACAAATAATGGCGTGTCGGCATTTTCAGCAATGGCCATTTACCCTTTTAATCAAGATATAATACCGGAATATGCTTTGATCACGATAGGGTAACAACTAACGCGGAACCAATAAGAGTTGTGACTTCTATCGAAAATTTTGGTGGAGTAAAGCAAAAAAAAAAAAAATGAAAAAGGTTTAGGCTCCTTTTTAATGAATTTTTTTTTTGCTTTACGAAACAACAAAAACCAAAACAAAACTCCAATGTACTACAATGTGTTAGCTACAGCTGATTATTATTTTTAAGTTGTATGTACTTTCGTTTATATAACAAACCGTACGATCTTTTTTTTGATCAGAACTAGAATCAGAAAATAAGGAAATAAAAATAAATGTTTTTCCTTTATAGCCTGTTTGTTGTTCCTAAAAGTGTTAAATAGGAGAGAATGATTAATAAACATAAAAAAGTTCTTATTCAAATTAGAGACAAATTAAAAATATTTGTTGATGGGTCAAATACAGAAAAGAGATCTTATATTATTTTTAATTTAAAGAAATATTTTTTTTGTTGTCTGACGCGTTGCTGATGTTAATGGCAAAAATGAAAAATATTTAAAAATATTAAAAATAATTTAAAAAGCAATTAATAGTAATAATCAATTGAATCACCTAATGAGGAATCAAAATTTGACCACCAAATTTGAATACTTATTTGTTCTATATCAACATTTTTAACAATTTTTTTATTTTTCACTTGGGCGATATCTAATTGTATTGAAGGGTTCAGATGGATATGGAACAATTGGAATCTAAACTAAAATCTAAATACATATAACGTTTGTTCTTTATTCAAATATAAACATATTGTAGTGGAGAGCTCCATAACTTTCGTCATGGCAATGAATAGGGGGCAGAAATATTTTAATATGAAAGAATGTTGAATACAACGTCGTTCAAGAGACCACGACGGCTCTAATAAAAGCAGTTTAATGCCTTCAATTTTAGCTCGAATGTTGTTCTTTAGATTTTGAATTGTTTGTAAATCAACGTGTAAAATTGAATTTAAAGTGTTTAACGGCACGTAAAATTGTTGTCAACGAAGCCTCAAAGAGATGCTTAGCTCTTCATGAACATTTGTATTTACAGTTGTGTCTGTTTCATGAGTAAGAACCAGAAGATCGTATTCTTGTGCTCGACAATCCACAAGTGATCGAGTTTCTTCAAAACGTTCAACAATTTTGCATATTCTCGGCTCTGTTTTCTGGACGTCTATTTTGGCCAAAAACATCACATACAGTTCACAAAATATTTTTTTACAGAACGAGTATTTTCAAAATAAGTTTAATGACCAAATCGCGTTGTTGTGTTGTAAACGAAAACATGACTAAAAATGGAATAGTTTTGACTTTTAATTTATCAAAAAAATTTGCATTTTAGGTACAGTAAATCTTTGCATAATTTTTTCAAAACAGTTTTCAACTAATTTATTTCTAATATCACTTTAAAAATAAAAATAAGTTGTACCGCGTTTAATGTAAATTATAGCAAATGGAATAAAACTAATGATTGGCTGACGTTAGGTTGTACTGGGATGTCAAAATTTTTTTAAAAAAATTATAGATAAAACAAAAACCATTGGTTTGAGCTTCAGCATTATTGCAAATAATATAACAAAAATCTCAAAATTGAAAATTTTTTGAGTTCTAAATTAAATTAGTGTTAAATACAGAAACGGTTTCTGAGTATTTTCTTAATAATATGTAACAAAATCTTAATAATATGTAAAGTCATTAAATTTGATTGCCCAATAATGTCCTGAAACATGCAAAATACACCAAGAGAACATATATATTCCAAGTTACATAAAATATTTTTGTTGACAAAAAAAAAATCTAATTCCCGCTGCGACTGATACCATGAATCGTTATAAACTAAATCAAAAATTATTAATATTTTACTTCGTGGGTGTAAAAAATTGTGTGCCTTTTAAAATGAAAATATCGCTATTGTGTTTATTTTAAACAGACACCATATTGCGCTAGAATTCTTACAGTTTTTGGTACAGTAATTATATTTCATCTGAATTCAAGAAGCTTATACATATTATACTCGTGTAGTAGTACTGGTATTTATACAATGAAATTCATTATAATGTGTTTTTTGTAAAATGCAAATAAAAATCATTTTGCGGCATTATGTATTTCTAAATGAGATTTTCGTATGGTGTTGAAAAAAAATCATTTGAACACAGTCTGGTGATTTTGAATCCTTAGTTAATTATTTTAGCTGGATTTAAATATGGTTTGCAGTTTATTGAACTTATACTGTATGTTTATACTGCTCAAGTGTCTAACAAATAGGTGATGGCCGAACGACATCCTAATCAAAGAGAAATGATATAACAACACATGTCTTATGCTGTATCTGTCCTACAGTCCTTAAATTCGCTAATATTTTGAATTTATAGAGGTAAACTCTTAGTCACTAACTATAAATGGGTATAGATAAATTTGCTAGTACCTTAAGCTATTTTTAAACGGTTTCTTTAAATCTCATAGAACTATATGGGAACATTAAGCTTCCATATACTCGACATCAGGATCGTACAAATATTCATTAAGAACCTCATAGCCCTCTTTTTTATAGTTATGAAAAACTTACTAGAATTAAAATGTACGTTAACATTAAAACAAATTTCAAAAATTAATTGAAAGTCAAGTGTTACTCTTCAGGTCCGTCGAAAACATAGCAGTGTGGGAAAATACTCTGCAAAACTGTGCGAGCAATGTTTCTGTGATACAAATGACATCATACTCACTTTCACACACACTATAATAAATATATACAATGTGTCGGTTTTGGCAGAGATAAGTTGTGCATGGTGAGCAATCTGCGTTAGATGGTGGTCTGCGTTAGACAGAGGTATCGGAATTGAGAGGAGCACATAATCGGTTAAGTTTGTAGTAGTAGTTGTTATCCTACGCTGGAAAGCTTTGGCTGGAGAGGTACGCAATTTTTTAGATAGCTGATGATTTAGAAAACAGTTTTCTTACCTTATTTTATAAAGATCTGCAATCAAGATCTCCGGACTTCAAAATGTTTACCTTTTTACAGATAAATACGACAACTAACTCAGCTGTTGTTGAAGGGTCCAAACTTCTGAAGTTTAAAAAAGCAACTACTGGTGGTGGCATAGATGTGATGCTTAATATAACCCCTCTTTCTCGATAGTTTCCTCAAAGTTGATCCGGATGGAAGATTTAGAGCTATTTATCAGCTTTCTTCTTTGATATTTGAGCTCACTCACGTAACATTGATATTTGAGCTCACCCTTAAAACCATATACCAACCAGCCGTTTCCAATAATCACGTCTTGCTTTCATGTACGAATAATCGGAAAATTCAATTAAAATTGTAAAAATCAGCTATTTCAATGTTATGATTTACCAATTTATGAGTTCACGAAATACGTGCAGTTTGATTTTAGAGCGACTATCCCTTAACACTAATACCATATCCCATTTTCTCAAGTATCAGTAAGGACAAAATCGTCAGTTAGGACAAAATCTTTTAAAATTTCAAAAATTAAATGTATGAATGTTAAATATAATCGGATCGCCATTATGAGCTCATGATGAAATACGTGTGAATTGCATGTGAATTGCAAAGTAAATTTTAAATATTGAGGCTACCTCTTAGCACGAATAGCACCCTCAATTTCTCAAGTTAAAAGTGTTTTAGCTGCTACCCCTTAACAAAAATCTCTCCCCAAATTACTCAAGTTTTGCACTAAATAATTTTATGTTGAATTTTTCGTACCAATTCATGAACGAATAGTTTGAAACTTTAGCAGGTGGACCTATTTATGAGCTAGCGAGATAATTATAGCTTAAATTTTGAGCTGTTATCTCTTAATACCACCTCCATTTATATTAAACATTAAATACATTTTTTTTAAATTGCAAATAGTAAATATTTCATTGCTGGTTGGTAATGATGTGCCGATTTATGAGCTCGCGTAATAAGTGCAGTTTGAATATTGGTCCACAACCCTTTAACACGCAAAAATTAAATATTTGAATGTTGAATATTGTGAGAGCTAATTTATGAACTCAATCAGCACAACGCCTTCTCAAGAATAAACGAAAATCTTTTATAAAATTGTAAAAAATAAATATTTCAATGTTGGATATGATGTACCGATTTATGAGCTAATGAAATACATATATGGTTTGATTTTTGACCTGCTAACATTTTTTTCAATCTCGGCTTTGTTTACATATTTATTTACAATCTATAAAAATTATGCGCGGGTCAAGCGGATTAAAAAATAGCAGATACATTTACAATTTTTATGGTAACTGCTCCATACCGGAGTTTCAAATCATGCACATTAAAAGCAATTTCTTTCCAAAAATAAAAAATAAATTGATTTTTTTGTATGTCAAAGAACACGATACACGATTGATTTTTTTTGGTAGTGTATCTGTGAAAAAATGACATTCCAGTTTGACTTGAGTTTGTCAAAATATCACGGTCAACTAGTCAAAAAAATTATAATGTTTATATTTGAATTTGTTGAAGTGTTTATGTTTATATTTTTGACGTAAACATTTTTATGTATTTGTAAACGTCAAAAATAAATCTAACGAAATGTTGAGATTTTTCAAAAGTGATTGCGATCAAAAAAAAAATCAATTTTTTTACTTGGAAAGAAATTGCAACGGTATTTCGATCAAAAATTTTTGATCTCAAATCAATTTTTTTGATTTATAAATCAATTTTTTTTGGAAAGAAATTGCTATAATTCATTTATATAAATCAATCGGTTGTTATTTTTTCCGCTTTCTTTTCGCTCATGTACATTGTTGTCTATTTCATGTTTTTTATCCATTTTATGGTTGTTTTTGCATTTAGATCGTGAGTTGTTAGTTGAGCCACCAGTATTTGACCACTCTATCTTGTCTGGCGCTTGAATTATATTTGTAAAATTTAAGCGGTTGAGTAAGTAATAATTAGTTGGGTTTTCGAATATTTCTGTGTCAAATCCCCTGATATTTAGTCTTTGTCAACTTTATTCAAGTATACAATTGTCTCGGATCCTGGGTTTTTGCTCTTTTTGCAGCTCTCCTTCCTCTGTATGCAATTTTCGGTATAGTAAGGGGCAAATATTAATAAATTTTCGGTGTTTTTCAGTTGCACGTTTTATGTGACCTCGTACTAGTTTTCGAATATGGAGATCTATCCTATCTTTACCAAATTTTTACCTTTATTTGCCATGTGTGCAAGTAATCCAGTGTGTAATCTTCAGCCCTTTGTACCCTTTTTACGATCTCCATGATTTTTTTCCTCGTCCCGTTTATGATGAGGTCGTCAGCATAGGCAATTGTTTGTATGTTGCTAGTGTTTCGTTTTCTATTATCGAAGCCGTGTATAAATAAAATAATGCTGGCACCGTTATGGATCCCTGCTGCAGTCCATTGTGTATGTATTGTTCGATATATCCTTGCCATTTGTGATTTTGAACTCTGTATTATAACAATAGTTCATATGTAAGTTGTAGTATGTCTCTGTCAAACTGCATTTACTCCATTTTGTATAGCAGACCGTCTAGCCATATGGATTCAAAAGCTTTCTCCATATCAATTAGGATCGTACCAGTACTATCTGTTTGATGCATATTTCTCCACACATTTGATGTTAGTTTGGTGATTCCATGGATGGTGGGATGATTGTGTCTATATCCAAATTGATTGTCTGGTAATAATTTGTTTTCGCTAATATGATCTTGGATTTTATCAAATATGATGGTTTCGTAGATTTTGCCAAGGTTTGAGTGAAGGATTATAGTTTTTCGGATATGTTGTGGATTTATTTTTTTGTGTATGAGGTGTATTTTTGCCGTTTTCCAGGCCTGTGGGAATGTTCGGTTGTTTAAGCAGCATAATTCTTTCACTAATTCAGTCGGTAGATGTTTCAGCGCCAGGCAGGGTAAATTGTCCAGTCCAAATGATTTTTTAGTAGCTAAGCAGTTTAATATTGAATTTATTTGATTTATTGTTATAAAATATATATTTATGTTAGTGTCTATTGCAGTGTTGTTGTTATTAAATTATTTTTTAGTTATATTGTTCTTATTGTTATGTGTAAAAAGTGATTTTAATGGCCCTATCTGAATGTTTATTGCGCGTTCGTGTTGAGGCTTTTTCAGTTCTGGATTTGGGATCGTTGTTTTTTCTATGTAGTGTCCCAGTATTTCGAGGTTGTCTAGATGGTCGTAGCTGTTATATTGGTTATTATTTGTTTCCATCTTCTGCCAGTCTATGCCCAATATTTGCGTATTTGTGGTCTCGTTCGTATCTACGTTTAGTTATTTTATTTCCAGCTCTGCTTTCTCTGTACTTATTCTTTTAATTTGTCTGATAATTTTTAGGCCGGGTTTTGTCTTGCCGATGTAGCCTGTCCATTTTTTGTTTATTTCGAGTTTTACGTTTTGTACGATAAGATCGTTTATGCGTCGTATTTCAGCTTTTATTAACACTGTTTGTTGATGTGTTTAGGTTCCATTTCTTCTTCCTCTTTTCAACAGTTTTCTCCGTTGTAATTTTTCTTTGTATAATTTTTTTATTGTATTGTTGGAGTAACATTCCATATTATTGTAACGTGTGATTTTTAGGACAGATTTTTTTATGTTTGTCAATCTGCTTTATTAAAATTAAATCTAACTGTATCTACGTTAAGTGTAACAAGTTGTATTGTAAGTGTGTTGCTGTTGTAGTTATTGTAGGACATTACGATGGCCTTGTGAACGCTGTCATATGTTTGAGCCCTGATTTTACCCCTAGATGTCTTTGTTATCCATCCATTCCGCTAATTTGACTCCACGGATGTTTTTATTCATGTTGCCCCACAGTCTGTGTGTGTAGCGTTGAAAGCCCCTGCGATTATGTAATAGTTGTTTGGGTTATTTAATTCATGTTTGGTGAAAATCTCGTTCCATTCTCTGCGGAAATGTGTTTCTGTCATCGTATGATTACAACTTGTGCAATAGATGGAAAATATTATTAAATGTTTGTTGTTATTATTTATTTTGATTTCCATAGCTGTATATTCTATTCCAGAATTCTTTTTTTCTAAATTTGTATAAATTTTTGTTTATCAATTTTTTTCACTAAAAATTATAAGTCATGTTTTTATTTTAGAATCGAACCATTTTTTTACAGTAAATATATTTCATGTTATTTTTTCACATTAATACACACATGAGAGTTTGTGTATGCTTTGCTTTTATTCAGTATAAACTATACTTAATATGTTCACTATCCCATATAATCACTTGTTTATGTTGTATACTAATGAAAAATAATATAATGAATAAATTATATTCATTATATTTAATCACCATACTG
This sequence comes from Nephrotoma flavescens, assembly GCA_932526605.1. Classification (NCBI taxonomy): domain Eukaryota; kingdom Metazoa; phylum Arthropoda; class Insecta; order Diptera; family Tipulidae; genus Nephrotoma; species Nephrotoma flavescens. Next base: position 52,038,187 of record OW052221.1, on the reverse strand, counting down.
AAACTTAAAACTTTTTAGCACATATTTGAAAGAACTAAAAACTAATTCTCGAATGTTTTTCAAATTGTACCACTATTGAATATTATTATTACCACTATTGAATTTTATTAATTTTATTTTTAAGCACACTTTTTATTTAAGCTGTTGACTGTTCAACGATCACGATTAGTATTGAAGTGCTACCTCTTAGCACAAATACCACCAAAGCGAACGACCTCATAATTCGGTACATCATATTTAACATTAAAGACAAATTTGTCGTTTTGAATTGAGAAATTGGAGTTGGTATTTCGACCCGGTACCAATTTCGACCTAAAACCGTAAGACCACCCCCCCCCCTAGTTACGCAAACCCTTTATTTTTTTTTAAAAATTTTCACCTCGAACGGACAATAGAGCTAGAGTGCCCTCAAACATTTAAAATCTAATTGACAAACTGTCGAATTAATCAGAAAATGGTATTCACAAAATGTAAATCGACACAATGAATAATAAATACCCTCTTGTGTTGTGGTCTACAGAAAACAATTTGTTGTAAAAATACATATCTTTTTTTTTAAAAAGGCAAATCTTAGTAGCTATAAAGGCCAAATTAACAACTGATTTTGCTTTTCTTAGTAGATTCTGACCACCTGTAAAGATTTTTAGTGAATTACGTGCTATATTATATATTTATCGAATACGCACTTTACTGCTGTACGATTCTCGAAACAATTTTCCGTAAACATTGATTTTCTTATTTATTTGTTTATTATGTGAAAATTTGAAAAATTTTAAACTGTTCAAAGAATAAATCAAATACGTTAAAATATTTAAATCGTACGATGGATTCGACTATAAATCCCCCTCATAGGCAGAACTCTTTGACTGATCCATCTTCCTTATAATCTATGCTTAACTTGGTACGAAACTTTGTAATTTCCAATTGGAAAATGATAAATTTCGTTTTTGATTTGGCTGGTAACAGAGAAAAATAAGCAAGTTAAACGAACCGCGAAAGAGCCTATACAGAAAAAATCTCTGGATTTTGTGGACATACGGTGATTTGAGTAGTTTCCGGGATTGCTTTCTCACACTGAAAAAAAAGATTGTTTCGAATACGTTTATAATACTACTTTATTTTTAACAAACATATATTGTTTGTAATTCGCACTTAATATTTATCATAAACACTGTTCAATAGCTATAAACAAAAAAATATTACTTCAGAATATTATTAACCTACCATTGTTAGTATATAACAGCATTTATCTCAAACAAAAAATATCTTTAATGCAAACAACTATCGTCAAATTTCTTAATTTTAATCAAAACAACAAAATCATCCATTCAGGATTCACCGTAGTTACTTCTACGGTAACAATAAAACACATTTTAAATAACCATTAAATATTCACAATTTCTTAATTTAAGGGTATTTATTCGCTGGTAAACAAATCGGCAAAAGATATTTTATTTAAATATCAAAAGGATCCGTCGTCGCTAAACAACCACGATAAGGTGAAAATCACCAAAATAATTATCCATTCCATATTGGATGAAGCACCAGAAATAACGCAAGTATTAGGTTATGTACTAGAATTCCTACACAAAAGGTATCTTATAGATTGGTAATTTTAAAAAAACCGTCGAAGTCGATATGTGCAGAGTTTAAGTCACAATAAAATGAATGGTACATTTATTCATTTCTATAGCTATAGTAGCAATACCACATATAGTATATTGACAATTTTTCGTTTTTCGTGTTAATTACCGTCGATTTTAGATTAAATTGCCTTTTTTTTATTGAATTCCAGCAGAGTCAGGTTCCAAAAAACGCAAATGTTCATCATCGATTTCGGTCGGTAATGTTAATAAACACAACTAACTATGACCCTCTGTTGGAGTGCAGAATTTAGTGCCGACCCACCGTTAATGTCAATGTACAGGTTGACATGGAACTTGCAACGTGCAGGTGATAATTGAATGAATAAGTGAATTGAGAGTGTAAATGAAGCACAATGGGCCCAATATGGCATTGAGTATCAAATCGGTTGGGTTCCAAAAAATTAATTTTTTTATTTATATATTTATAAAATTTTCAAAGAGAATTACGTACAAATTTTCTGAAATATTGATTTGCTATAAATTATTAAATATTAAAGGTTTAACACTATTTTATATTTTAACTTGAACAAAGAAAATTTTAATCACTTGGGCGATATTATCTTAACCATATTTGATAAAAACACGGAGTATTAAGGTGTCTATTATACTCCTGCGGAATTTGGAAGAGCAGCTAAAGGCAAGCTTTTCAACGCCTATTTTAATAAAAAAAAAAAATGAGTGAGTTCATTAGTACTCTCAAGGAGATGTGTAAACATGGCGTGTGTATAGTACGTGGGTACAGTTTAGTTTGAAGGAAGAAGGAATGCAATTTTACTAACCAGAGTTTTTCATTTGTTTATTTTCGTTAAATTGGTCTATTACTCTTTCGGTATAATCGACGCAATTGGATTTTGGTAGCTAAAATAAGATATATTATATACTGTCGACTCTAACTTTAAAAATTTTCATTGAAAAACTGTACAATATGGTCGTCCCATATCTAGTAATAAATATATTTCGATCTGAGTTCATGTGCAAATCGAATTCGTCTCGCAGGAAGTTTATAAGTGGTTCAGCTTGAGGAACAGCAACATTAATATTGAAATCCCCGCTCATAATCACCGGCAAAAGATGATAGTCTCCTTGGAGAATTTTTGAAATTCTTTAGGATATGGGGCTAGGACGAAATGTATGAACTTCATTATGTCTTCGAAAGATTTATTCGGCTAGGTTAATACAACTACAGAAAGCATCTTATTCCCATTGAGAAGCTGAAGTTCAGCCGTTTATATATATCATCAATGAGTTGTGTTGTTACGCTCATACCAGTTGTTTGTCCAACGATGATTTCTTTATGGAAGGTGACTGTATGGTATGAGTATTCTATTTGAATTTTTATATATTGTTACTCCGGCAGCTCACTCACCGTCTCTCTTCAACTGAACGCAGATCTGGAAAAGCAAGAAAATTGAGCATCCTTGCGTGACTGTGTCAGTTAGGTCGAGGTGATGTGTATGACCTAAGACTCTGACAGTTCAATGTTAAAAACCAGACGTCATTATTATCTCGTACAAAATTCGCCATTACAACGGATAAAGCGGATTTGTGGTGCGGCGCAATAGCTAATTTTGAAGAAGACCCATTGAGGTCCCATTTTTACGTCCATGGTAGACGACATGATCATCGATAGCCGACGTGATGAACAGTCCTTCGAGACTCGTTGCTCGTGCTAAAGCAATATACACAATTTATTAACTGTGTCTTTTATCGTATAAGAGTATATACTGACTATCTCGTTATAGGTGACCACCCTGTGATGCATGAATTGTGGTGGCACATGAAGGTACGACGCTTTACATTAATTGTTGTTTATGCTTGTTGTTTCGATTAATAGTTGAGCTTTTTCTAGAAATAGGCACCAAACATCGGTCGATATTCGTTTTCTGCACCCATCCAGCTTCAAGCCTCCTGACCTTCTTGCCAACTTGTGAATTTGAACCGAAATCCATCCAGAGTCGCTTTACATTTTTTACTGTCAACGTTTTCATCGTTTTCGTTGTCCTGGTTAGGATGCCTATGCAATCGATATACATTAAACAGCCCATAGTTCCATTCGCCAGTCCATTTGTTACGTCAATATTGGTTTTGAAAAAGTACGGTAAATTATTTGTGTCCACTACGCACATTTTATGGATCTTTTGACGGAATTGCTACACCGGCAGCCCACTTACCATCTCTATTGAACTGAAAACACCATTCAAACGTAGGAATATTAACAAGTTCGTCATTGCGCAGCCAGGTCTCGAAAACCAAATGAATTGAGCATACCTGCGTGACTGTGACCTGAGACTCTGGTAGACTCAATCTGGTAGTTCAATGTTAAAAACGAGATGTCATTATAACCCCATTCAGTAGAAGACATGATCATTGATAGCCGACGTGATGAACAGCGCCTATAGAGACTCGTCACTCGTGATAAAGCAATATACAGCAGTTGTTGACTGTGTTTTTAATCGTATGAGTATGCAATTTCGTAATCGTAATTCGTATTTCATATCGTAATTTTTTTTTTGATTTTTCTGATCGATGGAAATGTCGATGGTTTCTATTTCATTCATTAAATTAATTTTTTCATTTTCCCTACTATTATACATATACATAAAAGCATGCCATGTATAGTAAAAATTGTTTTTGTTGAGTTGCTTTTTTTCAAACGAAGTAGGTATACGTCATTTCCGTTCGTTTCATTTACAAGTTTACTCTAATACAAAAAATTTTGGTAGGCGCGCGTAAAGATGTTTACACATCAAAAATATTTTATCGAAAGCTGGGATTATAACTAGGCGGAAACTATCAGCATTTACCAGTATTAGTAGATCTCACTCACATGCAGAAAATATCATACTGGATGATGATATTAAACTAGGAATTGACTTTTTATCTAAAAACGTTGAACCATGAACCAAAATTGAGAAAGAATGGAGAAAAACACATCACCATCGTAATCTTATATTGGACTCAAAAATTAGCACAAGTGACTATCTCAGTATCCTCTGAATAGACCACTTAGTCAAGAACAATTTAGTACATTGGCCGACAAAATTATTAAAAAAGGAACCGAATCCAAAAGCGGTGCAGTCAAATACTATCTCAATATTTTAAAAAATGAAGGTATAATTAACTTATTGGTGCAGATAATTTTTTGCAAATTTTAAATATTTTTCTGGTTTTATTTAACAGATACACGATTTAAGGAACTGATCAGTTTGTTAATTTTACCTCATATTGTACAAACGACATTTATATAAAAAAAACGTCCAAGTAAAATAGAAGTCCAAGAAAGCTTCATTCAACACGTGCAGGTATACTATTAACAAATTTAAGTATTTTAACTTTACAAGTCAATTTTAACCATTTTTTATATTTTAGTCGGGAACTGATGTCGAAAAAGCAAAACAAAACTTCATTCAACCTAGAATTCTATTAATCGGACAATTGTGTAATCCAACAGCAGCCATTACAGTTGCAGACAAAGTTTTTTATATTAAAAACCCAAATAATTGTTTAAAATCCTGTTTTGATATATTTTGTAAGCTGAATATAAACTACCCAGAAAAGTCAAATCATATTTGGATATTCATAGAGCGGCAAGTCTTCAATTTAAATATAACCAAGACAGCGTTACCAAATATTGACTTATTGATAAAATCACTTAAGTAGAACTAAACACTATAATAACAGATATTATTAAGATAAAATGATTATTTGTCTAGTATGTAACGTAGATTTTAGTGGTATAAATATTTATCTTAAGCATAATTTAATTTAATATAAATGTTCGTTTTTGAATTGTATTCTAAAATTCTCGTGTATTGAATCTATGAGAACACATTTCGCTACTCATTATTTTCAAAGCACTACGGGTGCTTTAAATGAAATAAATATAAATGAATTAAACGCAAATGGAACACAGGAAAGTTTAAACATTTGTGCTCCTAATTATATAAATAATTCTCAAGCTGATTTTCATAACATAAAATACGATATTATGTTAAAATTAATTGTGAATATTTATAATGAAAATTCGGTATCGAGGAAAAAAGTTTTGCAAATATTAAAACAAAATTTTCAAATTTTTAAGTTTTATATCGATAAAATTATCTCAAAAATGAATAATAGCGGAGATGAAATAAACCAATATTTACAAACATTAGCTGATAGTTGTAATCTTGGAAGTGAATATATTTTATTTAAAGAACTTGCTAGTGCTGATTATTTATTTTACCCTTAAACGCGTTTAATTAAAACTAATGTTCATATTATTAACTCCAATGAAGGATCCATTTTATTAAATAAAAATATAACTATTCAATTAATAAATTTGAAAGAAATATTTTCAAAGTTATATAATAAAACTAAAATGATTTTTGATATTATAGACTATATTGAAAATCTCAATAATGCTAATAATGGCCCAGTCATTCTCAACTACATTCAAAGCTTAAGTTGGGCAAAAAAATTAGAAAACGTTCATTTAACTGATGACATCTTAGTTTTACCTCTTTTTATATAATTTGATGATTTTGAGCCAAACAATCCGTTAGGATCCAGCAACAAACAAAAAATAGGAGCAGTATATTTAATCCCATGTATGCAACCTTATTTGCAGGCAAAATTAAGTCAAATTTACTTAACAATGCTTTTCTTTTCTTCCGAACGTAAACAATTAGAGCCAAATGGCAACAAACACATATATGTACTCCCTTAATAAACCAATTAAATTATTTGCCAAATTCGGGTATAGAGATAAATCATCCAAAGTATCGTAAAGTTAAACTAATTAATACCTTCTCTATAATTGGTCGAGTGCATCTAAATCCCAAAAACCCTGACGAACCTAATCGTATAAGTGACGGTATCATTATTCTCATTTATCAATACCATACACTGCAAACCATACAATCTGTACTCCTAAATCGCACAAATCCAAAAAGTTATGGCAAATGTAGAACGTACTTTACACCCCTCTACATTTTTTTAATTAACTTAAAATCGTTAGTTTTTTTGATTTTGGTGAAGCAATAAAGTAAAATAAGAATCCAAATTCGTTAGGAAGAACATAATTGTTTTCGTGTTCAAAACAACTAAAGCTTAATTAATCTGGCACCACAGATATTTAAAACGTTTGATGTAAATTTAGGTCTTTATGCATCAAAATTAGTATATTAGTTTCAAAGTACAAACGCCAATTTAAAATAGATTTCCATTTTATCATACTGTTAAAGTTAGCCGAAAGTTTCCAGCCGAAAGATAATGCAGATAGTGTCTTGAATACAGCAAAAATCAATTATGAACTAGAATTTAGGAGAATTTAGGATCGGGTTACATCATTCGGGTGAAGGAGAAATTATTTCAGTTTATAGGAATTTAAAAATCGATAGGAGCGAGCGTATAAAGAGAGTTTAAAAATAGTCAAGACACTATCTGCATTATCTTTCGGCTGGAAACTATCGGCTAACTTTAATAGGGTTATTTTATCCAAAGTAGTAGTGTTCCCACAAATAAATATTTTAACGATAATTTCGTTTCAAAACTGTTAATTTTTTGCTGTGAAATTTCAAAATTTTAAAAACAATTTTATTTTATTTCCGATTTTTTTTTATAATTGACATTTAACTTTCAATCATATTCAATTGATATTGATTACAAACATTTAATTCTAAATTGTTGCAAAATTATTTTGTTCGTTACAATGAAACGGTATAGTCAAATAAAATGTACTCGTAAATTGCCATCACATAGACTATTAGAATTCCAATGACTTGTTATTTACTCATATAAAAATTATATCACTTGCAAAGATAAAACATTTGTTGATTAAAAATTCAATTTAAATTCCCATCTGGTTCGAATTTATATACTGTAGTACCTGTATACAAGAATGCAGATTCTGTGTATCTACAAAAAATACTCTTTCAGCTATAAAAAATTATTTTATGGAAGTTCAAATTTCTTTTATATTTATTTTTTGTCTATTGCAATAAATACTGGAATAAAATACGAAAAAGCTCACGTTTGATAAAGTAATACATTATACCGTATCGAATTTCGTTGAAATATTTTTTAATCTTTGTTAACAATTCGCCTTTATAAATATACGAGAGTCGATCAATAAGTACCCGTGTTTGAAAACAGGTGGTGTTGCTAATGGAAGCGGCCCGACAGATTTTCTTACCGACGAAATCGTTGATAATATCTACGAAATGATTCTCGCTGATCCTGAACTAAAGTGCGCGAAATAGCAATTTTGGCTGCCTGCGATTTCTTTCACGCCTGACCTGGCTCCCTGCGATTTCTTTCTGTTGCCCAATATGAAAACATGGCTAGTTAAAGTAATGGCAGAAAAGTTGATTACGTTAAAAAAGAAAATTCAAAATTTTAAAACCTTCGTCTTCATTCCTAACACGGGTACTTATTGATCGACCCTCGTACATCATCGTCATAAATCATAATTTTATATTTTCATTTCAACTTCATAATTAATAACGGATATTAAAAATATTCCTCTTTAGGTTGAATTAATTAATAGTTTTAGGAGAAAATTTTAGTTAATTATCCATTAAATTTAAATCATGACATCTGATCGTAATTTGACCTTGCAGACATATAAATTTTAGAAATACCATAAATTTAATTTTATCGTCTCAATTAAATTTTATTTTAAAAGTAGATTTTTTGTGTCCTTAAAAAGGACGACAGAGTCAGGGATATATGATTATATATAGTTAGTATGTATATACAAACGCATAAATATAATGATAAGAACATATTTTAAGTTTTTTTTGTGGGATTGTGAGCGTGCTTGTGTGTGCTTTTGTAAATAAATTAATTTGTCAAAAATATCATCACATAAAAAAATTTCACGGCCACAAAATATAATCAACTTTTGTTTTTATATTTTATATATCGTCATCATTGTAATCATCGCAATAAGATAGACGAACCTAAAAGATAATTATCTTGGGTATAGCAAGAACCGACAAATTCATATATAAAATTTTATGATTTTTGGGATTTTATTTTGGATATTTTGTTTTGGTATTCATTGCTTTATACATATATGAATTGTATATGCTTTATAAATTTTGACATTTTGATCTAATAAAATATAAGACAAACACTATTTTATTGTGTTCATAATAAATATATGTGGTACCGTAAATATATAAACACCGCCGCATATATCAATAAAACATAATACATAACGATATGAATAAAATGTTATAATTCATAGCCGCAGAGGAAGCGAAATTGATTGTGTACAGAACATAAAAATTATACAAGGTTAATTCTCGGGTTCAGATTCAATCGTAATTGAATTTTTTATATTACGTTCTTGTTTGCTTGATTTTTCTGTTCGTCAATAAAATTTATTGTCACTCAATTTAGTCATATATGAGTGATTTGAGTTTTTGTGATTCAGTTTATTAAAATATTGCAAATTGTTTCGGCGACTCTAGTTTAGTCTATAAATATTACTTGTAATTATGTCTATATATCTTATAGAATCAAAATCTTTAGAAAAACTTAACAACATTTTAACAACGTGGCGGCTTACATAGGTACTAAAATTTGTTGTCGGCAAAAATACATAAAATGCTGGGATATTTATGCATATGCAGGGAAATTAAAATTAATGGTCTAATTCGCAACCTATATGAGCGTGTTGTAACTGTAAAATTTTCTATATCAAGATTTTGTTATCGAATAATTCGAAAAAATGTTAAATTTCGAAACGGTGCCAATTGTAGTTTTTGAGCTTTTAGATAAAATTATTTAATTAATATTAATTAATTTTCTTATATGCGCCTAAATGTTGACAAAGCATTACTGCATGTACAGTCAAAACAAATAGTTTGCTGCAATATAAAAATATTTTTTTAAGGTACACAAATAAATATCGCCAACTGTACTAATATCGTTTTACAAATTTACAATACATTTTTTTTTAATTTACTTCTAAATTTATTTACATAAAATTCAATACTTTTACGATATACAAACATAACAAATGTTTTTTTTAAATCAATTTATGCCAATATTCGAGTGCCACACTGTAATTTAATAGAATATTTTAAAATAAAATATAATACATTGTGGTTTCAGCGGCAAATTTATTTCTCCACTTTATTTATCCTTCTGAGCTACTAATCTTCTATCATGATGATAGATGTTGCAACTTAGTATAGTTTTGTGATGATTCTGGAAGTATTACATTTCAAACAAAAATTGAAAAATTCAAATATTAAAGACGAGTAACCTTTAATCATAAATTAGAATTTCAATGATATCTTTATACGAACAACATAGACGGTAGTTTAGTTTTATATTTTTGAGGATTGAAATTTGTAAATTTAGGATATAGAAACTTATTCATTTTATTAGTGATCCTGAAAGGTAATGACATTATTAATATCAAGCGCTAACCATACCTGAATCTCCTTCTCCGATGGTAATTAAACATTGAGCAAAATTTGCATCCAAAAATATCATAGAAACAGCTTTTAGTCAAAATTCGTTCGAAGACTCAACAACCCTCTAATGTACCAAAAAGGCAATGTAACGACCCGTACCAAGCATCCAACTTACCAACTAACAAAACCTTACTTAACAAATTAGTGAGAAAATGGTTTTGTAAAATAATTCATTCGGAAAATTCTCAATTTTGAAGATTTATTAAACCACAATTTAATTTAAACATAGAGTGGGTCGCCGCATGTATAATTGGATAGTACCCCTTTGATGGACTCCAGCAGTCCAATTTCCAAAATTTTTTCGATGTTTTAGGCTTCTATTTAGCGAATCACTGATGAAAAAAATCCAACTGCGTCAAATCACAACTTCGCGCATATCCAAGTTATGATCTCCAAAACGGCTGATTGGTTGTCAAATTGGGCGCGAATAAGATTGATTGTCGGTAGGTTTGTATGTCATGTGGCGCCATCTTGTTGAAGCGAAATATTGTTTACATTTAAAGCATCGATTTGCAGCTCGATTCTGGTTGTTCCTATAGGAAAAGGAATTAGGAAAAATATTTTCATAGTATTCAAGTCAAAAATATCAATTTCAGGCCTACTGAGAAATCATGTTTGATCTAAAATTTTATAATTTAGGAAATATTTTTTCCGTATCGAAATAGGATAGGAAAAATATTCCCAATTTAATTTTGTTTAGAAAAAACATTTTTGTGACAAAAATACTATGAAAATATTTTTCCTAATTCCTTTTCCTATAGGAAAAACCAGAATCGAGCTGTTGAGGTCATAAAAATGATCAAGAACCGACAAATTGCTTTGGAACGGTTGCCATTGACGGCAATGGTATGTCCAGCATCGTTTTCGAAGAAAACTAAACTAGGCCAATTATGCGACTGAGGTTTTTGGTATTTTTGTCAGGCTGTTGCGATTTCTAACGTGTTGCTGTGATCGGCGTCGTGTTGAGGTCAATAAATTGTGTCCCACACTATGGACCACAGCCGCAATATTCACGGGCAAGTACGCACTGTCCGAGTTCGGGGAACACTTCTGTCGTCCAATAGCAAGCGTTTCCTATGAATTTTTTAAAATTCGCACGGTTTGGCTATACAACACTGACTTGAAAAGAGGTTTTCGGTATTTCGAAACGCCTCTTACCCGAAATCATGATTGTCGTTCAAAAAAGTGTTGCCATACGCTATGATTTAAAAACAAACCCACAAGCCGTAGAAAAATCAGCTGAAAAAGATTAGATTTCTGAACTACTCATCTTTAGTTGGAGAATTCTCTTCCTTGGGAATTCGAGAAATTGTAGATTGGAGCCAAATTAAAGCTTTAAATACCAAATAAAATTTTCTATATACTAGAAAAATGTAATTATTTTCTAGAAAATTTCGAGAATAAAATAACTTTGAAATTCTCACATACTTTCAGATCATTCAAATTAAGACAATAACTTTTATGTCCACGGTTGCCCCAGTTTGGCCAACCCAAGAAATTGTTTTGAAGATTAGAGCCTGCTTTTTTGAAATTGTCTTGTTGGTAATTTAAAAATTTGTGCGCTCTATAATTTTTTAGTGGTGCTTTAAAGGGCTTACAAACCTGGCGAATATGTGTAAGCAATACAGCTTTATTTCTTTCTGATGGCTATAGTTTTTTATCTAAATTTCTAATTATCAATTTTATTATGAAATACAATTAATGGTATGTACTATTTGGTGTTTAACTTTGTTGATTTTATATTTCATGAATTTCTTGCATCAATTTACTTATTAATCACAATTAAGACATTGAAAATGTTTTTAAGACCAATTGCTCAAATTTCGTAAAGGAATCACTGTGATTTTATTCCAAAATTATTCCTGAGAAGACCAAAAATAACTCTCGGTTTCTCGAGAATGAAATAAAATAGAGAAAGGCATATCTCTTTTTCTGAACCACTCTCAAAATTACCACTTCACTCATTTATCTAGAGACCCTTTCATGATTTTAATGTCTATGACCAATTGAAAAACTTCGCGCGTAACTGTAATGTCTTTGATTTTTTTGCATTACAGTCGGTGATGCAAAAAAAGCAAAGGCAGCGTCCAGACATACTTATTGCCTATAATAAAATTGAATTACTTTACATCTCTCATAGTGCACGTTCATAAGGAGAACCCTACTGTTTTGATTCTTCTTACAACACCAGAGTGTTGTAATTGATCCGTGTTTCGTTCACGGATGCGAAACGGCACAAAAACTCGATTTTGTTGCGGCTGAAAATAGCCAAACACGGCGATTTTTCGCGAAAATGTGCAGATAGCTTATTTATGGCTTAAAGTCACCGACGTAAATTAATATTTTAATAACTTTTTATAATAATCTATAAAACAATATTTTTTCTATTTTAAAATTCTGTACAAAAAAGGCAGGGTCGCTTAAGTGATTTTAAGCGAAAATGCTTTTTTGGTGCTAAATTTACTCTACACGAATTTGTCTATTATGAATAAATTTTTGTTAAATTGCCGTTAAATTTGAAAAAGTTTTGGTAAAAAAAACTATCGCCTATCTACATACAAAAAATTTGACAAATGAAAGAATCGCCTAAGTGACGAAAAAATTGATGTACCAAATTTTTTTTACATTTAAGATTAAATTTGAGTTTTTAAATTTTTTAATTAAAATCCATACTTCACCAAAATTTACTTACATAAGTCATTTTTTCAATATTTAATGGTTCAAAGTATCAAAGCAAAAGTGAAATAAAAGATTCTTTCATAATTTTATTTTTCATAAATTTGTGCTAACCTTACTTAAGCGGGTATTTCATTTTTCAGTTAGTGTAAAATATAAAATATGCCGTTTATTGGTTTTTTTACGTGTGTTAGGAATTAATAATCATACATAAGTGTTTTTCTCTGAAGTGCTGATAAAATAAACTATCATCTCGCATTGTAGTTTGAAGCAAAAAAGAATATCTAAAGTGATAAGATAAGCTAAGAACAGTCAACATGTCTTTGCGATCAATTAAAATGATGAATATTGCAAGAAAAATTGGTACAGCAAATTCAACTTCGAGTGCGGAGCCAATTTCATCAGACATGTATTTTGTATTTTCTTTATATTACATGTTTTAGTTATTTTGATAATTTTTATATTAGTTGAAGATGTGCCACTCGAATTCAAGAATATTACAGAAATCGCTTACTGATCCCAAATAACGCGATTCTTATTCGGAAACTGATATGTCTAAACAAACCATAAATTACTAAATGCAATCAAATGTTACCGAAAGTATTAATTGCAACCAAATATCTGATTTGTCGCAACATAATTAAACCCATAACGATTCTAGTGAAAGTGAAAATATTATTGAATCGTTTGATGACAGCGACGTAGACCAAGATTTCATTCCTCGTAATGTCAGTGATTGCAGGATGGAGCCCAATTTTCATCTGACGACGAATTGTCTGATATTTCCGAAATCGCTGCTATCATTGAAAAAAAAAACTTATGCTCCGAGCATGAAAGCCATCTTGCAAATATCAACTTAGATAAACCAAGTAGTTCATCTGCTGCTGTAAATAGTGACTTAATAGATCAAAATGTTTGGTTAAAGCAAACTGTAATTCCAAAATCTAAGAATGGGAAAAGTAAAGAAAGATTTTGTAAACCATTGGATGAATATCAAATGAAGTGTCGAGCAAAAATTACGTACGATGACCAAAAAATTATATTTAGAAAGTATTAGGGGCTTACTTCTTACACTTCAAGCGGCTTATATCTATCTGGATTAATGAAGTTTGCAGCAAGAAACGAGCTACATTAAACAAGAGTACTACTGATCCTCGAAATAGAACTCATTCTTACATATTTAATTTGGAAATTAGGAGAAACCGACAGCTATATTAAGACAATCGGGAAAAAGATGACGATTAATTCTTTTTACAACACTGTCATAGAAAACCGTGGAAAAAGAACACCAGTTAATAAGCTTTCGGATAGTCAAATTGAAGAAGTACTTGCTCATATCAATAAATTACTTGCTTATGAGAGCCATTATACTCGGAAAATGTATAAACTATACGCCGAAGAACATGATAGTCCTATTTCAATTACCAAATACTCGGAAATTTTCAAAGATATGTATGTATTTATTTAGTGTAATCATATTAATCAAACAGACATATTTATAATAGGTTTAGGACTGTCTTCAAAAAGCCAAAAACTAAATGGCGCAGATGCCGCATACAAAACAAAAGATAATGATAAAAACATTACGCGAATGAATTCGAAAACACAACTTTATACTTTTGATCTGGAAAAATGCTTGCCTACACCTCTTGTGTATTCGAACATATCGTTTTACAAACGTCAATTATGGACGTATAACTTAACTGTCCATGATTGTATAACAAACCAACCATACTGCTATATGTGGCACGAGGGAGAAGCCAAACGAGAAGGCAACGAGGTAGCTTCTTGTCTTCTTGAACATGTTTTGTTGGAATCTTCGGACACTAAAAATATAATATTTTACAGTGATTGTTGCAGCGACCAAAATAAAAACTCGTTTGTTTCAATTATGTTCATGATGTTTTTGCAAAATAAGACTAATGTTACTCACAAAATCGACCACAAATTTTTATTACCAGGTCATACTCATATGGAGTGTGATGTGGATCACTCTGCCGTTGAACGAAAAAAAAAGAAAACTCTCGTTCAAATACACCATCCGAGAGAATGGTATCAATTTGTCCGTACTGTCGGTACAACTCGCCAGTTTAAAGTTTTTGAAATGACACAAAACCAATTTTTTAATTTTGCGAAAATTTTCAAAACCAAATGCATGTGGCGGAATACAGATCAGGAAGGAAATAAATTTAAGTGGTCCACGGTGTAATGGCTTCGGTACACAAGCAATTTTGGGATTATTGAATATCAAAATTCTTTAACAGAAGACGAACCATTTAAGTCACTAAATATACGTCGACGTGGTATCGGATTACTACGTATATCCGACCTTCAGCTTAGCTATGATAGCCACCAGATCATAAGCTAGGAAAAGAAAAAAGATCTGTATACGGATTTTGTCTCGAAATGAGTGTAACCGAAATGATATAGTAGTAGCATTTGTGTTTGTGTTAGTTTCGTGCGTATGATTGTTTTACTCAATATGCAAGCTCGAATAGGCTAATGTATTGAGGAGCACGATTGCGCTTTTTGGCACTCAAAGAGTTAACCATTATTTTTGTGTTGTTTATGCATTTTTAATTTTTTTTGTATATTTAACATTTTATTTTTAAAATTTATGAAATTTAAAATAAATTTATTTATAAAATTTTATTAATACAGATAAAATTAATTTATGATAAAAAAAAATTAAATATAAAATCTGTTAGCATGTTAAAAAATGACACACCACAGCTCGAGAGCAGACGTAATGTGCTGAGAAAAGGAAATAAGCACGATAACAATTAAACCGATTCGCCCGGATCGCATTACTTTGATACTGTTCATCGTACAAATGACACAAATACGAACAAAAGAAAAATACAAATACAAAGACATAATTATGTTTTCTACACAGTGTACGTATTCGATTTTTTTTTGCTTCACTCATTTTAAATGAGTAACACACGAGACAAAATCGATATATTAATTTTTCTTTGGTCTCTGGTGTGTTGTAATGGATCCATGTTTTGCTCGCGGTTGCGAAACGGCACAAAAACTCGATTGGATTTCGGCTGAATATCGCCAAACACGGCGAACACTTGTCGCGAACAACGTGCGGATAGCTTTTTCAAGGCCAAATTTTCATGTAAAACGTGATATACCCACTCAGTGCCTACAGGCTCAGTCACCTCACGTACTGCGTCATTCTACGAGCGTCAAATGTTTGCCGAATGGATTTTATCGACTATTTCCGGCGTGACTACGGCACCGCAATGGTACTGCATTTATGTAATCGTATTACAAATATTGCACTGAGAAAAATTTTGGTTTGTAAAATTAAAAAACGAAGTTTTTAATTTCAAAAAGTTATACATTTTTTTGAATTTAAAAAGTATATTTTTGAAATTAAATGAAATTTTTGTAAACTAATAAATAGCTTTTTTATTTTAATAACATATCTTGTAAAATGATTTATAAAATACTTCTTAAATTTAAAATTTTATTTATTTAAACAGAATAATTTATTTCAAAAGAAGAGTGTTTGAATTTTAATACTATTTTTTTTGAAAATAATGACAACTTATTAAAATGTTTATATTTATTGTTTTGCCAGAAAACCCGTTATTTTTCAATTCGTCTATATTTTATATAATTCGCTAAATCGATGTTCTTGTGTTATACTAAAGGTATAAAGGTTTATTTTTTTTCAGTTTGGTCGTTGAAACCTGATGAGTAGACCAACTTTTTATCAGTACGAAACCAAACTGCCCAGTCAGAACTTGAAGAGGTTCTCATTATATTTTTTAAGGGTTGTGTGTATTTTTACACAATGACCCTGGGGGTAAAAATTTGGGGAGGCGGAGTTAATTTTCTACTTTTTGTGGTAGAAATATTATGTTATGAATAGATGACCTCTTTGTTTTTGCTTACTTGAACAGTCGCAAACATTACGCATTATTAACAAACGGATTACTATCGATATAATAAAATTTTGACATTTGTTAAAAAATAATTAATTAAAAATTAAAATAAATATTTTAAAGCTAGCCAATAGTTTTTTATTCTTAAAAACAATCTCTTAAAATTTAAGAAAACTATTTGACATAAGTAAGGAAAGTATTTTTGAAAATAAAAACATTTTTTTTATTTTTATAAACAAATTTTTCGAAAAAATTTATTTTAAAATTAAAAAGATTATCCTTTTGTATATTTTTTACTTTTACTGGTTTTTTTCTCAGTGTTATGAAAAAGTTTATATTTATTGTTTTTCCAGAAATCCCGTTGTTTTATTTTTCAATTCGTCTATATGTGATATAATACGCTAAATCGATATGTTCTTGTGTTATTCTAAAGGTATGAAGGTTTTAATTTTTGCAGTTTGGTCGTTGCATTGCATCCTGAAGAGTAAACAAGAAAGAACTTGAGGAAGTTCTCATTATATTTTAAAGGGTTGTGTGTATTTTTACACAATAGCTCTGGGGGCTAAACATTTGGGAGGAGAGGTAATTTTCTACTTTTTGTGGTAGATACGTATATTATGTTATGACATTTGTAAAAGTATCATTATTTTAAAATTCACCTATCGATGGGAAAGAGGGTTACCCAAGAATTACAGAACATTTTATTAGTTTTGTTTCGAAAATTTCAGATTTTCTTGTACATTATACCACATAACACTCCACTATCCCCTTCAGACTTGATCCAAATATTGCGTGGGCTTACCTAGGCCTATGACCTTTCTAATAAACATAGTGGAATTGATGGGAATGTGGGTAACTCAAAAGATATAGGACTTTTTATTAATTTAGTTTCAAAATTTATTCTAATTTACACATACGGGCTTGGAAATTTGGTAAAATTATTTAGCACTTGACACATTCGTGCTATATATTCTGATTATTTAGAGGTGATAATAGAACTAGGTATTTATCCATTGAGATCACAATTGTGTACGTTACGAAAGAGAATCATGAAAAAAACCATTACAAACTATGGGTATTTAAATACACATTTGTGTAAGGTGAACATAAATATACGAAAAAAATATTGTCTGACCTTTTCCGGATATAATAATATATCTTTCGACTATAAAGTATTTTTTCGGCTGAGATAACAAAAACAATAGCTGCATTACCTTCTTTCGGCTGGAATAGCAAAGACACTATCTACATTACCTTTTGGCTAACTTTAACAGTATGGTAAGTTTTATATTTAATTTATTTTTTGTTAATATATTTTATATTTTACTTTTGTTAAATTTGAAATCAAAATTGTAATGTACTAAATCGATTTCCTTTAATATTTAAATAAATAAAGTTTAAATAATGAATTAATTTTAGTATTGGAACTACAAATAAATTACGTCCGTTTTCAAAAAGTGGCTCTGACTGTAATAAACTTTTTATAGTGACAGCTGAGACAGATTAGACATATTCTGCCATTAACATTCATTTTTTATTGCTTTGAGTTTCATACAAAACGTGTTTTTTATGGTGTTGAATATGTCAGATTTTGTGATAACTAAACAAAATTTGCGGTAAGTGTTAATTTTTTGTTTTAATTGGAAGCTGAACCACATCGAATGCTTGTGGAAGTTTACGGTGACAATGTTCCAACCGATAAATCATGTAGAGAATATGGTTTCGACGCTTCAAAAATGATGAAGATAAGCCTCGCTTAGGACAGCCAAAAAGTTCGTGGTCGATGAATTAGAGGCATTTTTCGATGATGATCCGACTCAAACGTAAGAGGAGCTTGTCGATACATTGGAGGGTCACCAAACAGCAAACAGGTTCTATATGATTGAAATATATGGGCATGATTCAGAAGCAAGGCAATTGGGTCCCTTATGAAATGAAACCAAGAGACGTGGAATATAAATTTTTTTCATGTGAGTTGTTGCTTCGAAGGAAACAAGAAACGGTTTTTTTTTACATCGGATATAGTGACTGCGGTGACCAGAAGCTGATCTTCTACGATAACCACAAGAGCCAAAAAACTACACTTTGCCTGTCCAATCGTTGCCGTCGCCCTCAACATACACACTAAAGACGAACATCCATGGTTCGAAGGTTATGCTGTGTATCTGGTGGGGCCAAAGGAGCGTTGTGTACTAAGAGCTGCTAGGTACAACGTGGCGATTGCATTACGGGCGAACAGTACATACTACATTTAATCCGCTTGAGCCGTGAATGATGGTCAAAAGACGAAACGTTTTTCAGAAATAAGATTTACAAATTGCCCAATTTTATTTTAAAATAAACGTATTTTAAAAATTTAAAAAGCGAACCGAATTAATTTGTAATACGGGTAATTTATTATAAGATAACTGACTTAATAAAAATAAATTTAAACGTTAATTTTGTATTTTTTGAGTGAAATTTGTGCGAAAATAAACACAATTTAATTTTTTTTCATCAGCTGGTTAACATTCATGACTCAACGGGCTAAGTGTTCCGGTTTAGGGTTGCGTTATTATGAAAATCAATAAATTAGCTCCAGAATTCACGCTAACTCGTTCCATAATTCCACTTTTCGAACTATCACAGTGCGCGCAGTACATTACAAAAAAATATTACAAATTGTTGCACATGGTTAGGATTAATTTTGTCTTTCAATACTGATTTAAATAAAATAAAGTTTAGAAATTGTTCCTTCAATTAGAATGTTAGTACGAGACCAGACCATAAAACAGCAATCGTGTTTTATAATCTCCTGTGTATAACGGAAGGACAACGAAATTCTTAAATAAAAAAATTAAAATAATTTATTATATTTTACGTGATCTAGCATAAATATTTTCGTTGTAACATAATTCGTTTTCCTTGTATACACACACACAGTACATAATTCTATTGTGTTTGTGTATGATTTGATCCTTATTCTTTTTGCTTCCCAAAATTCCTAAGTAGCATTTGAATAGAATTTTTTCCGTACATTATTTCAAAAACGAATAAAAAAAACTGTCAAAATCCTTTATATATATATTTTTTTTAAGTGAGGATTTATTTCGTACGACATGAAATTTTTATTATAGAGCGCAATCAAATGTTCATTATACCGGATATAAATGATTTTCACTTAAATTC
Source organism: Nephrotoma flavescens (assembly GCA_932526605.1). Lineage (NCBI taxonomy): Eukaryota > Metazoa > Arthropoda > Insecta > Diptera > Tipulidae > Nephrotoma > Nephrotoma flavescens. The sequence continues at coordinate 52,018,321 of OW052221.1, read as the reverse complement.
TATCTAGATGGATAGTAACTGTTACGGAAAACTTTTAATTATGACAACAATAACTTTCTATGGCATTCCTTTCTTATGTTAAGTGTATTGCATAATAATCATGATAATGAGAAGGATAATGGTTATTTATCTTCATACATACAATGTTTTTTTATAAAGGAAGGATAGATACCCTAATTATTTGCATATTAATTGATTATCATATACGAAGAGTGGCTGCTAGTTTTTATCTATTATGTAACAAGAACACAAAAAACTAAAAAACTCGATATTAACATAACAATGAATTTGAATACAAAAGAATAGCTTAATGAAAGTAAAGTTCTTCTGATAATAATGAAGACTCTTGTAAAAAGGTATATAGGGATTAAACCTAATCAACATTATAGTTGTTGTTGTTTTTAATTATAAAATCTCAAGAAAAATTTTAATTTTACTTTATGGATGTATTTATATAGGATAGAGGTGACTTGGTGCTCACAAAGTTCAATCACCATAAGGTATAAGGAATTTTAATTGTTTATGTATCATCTAACCATCTATATATATGCTATAATCAAGACGAAAACCATGAAAGTGTTTCAAAATGTCAATTTTAAACGAATATCGAAAATTAATTGGTTATGCATTTTAAACCTTAATTGAATTCAATTTAAAAAACAAAACTAAAAATATTTTGTGTTTCATCAAAATGAAATCGAATTCTTGAGTGACAAATAATGACTTGACGCATTTTGATTTTTTTTTTGTTTGAGTATCGCCGCCGCGGTCGCTTAGTACTTTAGATTTTGGTGTATTTTCGATTTCTTTTGGTTTGTTACTTATATGAAACCTAAAGACATATATTTCAAAATCGATACGTATAATAGTATACATTTTTTTTATCTTCTTAACGATGACAATGCGCGGTCTCCGGGAGGTCTTTTGAAATATATCATACAATTATTGGTGAATCGATTGATTGACTTAATTGTGTGTGTTTTTTTTCTGTGAGTTGGCAATTATTAGTCATTAAGCACACGATTCGATTGAAATTAGTTTAATGATTTTACACAGCATATTGAAACATGTTTTGAAAGTTATGGTTTTGAAAAGGAATTTAAAAAAAAATTGATAATCAAAATTTACTTTTTGTAAAAATTTTAAAATATACTTAGCCTTCGAAGTAATTTGGGGTCTAAAATGACAATAACGTTACACTAAATATACAAATATAAACGAAACGTCAAAACGTCACATTCTCACACACAAACCAATTTTATTTCCGAAAATCAAATAAAAAATTTTTTCACACAGAAAAAATGCAATCTTTAATTTTGTTTGCGCAAAGGCAAATAATTTAAAATTTCGTAAAATTATTTTAGACCGGAAACCAGTAGTGGCTTTCGAAAACATGCTTATTCGTGAGTCTAAAAAATAATTATAAATTGAAATTAAAAATTGAATTATAAATTAAGGTGAGTATGCACCATCTGCTTATGTTTTGCTTGATTAAGTCGACAAGTTGTCGATAACGCGCGACGTCAGAATAATAAGGTTATGTCTAACATTTTTGAAAAAATTGAGTTATAAATGGATTACCACTAATTTGAGGTTGATCTTTCAAATGGTGTTGTCAGATTTGAAAATATCCCACTATTAAGAGAGATAGTGTTATAACAGAGTGCTAAGTGAAGTCAATTTTACTTCTATAATTATTGATAAATGTTCGATAGAACTCTGTTTTACAAAAATTATTTCATTTTGCTTTCCATTCTCCCGATAGAACTTTTTTATTTTTTTTCTGCTGATACACCTGTTTTATTCAAATAAAATAATAAATAATATTAATGTGTCAAATTTTCGCGCTATTTTCATTCACTTTCGAGCGATGATAATGAAAACATAGCATAGTTGTGTAGTTAATTTTATTTTATTTTTAATTGTGTACGTGAAGTTTAAAACAGTTATAAGGTGAAATATTATTTAGTTATTAAGGTGAAGTTTCGTAATTTTAAAAAATTAAGTGAAAATGTCCCTATCTTCGTCAAGCCATGAGGAAAACCCAAATAGTGGAGATTGAAATACCACACAATTCAAATGACTTTATAATCGATGATACAGAAATTTTATCAATAATAGTCACACAAAAGGATCAAATCCCAGTCTCTACTAGTGATATAGTTTACGAGCCAGTATCAGCAACAGATGCATCAGACGTTGAGCAAAAACCTTCGAGCTCAGGTTGTTGTGAACCGGTAAGATTGTATTCTTGACTTTATTGCGACTATTTTAATATCTTTGTATTTATTTTATTGTAGGCTTATACACGTAAACGAACAAGAAAATCGGATAGTTGGCAAATTACCCAACGACGAAAAAAGTTTCAGGTGGGTATGGAGTTCACCAACCACAGAGGTAAAGTGCGCCCAAAAAAGGAAGTAAAAAATTTGAAAGATTGCTTGAAAGTATGTAAATTGCTGTACGCAAAGAATATAAGTGCCGCCGAACGATCGAATATTTTCGAAAATTATTATTCATTGGACCAGATGGGAAAATATAATTTTATTTCATCAACCATCCAACGAATCGAGACGAAAAGAAAATCAGTTAAAAATCACGCTTCGCGTATAGATTTTTCTCATTTTACTATTATTTTTATTTAAACGGCAATCGTATACCTGTTTGAAAAAAATTTTACTTGGGGACCCTGGATATATCCCAGAAATCGATTTATACGGTTCATCGAAAAATTAATTCGTCTAATATAGTATCCAAAAGTGCAAGAGGAACCACAAGCTCACGAAAAATAGATCAAGCCAGAGTTGATATCGTTAAGAGATACATTGCAAGTTTTCCATGCATTGAGTCTCATTATTGCAGGGAAAAAACCAAAAAAAATATCTAGACAATAATCTCAATGTCTTAAAGATGTACGACTTGTATGTAGTATATTGCGAGGAACAAGAAATAGTACCAGTTAAGGAAAGCTTTTACAGAAGCATATTCAACACTGAATTTAATTTAGACTTCGTTAAACCAAAGTCAGATATATGTAGTGTTTGCAAGCTTCATAAAATCGACGCATCACGGCAAAAAAATGGAGTCTTCGAAACCCATAATGCTCTGAAAAACACAACGAGAGAGTTAAAAGAAGCCGATAAGAAATCGGGCATTCCTATTATTTGCTTCGATATATGCAAAAAGTGATTACGTGCCCCAGGAGTAATATCGATTCATCATATTATTTAACAAAATTGAACGTTTATAATATGACTGCACATTTATCGACCACCAAGACTGTGTACTGTGCGATGTGGAATGAGGCAGCAATGGGCCGTACTGGTAACGACATAGCTTCGGCTTTGCATAAGATTCTCGAACGTGTCTTTAAAGACAATGATTTAACTCGGTTAATCACTTGGAGCGACTCTTGTGTTCCGCAAAATAAAAACTCGTACATATGCTCGTACGTATGCTGTCCAACTATTTTTAAAAAAGCATCCTCAAATTTCTTCGATAGAAATGCAATATTCTCTCCCTGGCCACTCTTGCATCCAAGAGGTCGACCATGCACACAGTGAAATTGAGAAAGTGATGTCAAGAAACGAGTTTTTTTCTCCAATTGGTCTAATCAGGCTCATAAAAACCATCAACAGAAAAAAGCCTTATATTGCCATTCAATTGAAACCTGAAGACTTCAAAAATTTTGATATACCGGCGAAAAATTTTAATTACAAGGCTGTACCTTTTGCGTCCTTGAGAATGCTTGGCTTTGGCATTAATTTATATATAATCAAGCACAATTCCACATATTTGTCAGAGAATTGTCAGGAAGTGTCAATTAGACCAACCGTAAAATCTACCATGGTAAGCAGTAATCCAACAAAAACTCCCGAAATTCTTTGGCACGATCCTCCAGTAAGCATGCTAGGGAGTACAAATTTACCGATTTTTCAATTTACCGGTAAACGGTAAATGTTGTATAAGATCGGTAATTTATCGAAAATTTGCCAGTAAATTGAATTAAAATAATGATTTGAAACAGTATTATGCCTCAGGTATTAAACCAGTGATTAATATTGGTAAGCCAGTGCTTGAAACAAATTTATGTACTTTATAAAATAAAATAATAAATAAATTCATCACATAAATTTAAAATCTTACAAAATAATTATTTGTATACAGGGTGTTTGGCGCATGAACCGACAACGGTTTTTGTCAGAATGGGGATGGGGTGTAGGGGTCATTTAGTAGCTTTCATCCTGTAAAATTGGTTTTCTGGGTAGCACGGTAATTGAGATATAATGGTTTTTTCGACCTGTTGGTCATGGTTTTTTGGTTTGTAGTCGTAAAGGCGCGAAATGCCTTTTTTTGTATTCTGTAATGTAATTTTATTCTAAACAAATCCTTGTTTAATACTGTTGGTTTGGAAAGAGTGACTTGTGGGCTTCCACATCCTTAAAGGTTTGTGGAGGTGCCAAAGGTGTCACCATCTAAATTCATTTAGAAAAGACTAATGGTTATTTCGGGATTAGATTTGTTTTGAAGATTCTCTAGTTTATGCCTTTTCCAATGGTATGCTGACATATCGTGGATGCCACTCGTTTCGTGTCAAGGTACGAGATGTTATTTTGTCGGGGTTCTTTGTGTCAGGGTTAAGAAAATAACATTTAAGTTATTTATAAATCTGTAATCAACTTCATTTATTAGATTTTGTTCAAAACGACCTCCTCAATTCCGTATATGCCTGCGCGGCATCTTTTTTAATCTCTACGATTGTTGTGCGAAGTTGCATTTCATATTTCATTTTTTCAAAAGTGGCGCTTATCCTTTCAATTAAAATTTCGCTTGTGGGTACCTCTGTTGCGTACACAAATTCCTTAGCACGTCCCCAGATATAAAATTCCAGTGGTCTGAGGTATGGGGACCACGTGAGCAAATAAATTGGGCAACCCTTACCGATCCTTCGGAATGAATCATCTTAGTATCCTCTATCCGATCATTGGTTATGTGCCACACAGGTGGTAAAATCAGCGCAGGTAGCTCATTCTGAATAAACTCGAGAAAAATATTTCCGTAAAGTCGTTCTGGCACATAAAATGGACCGATACGGTTTCGAACAATAACCCCACTCAAACATTAACGCTGGATTTCCTGCCTTTTCTTGTATGGATTTCGGCTTTCATTGGGGCAGAAGCAGATTGTGTAAATTCACAACTCCCAATTTTGAATCATTTTCAAAAAGCTATCATCCTCGCTATGCAGTATAAATCTATAAAATTCCAGCCGTCTAGTATTATCACCCTTTTAGAGACTTGGAACAATTAATAACAAGAACAAAGGGAAAAACGAGGGCACGTCCGGTAGACATTTCCTCATTTTCAACATTTTCTTAACCCTGGCTGGAATGACTGGCAGAGTATTGTTTAATATTTTGACCACGAAATGAGAGATTTCTGTGACATGTCAGTGTGCCATTAGAAAAGCCATTGGAAAATGCATAAACTGGAGAATTTCTTGAAGCATAACTAATTTCAAAGTGGCCTTTCGTTTTTTTTTTTATTAATTTAGATGGTGATGTTTTTCTTCACATTTCTTCGGATTTGGAAGCCCATGGGTCGTTTTTCTAAGACCAGTTGTATTGAATGGTGATTCATTTGGAATGTGGTCGCATTGCGGAGTGCAGTGGAAGTTGTTTCGTGACCTTACCAACTGCAAGCAGGGGGTGACTTAATGGCCGAGGGAAGTTATGACCGGGTACGAAGAAGTCCAGGAGGCTGATGACTCAATTGGATCTGTAAAGATGTTACAACTCATTGGTCATAACATTTAAACTAATTTCCCATTTTCATTTTTATTAATTTGTAAATTGTTATTGATCGCGTTGTGGCCACCATCTATGGTCGTAGCAATAGGCAATACTATGAGTGTTAGTTCACTACACTTATATACCTTTTCTGGCGCATTTTAGCGGTAGTAATGTGATAGCATTAACGGATTTCTGAATAAAATATTAAGTAGTGCTTTGAATCATATTTTTATATTGACGGATTGACGTCGCAGCCCACGCCGGTTGCCTTACGTGGCTTAAAGTAAATTTAATTCGGCGTGAACACCGCAACCCATAAAGGTTGCCTGACGAAACCGTTTCAATTTTTCAATGCAGCACCTCAAATAATTTTCATTATTGGTGACATTGCAGTTAATTTTATTAGACTACCAGTTTGTGGTCTAAAGATAATACAGTACCACACTGTACAGTAGTGAAATAGTATCAACGTGAAACAAGAGGTATCAGTGGGTGGACGCTGCCACATTTTACGGGTGGTTAGTGGAGGCCACTTTATCTCTACCGTATTTTTTTGGCGAGCGAACGACCAACAGTTACCTTCGGTTTTGGCGAAGTACGCCCAACAAAATATTTATAGATCGGAAGTTGAGGCCACTTAAATTTGGATATACCTAATGCGAAGGACGCTCAAAGGTTTTTTTAATGAAAGGCCAGTTGAGGCCATCCCTACAAAATATTGGTCCAAAGGAGGAAAGTCGCCCAACGGTTCGGGCGTGGCGACCTTGTTGAAGGTCGTAGGTATGATTTCTTTTATTAATTTAAAGCTAAATATCTTTTTTTATTGATCAATCCTTATTTTAAATTCCTATTTTTTTTCTTTACTCAAATTTCCAAAATTTTGTCGTTGTTTGTAACCGAGCACTTAAATTACAGTGTTAATTACCCTGGTGAACCCGACCAGGGTCATTGGTCTCACACAAAAATTTGTTGAGGCGGTTATTTTTATTCTTTATGAATTTTTTTTATCTTATGGGTTTTGGGTTTCCGCTTCTTGAGCGGTTAGTTAAATCGTGAGGGAAGACTCCTTTTTGTGCCGGTTCCATATGTACAGGCTGGGCTTGCCACTCCCCTTCATCCCCTTGGCAGGACATCCACAGGGTCGGAGTGGTGAGTCCAGTGAATGTGTCGTCCATTTGGGGGCGACCGTAAAATCCAGCGGTCTCCTCATGGCACTTCAGTGGTTTCAAACTGTCGAAGTGAGAATTGTAGGAGATTCGTTGGATGTCTCTCCGGGTGAAGAGAGGCTTCGATGGGACCATCGATCGACCTTTCGTGGTCAATGGGTCATTCGGGGGGTCCCTTCAGCAGACTTAGTACTTGTCACTCGGGGCGATCCGGTCGTCGTCGGATGGGTACAACCGGTTATAATTATTTTATTAAGTTCCTCAATTTTTATCCGACAAATTCCGGTAGAACTTCCGGCTTTTTTCTATTTATTAAGATTTACACCTGTAAACAGGGTGTAGGCCAGAGTCATGCAAGCCTCAAATCTCTACGACCCAATACCGTGAGTATTACCCGGCAAAATCACCGTGCGTGAGGCCTCTGCATGACTATAGTTGAAATCTGCAGGTCGGCTGTAGCCGTCTGTAACAAAGAAATTTCTGACAGGAGCACATTTGGGTATCAATAACACGTTGTATAAGACACTAGTTTTATTCCTATTGCTGCAAACTCATTGAAAACTAGTATACAAACAGTGTGTAGTTTGTTCTGCTACTAATGATGTGATGATGCACAACATGACTACGTTAACAATTTAAGACAGGAAATGAACAGGATTTTAATTAAGTGAGTTTACTGATCACAAACTTAGCAATAAAATGAAAACGGGATACCAATCATACGAGAAAAAAATGAATCTCCAAAACTAGAACAAAGTGGGGAGGACCTTATAAAATCATCAAACGAGTTATATCGGACTCAACTCTACCTCAGAATTAAAATGAAAGATCTCCAGAACGTAATGATTAAAGTGGACCGGTTAGTGATATGAATTTTACTTAATAGAGGAATAGAACCGTGTCAAGTTAGGGTATACACCAATGTATGTGAAGTTGGCGCAAATATCAGCCGAAAAAAAACGCAGCGGCAACACGAAAACTATAATTTCCGTCACGTATGAACTGTCAGCCCAAAAAAATCGTATGTCACGACATTTTAATGATGTCAGCCCAAAAAATAAAAAAATATTTTTCGTTAAAGATTTTTGGAGTAAGCCGAAATTAATAAGCCCATCTTAATGGACCTTGCGATTTTGGGTATTGGTCATCGGTCTCACGGTCACGGTCTCGGACGATGTAATTGGTATTTCATGGCGAGAATGGCCCACATATAACCACTTTAAGAACACACTGTATATCTTAATGGAAGGTGAGAGTTTCGGTATTGGTCATCGCTCTCACTATGATTTTCGAGTAGTTCTGGTCGTAACCTTTGCTAGTGAAAAGTTTCAGGGCTATGTAATTGATACATATATGGCCTCTGTGAGAACGCACCATATATCGTAATGGACGTTAAGATGTCAGTCATTTGTAGTTAAAGATCGTCGTGCGTTGGCGACGATGAAGGGTGATCCCCGCCATTTTTTATAAATTTTTAAATGTGTTTGTAACTCAAATGTTTTTTATTAGTTTTATTTCTTTATTGTTTTTTGTATTTTTATTTATTTTTTTTTATTTTTTTAAATCGTTTTTCATTTTTTTTATATTTTTTTTACATCACCCCTTTAATTTTTTATAAATTCATAAATGTGTAAATGACTTTGTAATTTTTTTGGGTTTTAACTTTTTTTATGTTTTATAGTTTTACTTAAATTTTTTTTGATTTTTTTATACTTTTTTTTATATTTTTTGTGTTTTATATTTTTTTTTAAATTTTGTTTTGTTTTTTATTTATTTTTATCGGTCATTCGTGGTAAAAAATAGTATGTTAAAATAGTAAATAGCTGTTTCCGACGATGAGGGGTGGACCCCCCAATTTTTTATAAATTCGTAAATGTGTTCAAATTCAAATTTTTTTGATTTTTTATTTTTTAGTAGCTATATATTGGCCTTTCTCGCTATGAGATACCAATTACATTGTCCTTAAACTTTGTACCGGCAAAGGTTGAGACCAGAACTACTCGAAAATCATAAAGAGACCGATGACCAATACCCAAAATCTCAACTTCCATTAAGATATACAGTGTGATCTCAAAGTGGCTATATATGGGCCATTCTCGCAATGAGATACCAATTACATCGTCCTAAATTTTTACACCGGCAAAGGTTGGGACCAGAACTACTCGGAAATCATAGTGAGACCATAGTGAGTTGTGTTTTTTTCATATTCATTATTACCGTAAATAGTGCAATTTTATTTTCTTCACTTTATGATCAAATATAATAATTATTTTGAATTCAGATAATACTTAAGTTAAATTTTGTATTTATAGTTTTCTGTCATGATAGTATTTACAATTGGTAATTCTATTACCAGCTTAAAAAATTTAATTTTTTGGGACAGAAATTTGGGCCAACTTCACAAAGATTATACACCAACAAGTGTTGGTTTACAAAAAGTGGTGGTTCGAGTTCAACTTGAGGCAATAATTTTATGGAGCAATATTGATTGAAAATTGGATTTTAGGATTTAAATCTATACGGATGGGATCTAGAGGTCATCAAGACAGAGGAATTGATGACTTGGATTTTTCACGAGTACAACTACATACAAGTAATTAACAGTTGGGCTGCGCATACATCGACAGACGCAATAAAAGGAATAATCTCAAACTGCGATAGACGCAAATGAAAAGCTGAAATAATTTGAAATTTTACAACTCATATGAAAATTGTGGCCATTTTGCGCACACAGATAATATTGAATAACTACGTATGACCAAATTTTCTCATAATGGCCAAATTGCTTTGATACAAATCTTATATAAATCTTTTACTATCATGTTTCGAAGAAAGAAGAATGGCTATATGAACATAACAACTCTAAAATCAGATTGGAGTGTGCGGCTTTAATTAATTTTGTTTGTCTCATACATACAAATTTGAAATTCATAGTATTCAAGGATGATTATAACGGCGATAGAGGCAACATTCAATGAAAATCAAAATTCGCCACAAGGGAAAAATAATAGAACTCTATAAAATCAAGGCACCATTGTGCACATCCATCACGAGCAATTTCAAAAACTACACCAAAATCGTCGATCATCATTTGTGATTGTTCTTAATGTCAAAATAAACAAATTTAATTCCTGTATTGATCAACGTTATGATACTTTAAGGGTGTACGAGTTAATTAAATTAAATAAATAAAATATACTCCGTACGAGTATTTTAAATGTGATTTAAGTTTAATTACAATTTAAAAGCATTAATAAATGAAAAGTTATATTAAAGCTCACCCGCCATGTATTCTCGTACACAACATAAATGGCAGACTTTATGTCGGCACAAAAATTTATAGATCTATACGAGTACGAGTATTTACCCAAAATGTAAACCAATCAATTTTCATATTTTTCCAAACAGCATGAATGTGGTGCGCTGTTCCAGACTAAATTTTCTTTCGTTACTTCCCAATTTCATCTCTATATACCGCACAGTACTTACGATGCTATGTAATTATTAAACTTAAGAGTTTCGTCTTTTTTTTTTGGTTATTGAAAAGATAACTTTTCAAGCAAATATTAAATAATTTTTCAAGCTTTCATTATTATTATTATTATTATTATTATTATTTTTAGTGTTTATTAAAAATAAAAAGCACATAAAGCTGAGAAAATCCGCACCCCAATGAAAGCTGTTTTTTGATAAAATAATAATAAATTTATGCTTTTTTGTATTTATATAACTCTGTGTCTATATACAACGACGACTTTATAGTACACACCAGAAATATTTTTAGACAGTTTCTAAGAATTGTTTATTTTATCTTACAAAATTCGTGTCTTATACATATTTATCTATATAAGTGTAGTATAATAGAGGAAGGGTTGCTCGCGAGACTTTTCATTTTTAATATTAATAACGAAATAAAAAATGACGGTTTATTATTTATGGCTTGTGTTCTTCCGCGTATAATTTTACTTTCCATAAGAAGTGTTTTTATTTTAATTTAAAAGTATTTCTCGTGATAAATTATTATATAAATTATATGAAGATGGTTGTCTTTATGTGAGATAATCTACCTCGCAAATGAGTATTAAAATATACGCTATGTAGGTGTTTAGTAAATGACACAGAATTAAAAGTAAGATGTTTTTTGTTTAGGTACAGAGGAAAAAATTATGTTCCTTTAAACTAATCTCCCTTGAAACTAATCAATTATTGATCCTAGCCTTAAATTATTAATGCAGATACGTAATCATAGCAAAGCAGATTTGATGAAATAAAAATATTTATAAATCTCCTCAAAATATGTTGAGAAAGGATATTTCGGTTATACAATTTTCGACAACATCCAGTGGTTTGTATGCTAAACCTAAGCGACAAAGTGTTTCGATCATTAAAAATTTAGTATGTAAATATAAAAGTTTAAATATATTATGTAAGATGCACTCTTCGTTTTTTTCTAAATTCATTCGAAAGTTCAGAGCGAAAAAAAACTAACTGATAAAAAATATCACGTTTCCTTTCAGCAACATTTAAATATTATTAAAAATATGGAATATAAATTAATCAAGGGTTTTTATAAATCGATAGTTTTAAAATAATTGCTGCCGCTCTGCCAATGATTTTGTGTTGCGTATCTGCTTGCCAACAAGTTTGTGCAATTAACCCGTTTGGGCCTAGAACTATTTTTTTATCTTAGGAATCTGATATTTATATATGTGGGGCGAAATAGGTTGAAAATCATTAAATTCCTTTAAAATTTCGCAAAATGTGCTTTGGGGCTGAAATATGCGGGTAACCAAAAATGGCACTTTGGGACAATAAATACAAAAAACAGTATTTTTTTTTTTAATTTTTTTATTTAAAAAAATACAAATTAAAGTCTCAATTAAAATACATAACAAATTAACCATTATCACAAAATATTAACACAAAGTAATATATGTATTATATTTTTATTGGCTATCGTGGTTTGCTACAGAGCAATTTTGGTGCAAAGGAATATCGCAGGTCATACACACTGTTGTTGCTCGGGTATGACACTTCTCCTGCTATTGATATTGATAATTAAGTGGCTGCCTGTCTTCAAAACTGGTCTAGTGCCAGTGGCGGAGGTCCATATATGGTACATAAAGATCGGCGATCTGTCTACGCAACTCTAATTGATCTAAGACAATCCACCAAATGACTTGCTAAGTACCCCATCCTCAACGGAGGAACAAAGTGGCCGATTTTTGGAAGCAGCATAACTATCACAGTGCTTTAATTAGTTCTCCATAAGTTCTTTTCAGAATAAAAGCATAAAAAATCTAGGGGATGTGATTCGTTCGACAGAGCCAACGGCGGTGCTCGACTTTCCCATTCTATCAATTTGATATTGCTAATATCTTGGTTATCTCCCTTGGTCCATTTTCCTTTAAAATTTAGTTCTGCCTCTAGTACTAGCACTTTCCCGGATATTACTATCGCCTCTTTCACTTATAAATGCTTCTTCTTGGAGCATTTTGCCCAGTTTTCATCCCCCGAATCTTCTTCAGTTACATTACCTTCTTTAGTGTACTGGTGGGCTTATAAAAATGATATGTTCAATCTCTGTAGGCTCTTCATCGTCGCTCCAGCGTTCAATTTCGCCAAAAACTTCTTGAAGCCTCAAAGTGTTTCGCCTATGAGAAACAAAAAAATAATTGTAATACACAAAGACCCAAAGTACCAAAATTGGTTCCACCACTTTAACAGTTATTTTCTAGAAAAGGGCAGTTTTCAAAAAAAGGATTATATATTATTTCAACAACGCACTTATTTTTAAAGCTTAATAACTCAAAAAATTAACATAAAAATACCGTTTTAGATACTTACATATAGAAATTGGAATCCATTCCAAACAATCAAATTTCGGTTGCACGTGCACTCGCTTTCACAGATAATTTTTGGAAGGATTTATTGGAAGAACTCATTTTTATTGAGCAGCCATTTTTGGTACTTCGGGCAAAAATGGGTTAAATCGAATTCGGTTGATCATTAGCTAACTGCGACTTACACTTAACTTAAGCCTATGACGGGTTTCACTTCCAGCATGGATTTTTGAGGAACGACATAGAGGCATAGTCGAATGTTCTCACTGGTACCAAAAAAAATATCAATTAACTTCCAACGCACAAATCAGTTCGAAGATTGTGTGTGCAAATGATTTTGAAAATTTAAATTATGGCGTTAATCCCTAGAAATGTCGTTGTCTACGTGTAATGTGGAATTGTATATGTCAAAAATAGTGTTGACAATTTATTGAAACGTATAAAATGTCGACAGTTCATAGGGTATGTATTATTGTATTCTCCGTATCTTAGAAAATCGTCCATATCTTGAAAAATATAACTAGAGAAGTGACCAGATCTGCAAAAGTATGAAGTCTATCTACGTTGGTTCATACAGCTTTTCTTCCCATAACAACATTAATAACGAATATCAACTGCCCGTACCCGTACTACTGAGAATTTCAACGCTAGTGTGATGTGATCTCATCCGTGACCATATAGTGGCACCATCACCAAAAATGCTGCTGTTTCCAGTCCACGGTCTATTAGGGCAAATTTTGGTAAATTTTACGGCATACCATGCGAGTAAATGCTTATGAAATTATTTTGAATCGCCCTGAAAATTTTTGTACTGTTGCTTTGCGTTGGTTCAAAATTTGCCTGTTAATAAGAAAGAATATTGATGTGACCAAAATTCGGAGCATTTTAAATAACATTAGAGAAAATATATAATAAAATATAATGTGGAATTCATATTTAAAACTGAGATTGAAATTTGTCCAGTTCCCTAGCTATATGTTGAAAATTCAATTCTGTATTTTGGCAATTCCCAGTCATGTTGCAAGAAAAGGAAATCGTTCAATAAAATGTTCTGAATTTGGGTTCTACTGGATATTTTCTTTTCAATAATGCAATATTGAATGTCCCATCAATGCGTTAAAACTGCATACACATTGTTTGAACGATTTGGAATTACTTCCTATTGTTTAGAGGCGTATAGGATTCTTTACACTCCTCATTCTAACATGTAATCATAGATGGATATCTTTCAATATTAAATTCAGAAGACCTTCTGCTAAACCGTACCGTAGTAGGTAATTAACTTCCTGAAAGATATTCTGGAACTCGTTTCATTATTTTATTTAAATGTGATTTCGGTGGTTTTTGAACTTGTTTGTCCTAAAACTAAATTGTGCCCTTTTGGATAGTTTTGATATTGGCAAGTTCCTTCTTTCCGTTCATTTTCTTGCATTTATGATTCTGCTAGTCTTTAGAATGGGAAGGGAACAGACTTGCAGGTTGAGTTAAACCATTAACATTTTACTTTTTTTTTGTTTGTCGTATATTTTCTTTCTCCGTTCACATCTGTGGCCCTATTCTGGTAATCCCCCTGCAATAGGGAATAATTTTTTTTGTAGGAGCTATTCCCTATACATTTTCCCCAATTTCCCGTTTTTTAAAGTTAGTTCTGTCGATTTGGTAATAAATTTATAGGAAAATAATTTAATTATTTGTAAACTAAAAACAAATATCTAAAAATGGTTTAATACGTTTAATTGACTTTTGTTGATATTTCTGTAAATAAATGAAATAAATTTCCGTTAAATTCTATTCCCAGTTATTCTTTCCTAAATAAGGTATGGAATACTAATAAACGTCAAAACTGCTATAATGGGGAATAATTTTTTCCCAATTTTTTTTTCCAAAATCCAGAATACACTTTTGGGGAAAAGAAAATAAAACTGCTACAAAATTTAAAATTTCAATTCCCCGGGAATAACCAGAATATGGCCACTGGAGGTTGAAATAGTATTTTTACTGCTGCATATTAAAGCTCATTTTCTCTATTCATTATCGACACTAATTTCAAATATCAGAATTGTCTAAAAAAAGACATTGTGGGGAAGAATATAATAGAAAGAGTGATAGAGAGAGAAGGAAAGAGAGATACTTACTTGCTAATTCATTCTCCCGGTTCGGCTTTGATTCTCTCGGCTTCGAACACCATATAGTTTATAACTAGAATCCTGAGTGTACAACAGTAGCGCGTTACTAATATTAACAAAGGCAGAAAGACCGCACTGTGCAACAGTTATCGATTCAGCTGAGAATAAAGTCTTCATCTGCTGTAAGTATTAAAATTGAATTCGTCGAAACAAGTCATAGGCAAACCAGCGCAGTCAATTTAACTGAGATCATGGCCCTGCTAAGCGCTCTGTTGAAATTGACAAAAAAACCAAATAAGCTCGTCCATTTTTTTATTCCTTTTTTGGAATTGCTTCAACATTGCCTAATTTATTTTAAAAATAAAAAATTTAGATCTGCGCGTATGCTGTTTGTATTGCGGACATCGTATGCGGCGTTACGAGTATAACACTTTGACTGTTATTCTTTCAATACCGGACATTTTCGAAAATACAATTTCTATTCAAGTTCGCATATCGTTGATAAACAAGATATCTAATATCGAAAGCGACGATGGGGCAAGAGCCAACATTTCTAACACAAACAATAACTACCAACAATCAATTAAATATGAGCCGTTTAACCAACATGAAAAAGAAATTTCGTTCACATAGTTGGAGGCGCAATTTCAAATCGATAGTATCTTCATCGATGCAATGCGGTCGAACCTCAATTGTTGAAGTGCGTACAAGATCTTATTCTTTCCTTACCGCAGATATTAATAAATACAAAGTTTTACACGGAGTATTTATCGAGCGATTGTGTGAATCGGTGAAGATCTAACTCAACCGACTGCTATCGGGATTGCAATTTGGCGATAAAAATCTATCTCTGATTTAAATTTGAATAAATTTCAATAACTTTCTTTTTGTAAAAATTTATTAGTTTAATTTTATTTCTTATTTCGAGTTTTCATTCTGCAGTAGCTTCTTTACTATTCTACTAATAGTCAAATTAGCTGATGAACAGTAAAGACTTGAAACTAGTTCGAAATAAAAAATAAAATAAAAATAATAAATTATCACAAAAAAGGTTATTCTCATTTATTCAAATTTAAAATTAAATAGAGTAATAAAAGTACACAAAAATAATAGCAAATAACTATCTCAGTTCTTGAGGATGATGAAAATAATATCCATCGGTCAAGTCGCTGAACTGGTTTTGCGAAACTTGTGGTTGCAACGGCTGCCGACACATAGAATGGACAACGCAAACAAAATTAAACTCGCAAAAGTATAGCTGACAGAACCGTTGATGTGCAAAAAACGTCAGCTATAGTGTTTACAATTAGTGATGTACCGGGTACTCGGAAATTACCCGGTACACCATACAAAGCTTTAATTTATTTCAAAAAATTCAGAATTTCAGGATAACAATTTAATTTTTCATTGTTCATAAATAAGTCCGGCTTCACTAACATGCGCTCACTTGCTACTTGGAGGTGACGACAAGTATAGTCGCGCCAACACTTCTAATTTAGGAAAATTGTGTTAGTTTTTAGCTCACCAAGCAATAGGATTTTCTTTGATAGAGATGTTTGGACAGTTAATATAATTTTCAAGTTCAAGCACTTTAATGGAGTCATGTAAGTTTCCCTGACTTTCGGCAGGATTTTTTATTTTTTTTAAATATCTTCCATACATCACCATACGTATATTGAACTGTATCATCTACAAGAAAGTCAGCGTCTTCAATATTCCCAATTACCGATTGATTTTGATTAAGATTAACTGGTACGGCAGTTGAAGAAGATAAAGTCCCAATTTCCGGTGTAATCAAATTTTTAGCATCGTCATTCAAGTTAAAATTTAAAAATTGAAATTTAAAACTTTTATTATATATTGCGCCACTTGGATATAAAATTTGAAATAGATTTTTATTAAAATACGCAATCACTAAGCACCAATAGCAGAGCATGGGTAAAACATGACTCGCTTTTTAAACTTGCAATATTCCCCCACTAATCCTATTACGTCAACAAAGCAATCATTAATTGCAATACCAGTATGACTTCTGGGGAAATGACGACCGTTTAACACTACACACACTTTCTCAAATTTGTTAGTCCACCAGTTGTAACGGATCGGCAACGGGAGGGTACTTTTAAAATATCCCCAGTATGACGAACCGTTAACAGATATCTGTTCAGGGACCTCGGCGCGGTATTTGGTAGCCGGCTAGAGCTCATGGTGGATCGTGGGGTTTGCGGAGGTATGCACAGATCTAGAATATACCGCAGGACAGGAACGCAACGAATCAACCTCAACGCGCAGCTTACATTCCACCCAACATGATCACAGTTTTAAACTTTTAATTATTCATACTGCAAACACAACCACAACACAAAAAAAACGAAAGAACTAAGTTGAAAGCAAAAAAAATTTAAAAAACTGCAAAATGAAACAAAATTAACGGCGAACAAAAAAAAACATCCCAGGCTTAAATTGTTGCTACCAATAAACAATAACATGTTTTGTATTTCGATAAAATATATATGTAATTTGGCAGAACCTTGAATTCTAAATACAAAGAACTATTTCTAATATGTAGTTAAATACAAAAAAAAGTCTCTTAACTAATTTCCAAAAAAAAAGAAAAAACCAAAATATCTAAATTTAGAAGTCCGGACCCATTTTCCTTAATTAACGTTAGTAATATTTAATTGTAATGGTTAATAAACTTAAGGCTAACAGTAATGGAACAGAATAATTAAATAATGATAAAAATTTAGACCTTAATAGCTCGGTTGAGCTGATGCCCCGAGGATAGTAAAGTTGATCGCGTATCCACCAAAATGTTAATGCAGGAGTATCGTACTAATGATACCGCAATACGTAGATCTTTCTTATAAATTCGATATCGCTGATGACGTCGTTAGCTATGACGTTATTTTATCGTAGCACTGATTATAATTTGTTTTTTTTTTATTTTTATTATTTTTTTTATATTGACTATTATTTTTGTATTTTTATTTGGTCGTTTATACTGAACCTTGTTCAATTAACCGGCAAGAGCACTTGTACATCATCCATTGATAAAGTCTGGCATTATTACAAGATAGGTAACGGCAATCATAGCGATTTACCAAAAAAAAATAGATTTATTGGCGCCAAAAACTTAAAATCTTTTTGTTTTTTTTGTTTTTTTGAAGGTAAACTACTTTATTGTTTTAGCCAACGTGGGCCCTTCACTGTTTTTTTTTCTTTTCACTTTCAACGGGAACTCCGTTCGTTCCGTTAAACCCTTTTATAACTGTCTTAAATCCGGCACGGATGCTAGAGCCCTTAAAACGAGAGCCAACGCCCAACCATATGATATTCAAATACCCGTATTTTATCGGCATAAATAAACTTATCACACAATTTCAAAGTTTGGATTGTTAATGCCCACTACACAAAACTAAAGAGTTCATACGATTATTTTTTTTTTGTTTTATTTTTTAAATTTTATGTGTTGAGAATGGCACAACCTAAAGATTTTTCACTACTTGTGCACTGATTTGATATGGTGATCATCCATTTTCTATACGTTTATATTTTTTTCTTTATAACATTAACTTCACGGGTGGGTTTAGCTTTGCACCCAACACGATTCAAAATAAAACTGAGCTTTTTACTTTTTTTGTTGTCTCGACCAACATTCGGTATTTATATTCTTTTTTTTCGAGTTGCCCGATCAACCGCAGGGTGATCCGGTATTCAAAATAAAAGTACAGAAGAAAGGTTGAGGTACTAGATGAAATTATGGTAGAACATTATACGGGGAAATTTTTTTTTTTATATAGCGCTTAAGGCGGCGCTACCCCCAGTAACGCCGTCAGCCGACGCTGGCGCCGTTACACAGTGACCACTAAGACTTAAAAAACGTTCATTCGTTTCTGAACAGGTCCATATGTCAGGTGTCAAAGAAATATAATTAAACTACGATTTTTCAATGTCTAATAAATTTTAGAATTTTAGGCGGCATTTCTCATAAATATCAGAAATAATTTTTGTAGTAATAAATTGCTTTGAGGGTAATTCATTTCGGGGTTCTAATAGTTAAATGAGATTAATAAAACCTACATTACGGACAATATTAGGAGTTTGGTTATCTAAAGCAATCAATTCATCAATTTTGTAAAGAATTTGAATTTGTACTGTTAATATAACATAATTGTCTCTTGTCCCAGCTTTTTGGTAAAAGTGGTTGGTGAAGTGGATGTGACGGCCCGCATTTGAATAATCTAATTTACGTTTTTTATTTTCAGTTTCAAATTCAATCCACTCAATTTTATGAACGTAACTTGAAGTGCCATATGTTTTGGAATCCGTTCCACCTCGCAATAATTCCGAATCGAACAACCTACAAATCCCTTTGCTTTTATCATTGTCCGCTACTTTAAAAAAAATCAAAACCAAACTCATTATTTTGAACAGTTATAAACAAAACGATACTACGACTGAGCTTGATAAGGTAAAAATAAAATACACCAATGACGCTATTCCGGTAATTCCCCGGGAATAGGGAATTAGGAATTGGGAAAGAATTTATGTGTAATTTTTATTTAACTGCGGTAAAAAGTTCGTTTTAATTTTTTTGAAAATAAAACTAATTGTGGAATAGTTTTCCCTTTTCAATTAAGCTATGAAAAAATTATTCCCAACTTATAAATATTTACGTCAAAGTATTCCGCAGGCTCAGTAGGCTCACGAGATGCAATGCAATTTTGCTAATGACAACCAAACAACATCAAATTTGGCAAATCATTAGACACTGCACTTCTTGCGGTAAGCGATGTTCAACAAATTAAAACAGTCACTTTATCGTTATTGATTCGCAAAAAAACTTACAATTTATAATCTACACAGGTGCTGAATTTTCGGTGATCCTACCAACGAATATTGAAATATCCAATCCGTTGACTTTGTAACTATTTGCGAGACACTCCACAACAATCGATAGTCAATGTGGACATTTATAGATGCAAAGATAAATCAATGCATGCGGTTTAATAGCCAAAAACGTAGGAAACTCATCGACTCAAACAACAATCTTGGCGCATATAACGGAAAAACCAACAGAAGCGACGTTGAAACGATCCCGCCATCGTAAAACTGCTACATAAACCTTAATACATACTTAAAAGCACAAACTCACTCATTGTATTGAAACAGCCGGCCAAACGGGCGACGCTTAAACGCACACAAAATGGTTATCGTAAAGTCCGAAATCGAAGATTGGTTAGCGAAACGGGTCTGCCAAACGCAGCTCAAACATTCCAACGATTCTTATGTTTCGAGACTTGGCTTTTGTTTTTTTTATATCGGCGATCTTTTAATCGCATCGAAAAGCATAGCAGAACGCATTAAACAAATATATATTATCTTCAAACGATTATACGACCTGGGCCTGGTAATAAATCTAGACAGGTGCGATTTCGCAAAAGAGAAAATAACATTCCTCGGTTTCATTGATGGACTTTCTCGATTTTTTGAGCATGATATATTATAATCAAATTTTTTGACCAAATTAGTGAATTGTACTTAACTAGCTTATCCGATACCAAACGCTAAATTCATTCTCATTCATAATGTATGTCAGACGCATCGAACAGATGTATGGGAGCAATATTATAGCACTTGAAAAATAATATCTAAGGACGAAAATTAATTTTATTTTCTGACCACAATGCTCAAATCAATGATTCAGAACCCGCAGCTCTTATGGAATCAAATTCTATTCTGAATTTTCAAAATTTTCTGACTTTTGGAACTGGCAAGAATATATTTTGTGTGATGTTCCAACTTTTCTTTTTAGTCTTTGGAACCGACAGAAATATTTTGCATAATTTTTGAACTGGTAAACTCGTAAAGTGCCCATTCATTAAAAACCGTTCCGTAAAAAACGAACTATATCACAACGTTTCACAACAAATTTGTGAAATACTTATTTGACCAGCAGTGAATCCTCGTTCTTAATCCAAGAACTGCATACCGCATGTCAAAGGTGCAAAGTAACAAAGTAGGCTAAGAGCAAAAAACTGGCACCTTTAAAGACGGAATTATGTGTGTAGCCAGCAAATCGTGGAGAAGGCCATTACCACTAATATTAAAAGGTTTACGAACTACGTATCATGACGGTTTCCGAAGCACGTCAGCCGAACTCGTGTATAGAAACAGAATTTACGAATTTCCGCAGATTGCATGGCATTAATCAAATATATTAGTTAATTCAAATTTGTCACGATGTTGCGGAAGCAATTCAAAGACAAGACTGTAATTGTCATCTCGGCATGCCAAGGCTCAAGTATTTGTCCTCACAGAATTAGCAACGTGCCAATACCATCCAAATACGAACAATTGTGCGAACACCCAAATGAGTAGCACTTTCAACGAGCATCCACGAACAGTTCAATTCGAGGGCGAGTCGCTTGAGAGTAGGACTGTATGGTGGCTTTAAAGCTAATCGCAGCAGGACTAACAGTGTGTCATGGTTTAACAAAACAACGAACAAACGATTCCAAATTTAAATACGAAAAATGAGTATCCACAAAACTCCTGAGTTGTTAAATTGTTAAATATGGAAATACTAAAATTTGAAAAATCGTCAACCGAAATAAATATTTTATTTATACACAAATGAGAAATTATACAGTGCTGCAATATATTGCTGAATTTTAATGTAAAGTCCACTAAAAACTTTATTTCACTCGATTTATGTGGGCAATAAAAAGTGAACTTTACGTTGAAGAACCATATACTGGCAAAACAAAACCACCAGCTTCATCTGCCTCAGGAAATTTAACAACGCATTAATTTACTGTTTGCGTGAGCCTCTCTATAATTTTCGACATTTTGTTGTTCACCTAACCATACAATTGTTTTGAACGATTGGAGCCGGACACCGGACAAAAGGGGCATCTTCAAAGAATTTGTCTGCATCTAGCACTGCGTTAAAGTAGTTTAATTCTAATTTTAATTCTAATCGAAATCGATACATTAGTCCTAAAATTATAATACACCTCCTTCTGTTCTTGTAGGTGGGGCGGGGGTAACTTTGAAATTAAAATAAGAACCCCTATTTTTTATTGAAGATTCGGATTCTACGGTTTAAGGTACGTAGCATTACTTTGAAACATTTTTTCGATTCATGATAGAAATAAATCGAGAAATTTTAATTTAAACTTAATTTAAGTAAAAAATATTTTTGGTGGCTGATGATGCTGCGAAGCGTGTGTCTTCCAACACGGCCCAAATAAAAGAGGCAGCATTTTCTAATATTTCCATTTTTAACTTCACACAATTTAATATTTTCAATATCTACTGCTCGATGGCTGCATTAATAATACCCGTGGACAGTATGCAATATTATTTTAGGCATAAGGTAGTTTTACTGCCGATGGTGCCATATCTTTCTCGAAGTAAGTTTGTCTCATCAGGGTGAAACTTCATAAAAAAGTTTTTTTCATAAATTGGGAGATCCCAGTGATTTTTGGCAGAAATTGTTTCACCGGAAATGGCAGCTTCCATAGGAACTTTTTAGTTTTTTTCCAAATATCCTAGAATATTTAAGGATTTAAGAGACAACGGTTAAAACAAATCGATTGTAAATTAATATTAAAACAAAATTAGTTCAGATAATTTTTTTAATTTTACCGCAGTTTCACTATTCGGAGAGAAACTGAAAAATTTAACATTTTCAATTAGTCCGAGTATTACAGATCCTTGCGAAATTTCGTAGAAATCTATGTATTTTACGTTTCAGTTTATCAGAGACGTTTTTAAATTATTGCATAATGATGTTGAAAAGTTTAACAATTACAATTTTTTGTAGAAATTTCAAAGGATTAACGATTTTTGTTTATGCAAGAAATTTTTTTCCAAAATTCCGATAAGTTTTTACTTTAGAAATTACGACTGGTGTGGTGATTATCAAATCAATTTACATAAGTGCAGGTAAAAGAAAGCTGGAAGTTGGCTTGCCTATATTCATCCTTATCTTTTTTATTATTACGAAGCCAAAATTATCATTATAAGTATTTTTGTGCAATGAGTTGTTCCATATTTTGTTTGGTAAACATTTTTGTTTGTATTTTGGAATAATGATATTTGTGATAAGTTGTCTGTATTATTGTTCTTTACGAGGAAGACTCCCCAATCCATGGCAGTTTATATTTTCCAATCTATGCAACTCCTATCACGCTCAAAGGTTATAATTAAGTACACACTTTTACTCGAATTCAGTTCACCAGTAGTTTAGTCTTAATTTTTTATCAAATTCTGAATGGCTAGTTAAGAACATTCTAAATCTCTTGCATGATGTATTTTTCAGTCACGGCAGTAAATCATTTTATTTTGTTTAACATCCTTGTCCATTGATCGTTGTTGTCATTGCTATTGTCTGTAACTGAATTGGTTAGATTAAAACATAAATTATTGCAATTTCTAACTGTATTTTTCGAGATTGCAAAGTGTACCAGACGCCCTTAATTGATCTTCAGTCACCTGCGATGCTTAAATGACTAAAAAAATTTACTTTATTGCAAAATAACGTTTGTAGAAGCAGTACTCGGGACCGACCGTTAATCTGAAGGTCAGCACTCGAGCGATATTATGGCGTATTCCACTTTAAATTTGTTTGATGTTTAAAAGTGTTTTAGGAATTTTGACGTTTATTGATTTTCTCAATAAACGCTTTAGTGAAATGAGAGGCAAACATCATTCCTGCAAATTACAGCTGTTTAAAGTTATATCCCATTTGGACCTCGAACGAACGTTAAATTTTTGAATGATGTGAATATTACAGTTTGAATAACACGCAGAAACCATTTTTTCTTGCACATACTTCATGCACATGTTGCACAGCTTCAGTGGAGAGTTGTTAACTTCTTTTCGAATCTCTTAATTGTTTTCTCGCAAACTGGGAAGTCTCAGAGACTGCGTATCTTTACACGGTAAAAATTTAAGCATTATTCGACCGATCCATTCTAATGACACGTATAGCAATGTGCGTTAAACATTAGACAAGCAGCTCTAATTGAATATAACGTTATTGATTTTAGCAATAAATTGTGTTATTAAGTGTGCCTTCTCCCAATCATGAGTTAGAACGAAACTGATTCTTAATTTTAATTGAACACTAACGAGTAAATTTCCTCCGAGAGTTGAATCGTACGATTTTAGGAAAAACCATATAGTAAGTAGGCTTCTCAAATATCAAGATCATTTTAAATTGATTGTTTTCAAAATTTACATATGCCTGTTTGAATTTTGGTGTGCAATGAATGTTGAACGAATAACGTATACTCATGGGAAATCTTCAATGTAGTGAAATAATAACAGTGGATCTTATAGTTGCAGACATTAAGGTTAAATATCAGAGTGCCGAATCTCGTGTCACTGTCATCATTGGCTGTTGAAATAATCTAGATCAAAAAAATTAAGCGACAAATAATCATGAGATCATGTCTGAGGCAACAAAATGCTTGCTACATCAACTACCTAGGTGCAGTCGTAAATTTCAGGATATTCTAGAAAATTCGAAAGTTTTATTAGTTTGAAAACGGTGTTAGACAATTTGCGATGTTCTTCCGTGAATTAAGAGGCGCGATATTTTTGAGTCGGCATATTTGTATTGAACTGGAACAAATATGCTACATTGCTGATTTTCGATAAATTTGGTCGGCCTAAAATCTGGTAAAAATTGATAATTGTTGAATTTATATATGTATTGCAGACTAAAGTATTAAAAATAGCGTTATCAGATGAAAATTTCTAGTTTAGATTAAAAAATTATTTTACGTATATATTATTATGTTTTCCAATAATATTTCATCAAGCATAAAATAAACATTTACTCGTACATAATTTAATATTTTTCTTTCAGCACCAAATGAAATATTATATGCAAAATGTGTCTTGTCATATTTATGTATAATTCATGTATGGATACGGTACGAAAATTTCATATATCAAACACGCAAATAAATTATGAAAAATGTCTTATATTTAAGTATATTATGTACCTTATAGGTAGGTACTCTAAAAAAACACTTTTCAAAACGGTAATTTTTTTGTTTATCTTTATGTATAGTAGGTACATATATAATGTGTACTCGAACTAAGATATACGAAATGATGAGTGGTAACTTTTCACCATATATACATTTTTGCTCATTTAATTTTTCGACTTCGAGCACAGAAACATCCTGGCAAAAAATTATGTACTATACGTAAGACGATATAACAAAATATATATTATATATATACAAATACATAACACAAGATATAATATTGTTTTTAAGATGAATTTTATTAAAAATGATAATATCGCGTATAACGGTGAGATGATATGTTTTTTATAATGATAAATTATTATAGAAAATATTTCAAGAAGTTTTATCTTAAGGTTTTTGAACACGAGTAGGTACTTACTGTGATGAAATGTAACATAAAAATAAATATTGTGAGTCAAATAAAAATATGTTGATCCAGAAATACGACAATTTTTAATTATTTTTATAGTGCAAACATAATAAATTCAAATAAAACTGCAAGGATATATCATTTTCTTTTTTTTTTACTAAACTCATATCATGTACCTACATATATATTCTTGTGGGTAAAGGAAAATTTAATAAGAAAACATCATACTGTGTATATGTACTGTACTACATGAACAGTGCAACTGTTCCTGCTGGGCGGAGATGAATAATGTTTGTCTACAAACGATTTATGCTAGGTTTTTTATGAGGTAGGAAATTATAAAGAATTTCGAAAATCAAAGATAGATAAGGCAAAGTAAGGCAACGCAAAAAATATAATTAAAATTTCAAAATCCAATGTAAATAAACTTGCTACTAAAGTAATTACTTTTGTTATAAACAATCATAAATTTTTAGATTAAAAACTAATTGAGTTAAAAAATTTGCATAATGGAAAATATGACATACAATTTTATTCAGATCTGTGACTGATACAATGTAATTAAATAGATAATTATAATACAATTGACTAGATTGTATCTCTCAGATGATGCTTTCAGTCACCTGAAAGAAACGATTACTGGTAACATAATATTTCTATTTTGCAGGAATAAATCATGTAACTAACTTCTTGAATTTTGTTAAATGAATACCAATAACAACTTTGAAAAATTAACTTCAAAATTATCCAATAAAACACAAATATATAGATTAGTGGCAATGCGCGACATTAATTGCATTTATTATTTGATAATCACTAGGTCTATTTTGGAATTTAGTTCAAATTCTTATAAATATTTATTTTCGCCTCACACGTGTAATAATTTAAATAATATATTTTGTAAGGGACACCTAAATAAATTTTATGGATATTTCAATGAAATATCGTGCATGTAATAAAAAGTGGTATTTTTAATAAATCTAATGATTACATGCAATATGCAATACTATCTTTGTAATTGAAAATATTATTCATTTCGTCCATAATAAAAATGTTTCTTATGACAAATCATGCATACGAAATAAATGAATTGAAAATTGAGAACCAAATGAATATACAAATAGAATAATTATAGGAAATATGTTCACTTCCTGCTTGTAATAAATTTTAATCTAACAAAATTTGTTTAAATATTTCGTACAATATACTTTAGTGAAATTTTATAAAATTTACTCATTTTTCGTGGTTAGTCTACTATATTTTAATAAATGACTAATAGTGTTTACTTCGTGCATGTAATAAAAATTGCAAGTTTAATAAACCAATAAATCGTTTGATTTCAGACATATTACATAAAGTATATTACCGATGTGAAACTAGCACGAAAAGCTAGCACGTATTTTTTAAAAATGTATAAATAGTACTAAAAATTGTACAAAATAAAATAATCAATTATTTATTATAAAATATTATATAATAATATATTATATAAAAATCAATTATAAAGTATGTACCCACTGTGCGCTTCTAGGACAAAAATTAAAAAAAGTTGTTCGCGGTTCTAATGAAAAGAAATCCTTGATGATAGAAAAACGTATCCATAAGCTAAAAGCACGTGCTTTCTACGAACTGCTTCGTCAACCAGATGATAATGAAACGATAACGTACGTTTTTCATCTGCAACAAATTCAACCACTTCCAAAGTTGCCTATTCATGAAGCTTTCTATTCAAGACAACTTAATTTTTATAGCTTGTGTATCGTCGACCAAAAAGGCCAGCATTCTTATTTTTATGTGTGGACTGAGAATTTAGCCGGAAATGGTAGCACCGAGATCTCCAACGCATTGCTTATTGCGATTATATTCAGATGGATGCGTTTCGTAAAATAAAAATAATATCAATGGACAGATGTTACTACAATTTCTACAACAAAATCAGACAAGATTAAAGTTCATCACAATGTTTTTCCCTGTGCGGGGCACAGCTTCCTTCCAGCGGACCAAATATTTGGACGGGTAGAAAAAACCCTTAAGAAAAAAGCGACGATATTTTCGCAGGATGAATACATTGATGTATACAAACAATTTGGGGTAGTTATCAAACTCGGTGTGGATTGGTATTTGTATGACACCCAATGCTTAAAGAATCTTTATAAACCACTGCAAAATATCAGCTCGATATAGAGAATTATATTTAAAAAAAAAATTAAATATATTAAATAGACTAAAGCTGGGCATTACTCAGTGTCATAGAAAGGGTTGCTGAACTTCCGATATGAGGCTGATAATAAGAAGTTTATTAGCCCGTTTAAACGTGGTAGTAATTCGAAAAATGCTATGATCTTCACAACGAAAGAATTTCCGATTTCAAGGGAAAAAATTCGAAACGTTAAAAAACTCATGAGTTTAAATTTTTGGGAAGAATGGGAGACCATGAATGTAGATTTCCTTGAGTGGTACCGCAGCGTTTTAAGTATTGAGACAGAGGTTCTACAAGAAAGTAAGGATGAGCTCTCCGACTGTTTATGCAAAAAAACTGCTGTTCACATCTAGACTTATTTTATTTTTATTTTGAATGAAAAATTTTTTCGTTTTATTTAAATTTGTTTGAACTGTTTTAAGTTGTATTGTTTTTTTTAAAATAAATGATTATTTATAATTTTTTTGCTCTTGTTTGTGGCGTTTTTTAGAATTAAAATTGAAAATCGGAAAGATTGCAGCAAAATACGATACAAAACCAGCTTTGTCAAGTAAAATTTGAGCGAAACCAACTTTATTCAAACAAAAACATCAGTTATCCCACAAAATATTAAATATTTGATATATTTAACCTACTAAATCTTATTCGAGTGAGGTGAGCAGTAGTCTGAAATAAAAATATTATTATAATGATAAAACTTTATTCAAAAAACAATTTTTTTAATTATCCAACATTTTGATTAGCGTGATAAAGTTCGTTTTGCGTGACCCTCCTCATATACGGGGAGTTTTCGAAAATGCACAGCACGAAACTTTCTGAATAATTTCGTAATTGGTCCTACTTTAATACAAAATCAATTTCATGTCCGACAAATGTTACGACGGGCTCAGCATAAACCTTTAGTACTCAACCAATTTCATATAAACTGGAAATTTTCGAAATTGCACAGCACGAATCGATGTTGCTCACAAACAAATCATAAGAAAATTCTGAAACTTTCTGAATAATTTCGTAATTGGTCATACTTTAATACCAAATCAATTTCATGTCCGACAAATGTTAGGACGGGCTCAGCATAAACCTTTAGTACCCCACCAAATTCATATAAATGGAAAAATCTCGATAATGCACGGCACGAATCGATATTGCTCACAAACAAATCATAAAAAAATTTTGAAACTTTCTGAATAATTTGGTAATTGGTCATACTTTAAAACAAAATCAATTTCATGTCCGACAAGTGTTTTGGAAAAGCCCAGCACGAATCGATATTACTCAACCAATTTCATATAAACGGGAAAATCTCGATAATGCACAGCTCGAATCGATATAGCTCGCAAACAAGTCATAAGAAAATTCTGAAACTTTCTGAATAATTTCATAATTGGTCCTACTTTAATATCAAATCAATTTCATGTCCGACAAGTTTTTGGAATAGCCCAGCTGGAATCGATTTAACTCAATTAATTTTTATATTAATTTTTCGTGCTAACTGTAGCTAATACTCAAACCACATTAAGTTTTAGAACATTTTATTGTTGAGTCTTGTTATTTTATTTAATAATAAAAAATTTAATTATTGGACGATGGAACAATTAACGAAATTATTATTAAATGAAAACGTTCAGTTTTTATAGTAAACTTAAATACCTAGTATTATATTTATTGTTATAATAATTGATTATCATGTACATTTTTTTAGGACTATTCAATGAAAAAAAATTTGGTTTTGATATTTGAAAAATTTGTTGCATACTATGTACATTTTGAAAAAATCGTGCTAACTTTTCGTGCTAGTTTCGCATCGGTGTATAAATATATTTTTTCCGTGTTTAATAATCTGTTTAAATATAAAAGAAATTCGTGCTTACTTTTTTAATAATATGTGAGAAATACATTTTTTCGTGCTAACTTGTACTAAAATGACATTATTCGAGATCCAAACCATTAGTGTTGCCTTAGTGTTTTACGTGCTAACTTTTCGGGCCAACTTCACAGACATAAGTATATTCGCTATAACAAAATAGCTTAGCAATATATTCACTATAACAATAATTTGATAATATTGGTTTAAATATTTTAACTATATTGAAACTAGATACAATTGGAAAATATGCATTTACTTCCTGCATGTAAACCTTTGATCTACTAAGATTGCTTTAAAAAATTTGCAATTCATACTACAGTGGAACATTAAAATATTATTTGAAATAAATAAGCATTTTCACTTCGTGCATGAAGTTGTCTGTCAGGTTCAGGAAATTTTAATTTTAAAACAAAAATCATATGATTATCATTTGATAAATAATAGAAGCATTTTATATTTTATATTAAACTCAAAAACATGTTTAGCTTATAACTACTTAGGAATGCATTTACTTCCTGCATGTAATAACTTTAATCTAATAAATTTTCTTTAAATATGGAATAAAACACTATTTTTTGAAAGTGAGTCTAATTTGTAAATGATGCGTGGTTATTTTACTTTAGTTTTATAATTTAGTAGTTATAACACCTTCTGAAAATTCTACGGCAATGGAATTATTTTCAAATATACCTTCAATTAAATTCAGTATTGTGATAAAATTTAAAAAAAAAGTTTAAAAAAAACATACTCGCCCTGACTAATAAATAGTAGTATTACTAAATAATAGTAATAAAAGTTTTGATTTCAGTCCATATGCAATAACATTGGAGCATTTATATTTTTTTACAAAATAAATGAGTTTTGTTGTTAAGTTCAAATTCTCAAACATATTTGACATATAACGTAAGGTATATTCACTATAACAAAAATGTGATAATGCGTGTTTAAATATTTTGTAATAAATATTTTAAAACTAGATACAATTTGAAGAGATATACTCACTTCCTGCATGTAATACCTTCGATCTACTAATGTATATTTAAAATTTTTGCTATTGATACTACAGTAGGAACTTGATCAAATTTATTTATCTTCCGTGGTTATGTTAAAATATTTTTTGTAATAAATAAACATTTTCACTTCGAGCATGAAATAATAGTTGTGAATTAAATATACCAATAAATCTTCTAGATTCAAGAAATTTTAAATTTAAAACGAGAATCAGTAAGAAGAAGCATTGTATATTTTACATTAAACTCTTAGACTAGTCTAGCTTATAAATACTTTGGAATATGTGATGTATTTACTTCCTGCGTGTAATTAACTTTACCTAATGATATTTGTTTTAATATTGAGTAAAACATTATTTTTTGAATAATGAAATGAATAATAATATCGCCTTCTACTGTAATAGAAATATTTTCGTTAAAAGTGGTACGTGTGTCAGGATGAACGATCAAGTAAATGCAGTGTTGTGATAAGAAAGTTCTTAATTAAATTTAATTATATTGTATGATGGAAATCACTTCTATACTATTTTAAAAATGTGTATAATTACAAAATTACAAATCAGAGATAAATTCTATCTAATCAGTCGAAAATAGCTAGAATCGTTGGTAAAGTATTTAATTTATAAACAATAATTTTTATTATTTAGATTAAAAGCATTTGTGAAGTTACAAATTTCAAATTTATGTTTTGTCATTGGGTTGCTTTAAGGTTCGGTTTTATTTAATTAAGAATACATTTAAATATAAATCATAATTACAATTTAAAGACTGTGCATATAACTTTGCAAATATTTACGATGAACGAACTTACTTTGAAAATATTGACGAGGACTCACTCATTTGAAGAATATAACTAATATGTTAAAAAGCGCTTTTACTTTTCATGCAAAATGTAATCGTGGACTGTGGAATTTTTATATTTTTAACAACTTTTAGTGTAAATGGTTTTCGGTTTAAATAGTATGTTTCAGTTCTTCGATGTTCGGACAAAAAATTGTTTGAAATGTATGATTTGTGTGTTTTTGTCTGTGCGTGCTATATAGATAAAATTTGGTTAATAACTGCTACTAGTCGTGGATAAAAATTGCTAGTATAACAATCAATACAACTTTATAGGTTACTGTCAATGTTTAATATACAATATCAGAAGCAATTTTATTTTGACACAAAATTCAGTATTTGTTATCAAACTCTTACACATATTTTGTTAATAGCAAGAGATAAATCCACTTTCTGTAAATATTTAATATAACTTAATAGTATTTTATAAAATCATTTAAAATAAATACTTTTAAGAAATCCCATCAAATTTTCTCGTCCTGCGTTGCTATTTTAACAATTGTGTCAAAAAGATATATCCACTTCGTTCATGTAATAAAAATTGATTTTATAACCAAAAAAAAATCATTTGTCTATATGCAATTTACAATACTATTGATGCATTTATATGTTGATTAACAAAATTAAACAATAAAACAAAAGTTATTCCGCGCGTCTGATAATATTTTTTAATGTTTACTCGAGTGAAACTTAATCAAAGTATTTTCTTCCAGACAGGTTATTTTACTACAATTTGTTCAATTATTATTTATATCCACTTCGTGCTTATAAAAAATTGTTCATGTAACAAACGAAAAATTTGTTTAGTCAAAATAAATTTAGGGCTCGTTCGAAAAGTGATTTTTAATTTACATGTGCGTTTAAAAACCAATGTAACTTACAAATAAATGCTTGCCCAAAATTTTTCATTTCAAACGTTGCTTTCCAAGTAGTTTGAGTGAAAATTTAACTTTATTCAAAAAAATGAAATTAATGTAATAATAATGTAATAGTAATGTAATTTTTAAAGAAAATTTTATAAATATTTAATCAAAATCAGATTTTACAAAACACTACAGTAAATCAAAATCGTTGGAGATTTTAATCATATTATGTTCTTTATAAGATTTTTATTTTTAGAGAAATTAGTTTTGCAGTGAAGAATTAATAAACATGGTCATACGCTAATATTTTTTTAATAATCAAACAGAGATATAAATAACCCTACACGGGCAACGTTTAAATATTTGTGCTTATTTTTAACAAAATTACTCAATTACATATGTTACTGGCAGTTGGCACACCTTATTGCGTTCTATATCACGCATTTTAAATTTCCAAGTTGTTAAAATAATCTTCATAATAGAGTATTTGGGGCCAGTACATATTGCCTGCATTTCGTATTTCATGAACGTTTGACTCATAACATGAGTATATTTACTTAATGCGTGTAATAAACTAATTCTAAATTAGTTGTGTAAATATTTTGTAACAAATAATTTAGTAAGTCTTACTATATTTTTTTTATATTCACTTCGTATGTACATAAAAAATGATCTGCCATTGAATCTTAAGATTACAGAAAATGTATTGGCAAAATAATTATTATATAATAAAATTTCTATTATTTCACAGTGTTTTGATTAACATCGTGCATGTAATACCTGAATGTAGGTTTGGTTTCAGTGGTTGACACTTTTGGCCAATTGTGATACTACGCATTCACGCCAAATCATTAACCCATTCAATTATTCACCTACTCACACAACTACAGTATACGACCTGCATATTTTAAGCTCCATGTCAACATGTACACTGACGTGGACGGTGGGTCGGCGGGGAGTTCTGCACTCCATCAGAGGGTCTTAGTTGTGTTTATTAGCATCCCAATCTATGATGAAAATTTGATTTGCATCTAATCTAGCCTCTGATGGGATTTGAATCCAGTACCTTCTGCTCCAAGTGTCAAAATTTATACCACTTCACCGCATGTCCGGCACTGAATTTAACACGAATCATACTTGATTATGGATTTTGATATACAAATGAATTTTTATTTAAATATTTAAAATGTTTCATTTATTTAAAGTGAAATATTCTCTTCCTGCATGTAAAAATCATTATGTCAATAAATTTGTCTTATATTTCCAAGTCATATTAATTGTGAAAATGGAATTAAGTTTTGCCTAATCAAGAACAATAAATCACGTATTTATAGTATTTGAATTGTTAATTTATATCTGACTTGTACTGGAAAAACTTTACTTTTAGAATTTTTTGTTAAAAGAAACGCATTTTATCCAAGTACCTTGCCTTTTAGGGCCTAAATAATTTTGAAATTAAAAAAGATTAAATTCATTTAGAAAATTAGTTTTCTATTAATAGTTAAAGAGTAATTTAAACATTTTAAACAAAATGATATACCTTTAATTTATTTAAATACATACAAAGAGACAATGATAGTAGTCATTGTGTTTAACAAGCCTTTTCAAATATCTTGCACACAATGGCTCATTTCACACGAGCGTTTTTTATATTTTGGAATATTTTTATACCAATGTTTTGTTCTGCTCTCTCTTAAATAAAATTTTAACTAAAATGAGTCAAAAATGTCCTTGAAATATTTTTTATTTCATTTATGTTTGAGTTGTGTGGTTGAACCGAAAATTTGTTTAGTCGCAATTAAAACTTGTATCATAGGTAAACGGGGAAAAGAACGAGGAAAAATCCAGGATTTTTTTTTTTACGTGTGGAATGGGCCAATGGCATAAAACTCGAAAATTGTAGAGGTCAAGATAATATTTGCTTCATTATTTAATTTTAACTTTAGTTTAATTCACTAATTCTTTTTATTTTTCAGCATCATCAATCATCTTGTATATCATGCGTATTTTACTAATTACTAAGATGTATTTACTTCTTTTGTGTAATAAGCTAATTCTAAAATAGCGGTTTAAATGTTTTGTAACAAATATTTTAGTGACTTACTATAGTTGGATCGGATATTCATTTCGTACACAAAAAATGGTCTGCCGTTGAATCCTAAGGTTACAGAAAACTATTTACCAATTAATTACATATTAGAGTACATTAAATCTCATTTAAAGTTTTTATAAAAATTTAAGGGAAAAAATTGTTGAGGGAAATCTAAACAAATTTTGTGTTATTGCATAGTGAATCGATTAAATTCTTTTAGATGAATTCATTTGAAAATATCACTTCGTGCATGTTATGTAGACTGAAGGTAATTCGAATCATATTTCAATATTTATTTTGATATACATTTTAACTTCTATTTAAATATTTAAAATGTTTAATTTATTTAAAGTGAAATATTCTCTTCCTGCATGTAATAATCTTAATCTCAATATATTTGTTTTTTACTTGCAAGTCTTATTAAATGGTAAAATCATATTAAGTTTTACTAAATTGACATCAATATTTTAATTCACGAATCTAATAACGTTATAATAAATCAAGTATTTAGAATTTCAATTGTTAGTTTATATGTTTTGTAATGAAAAAAAATCTGCTTTGCGACGTATTTTAATAAAGTACCTCACAATTTAGGGCTCAACAATTTTGAAATTAAAAAAGATTAATTCTTATAGAAAATTCGTTTAGGGCTCAACAATTTTGAAATTAAAAAAGATTAATTCTTATAGAAAATTCGTTTTCTATTAATAACGAAAGAGTAACTTAAACATTATAAACAAATACATATCTTTAATTTACTTAAATACTCACAAAATGACATTGAAAGCAGTCGTTGTGTTTTCCAAGCAATTTCAAGCATCTTGCACACAATGGTATTAAAATTATCATAAACTATTGTACACTCGGCTAAAATCCAACTCATTATTATAAGGATAAATCGATTTGTTTGATTGTTGTTAAAAAAACCCATGTCGATCGTATAGTAAATGTGATACGATGACTAATTGAAATCTCAATATTGTATTGTATATTTTGTATTTGGCACACACACACACACACACACAAGATGATGAGGAAAATATTTAATTTGATTTTAGGTTTCATCTGTCACTTACAGATATTACATAACATAATATTAGAACAGAGAGAATTATTGTTAATAAATTATTTCAGGATTTTTTTTATATTATTAAATCTCATCATTATGTAAGGCGAAACAATATACGTAGGATACGTATTTAAGAGTCACTCATATCATATAACAAAATTATTGGGTTAACATACTGTAAACGAAATATCGATCCATCCGCATATTACTCTATATAACTATTATTTTCGAGCTGATGGTTTATTTATGTATCGCATTTGTATATGATATGCGATATATAGATGTTCGAACAAAAATATTTTTTTTTTCATCTAATTAAATTTCAATTTTGTATTTGTATAAAAAAATATTGTTTGTTATCAATATCACCCGTTTCCCATACCCCATGTGTATAGATATCGAACGATATACGATGATGGCAGAATATATAGTAATAACCATAAATATTTCGATTCGCGTTTACTAAAAAATCAGAATCAGCTATTTGACCCGCGCATTTCTATATTACGGGTTGCACGCAAATAAAATGTATTAGTCTAGAAGTTCTATGTATCGAAATTAGAATTTTTTTATTTCTCGTGTACTAGCATAATTAAGTTAATAACATACACTCTTATATATAATTATTTAATGTTAAATGAAAATCAAAGCTCGAAAACATATTTTGATTTAAAAAAACAGATTAAATCAAAAACTTATTTACACAATAATTAATTAGGTCTGTTTACAAATAAAAACTAAACTTGTCGACTGACATTTACGTGATTTTGCAGTAATTAATTTATGTACATGAATATTTTATGTGTCAACAGAATTTCTTAATTTATTTTATGACATACAGAGGTTAGACATTCGACTGAACTTAATTCAACTTTGAATGAGTACAGATACCGCCTTAAAATACTATTTTCATTTCACATAATGCTATTAATATTAAATTATATTGTCTCGCTCAGCATAATTTATAATTCATTGGGACATATTATAAATTTTATATTTGACATGTTTTAGTAATGCTAAACCAATATACATTTGCATATGAGACGAGAAATTATACATAAATTTT
Organism: Nephrotoma flavescens; assembly: GCA_932526605.1. Taxonomy (NCBI): domain Eukaryota; kingdom Metazoa; phylum Arthropoda; class Insecta; order Diptera; family Tipulidae; genus Nephrotoma; species Nephrotoma flavescens. The sequence continues at coordinate 51,981,963 of OW052221.1, read as the reverse complement.
AAATTAAACTTATTATTAGTTTTCATATTTGATTGATTTGTATAATTTGTCAATTAAAATGAAATCATTTCAATGTGTTCGTTTGTGCTCTCTGATAATTTTGATATAATTATTTAAAATCATATTTTGTCATTTTTGATTTCTAATTGATTTGTAACATTTCTATTCGTCAAATTAAACCCTGAGGGTATTATTTTGTTCATAGAACAAAACATACATTTATATAGACCCTAGATGAACTGATATTGAGGTCGTAAAAGTTGCGATGGTATTTAGAATGTTTTATTAGCAATTTAAATGAAAAGGAATTTATGTCATTTTAATACCTCTAAAGCTTCCGCCTCCACTAGCATGAAATGCCACATTAATTTCTTAAAACTTATGCACGACAAAAAATTTGATAACGAAAATGCCTGAACAGGTGAAGTACATTTTCTAATCGAGGTACGATGACAGGAGTTCTTAAAACAAATATGATCAAATTTTAAACTTAGTCAGACGGTTAAATAGTGTAAGAGTCAAAGCAAAAATAACTTAATTTATAAGATTCTTAAATCACACTTGCATCAATGAAAGGTGTTCTTCCTGGAATACGATTTTCCGAATATAAAAACGACTACAAACTTTGATTACGATGGGTGATGAAAATGAACATAACTATGATAGAATCCCGACCCATCTTCCATCTCAGTATTATAGGCTCACATGCAGCTATGCAATGTGCAGATGGTTGAGCAAATTGCAAAGAATAAAAACTTAAAAAAATAATGTTTAAAATATAGCAAAATGTACTGGATCGTGCATAGAAATTCTGATCTCACAATAAATAATAAATTTCTTGTACAGGCAAATTGCTGAAATAAGTATTGTGCCAAGAAGACCAATTCTCAAATGGCAACATTACTTTCAAAATAAAGTGTTTCGAGAGATTGTGAATGGCTTACCGGAAAAATAAAGGAAGAAACAAGGACCATCGTATGGCGGGCCCCACCAATGGAGGTCGAAGTCTCTAAAGGCAGAAACATCTGAAGCTGAGCAGTTCTAATTTGAATTAAAAAAATATTTTTAAATGAGTAACTAATAGGTTGCTCACCATTAATCGAGAAACTAATTTAAAATAAATAAATTACTAGATGATCTCCGAATTAGTTGTAAAATAGAATAAAAATAAAAAATGCTTTTATTTGTTTATTAAAATGATCGAATACATAATTTTGTGTTAATTGCAGCACAACGTGCCGCAACTGAATTTTTTATTACTTTCTTAAGAATCTTAATAGCTTTTCGTTATTTTGTATAAAGATAATGATGATAATATCGAACAGTTACGAACAGAATGAACAACAAACTCAGATTAAAAAGTAATTAATAAAGCAAATGGTTTTGTATGGCACAAAAAAAAATCCGACAGTTACGGCTTAAAAAAGTTTAAAATGTTGCTCGTACATTTTGCTGTTGTCGAGACAAGAAAAAAACTATTAAATATACTTTAAAACGGGATCAGCGTATTTTATTCAAGATATATTTAAAGAGGATATCCGCACTGTAAATACTATTCAAGATACAAATGCAAACTAATGTTATAAATATTTTAAAATATATATCAAGTAGATGAATGGATCAATAAAATATTTTGCAATTAAAATTTTTAATGTTGTATACATAAATTATTCATAAAATGTATATACACAACATGCATAAACCAATAACATAATTTATTATGTATAATTTTAAAAAATAATATTATGTTTAATTCGTATAAAAATGTTTTATTTTATTGTTGTTGTTTGCTTGTACTACACATAAAGCGAACATAATTATTTCGCTTAACCAATCCAAGCCATATTATACCAAACCTCCTCAAATAAAAAATAAAAAGGGTTTCGTGCGCCCTAATTAACACTCATAAATGAGAATGAATAATTTTCGAGATGATGAATAATTAAAAATAATTAAATTGAGAAATATTGGATGTTATAATGGATTTATCACACCGATTTATGCACATAATATTATCATAATACAAGTGCATCGGTAAAATGTGCATAAATATGTATGTGACACATCTCATATATTCATCATAATATATGCGCTCGTAACCAAAATAGGCAAACACATTTTTTATTAAATTTATTTAACAAAAAAAAAAATACATCGAATTAATTGGCAACAACATAAATTATGTATAATACCACCATATATCAAAAATTTAAGTGCATACAAGTTAAAATAATCAAATTAATTAATTTTGCTTAAAAATTATATAGTATAGTAAATACTCAAATTAATGGATTTTGTGGAAAATTTAATATTCCTTGCAAAATTAAAAGTACTGGAGGTTTTTAGTTTTCAAACTTGTACTTTTTATATAATACTTACTAGAATAAGCTTTTAAATATTAAATCGCAAGATGATGTATGCGTACCTGAAACGAAAAAGAAATATTTTTTGTTATAAAATACATTTACAAAGAATTTCTAAAATACAACAAATGTAATTAAAAATTGACCGGAATAAAATTGTCGCCCCAAGCCTACCTTTCACTAAGTGTGAACTTTATAATAATTCGTATTCACGTATAATTCCAAAAATTTTTTGTATAGGAAAAATGCTGTACTTTCTTAGAAACGTCTAAAAATAATTATTTTGGTTGAAATACAATCTGTATAGACATATAATAGACTAGATATACCCAATGAGACTTCGTGGAATAGAACACAATTCAACATTAAGCATATTTTGTGTAGGTAATGGACATGACTTTTATTAGACAAAAAAATTGAAGTATATTAGATTACATTTGATAAAGCACTTTAACAACTCGACCTTGGATTAAATTTATCTATATCTTTATAATATTACTGTATAAGTAAAAATCTAGTTTTCCTTATTAAATTTTTCAAAATGTTTGAAAAAAAACGAAAATGCTTCCATGAACGATTTCACTTCAGGTAAATTTACTTCCGCCACATACATAACAGGGACCTCCTAATTTATGTAATAACTTAAGTATAGAGGTCGTACAGAGGCCGAATTTTTGTTAAAAACGCATATTAATCTTGAAAAATGTTGACCTTGAAATTTTACAGAATTACCATTCGCTATATGGCCGAAGTGAAAAAAGTAGTCATTAAAAAATCTCTGCGTTGATAAAACTTGAGATCGACTGTGATTGAAAAAACTTTTAACTGACGGATTTTCAATATCGTTGGATTAGAAAGGTAAGCCTCCATATGAGCTTTTAAATTTTTGCAAATATTTTGAAAAATATATCGTTTATGCGAAAAACGACTTCGACCTAAAAGATTCTAAATTTAATTGTCCACATTTGCATGGATTAATTGAAACGGGATTAAAGTACGATCGTGAAATTTTTCATAAACTTCCGAGTTATTCCTAAAAAAACAACAACAACAACTAAACATTTCTGGCTATTGGTAAAACTGTGAACTTGTGAGTATTCCGAGTGTTCCGTTTATTAAAATTAACTAGGCATACAATCACCAAATTATAAAATATAAGTAAATAAAATAAGTAAATAAAAAACTAAATTCTTGTCCAATACTGCGAAAATCAGAATTTATAATGTATGACTGCTGTAAAATTCTCGGTAGTTTGCCAGGAACTTTATTCTAATTTAATTTCTATAAAACATTCAAAAATCGTCAATCCTAATTTATTTTCTCTTAAAGTGGAACGTGGCCTATTTAAAATTAATTTTTGTTTGGATGACTGGCGCTTAGGAACCCCAGAAAAAACAACTCGATACATGATAATTCTGTATATTAAAAAATCGGCAATCCTAGAGCATATAGTATTTCAAATTTTAGTTTTTTCGTAACAAGCCGACCGTTTTAATTGTTAATTTCCCTACAGAAATTCAAGTATTTTTTTTTCTATCTAATAAACGAATCAAAAAATTATAAATTTCTGTTTAATATGAATTTTATATATGATTTACATTAACAGTTTCATATTTATCTAGGGATTGGAAATACTTCACATTCATACAAACACGCGTGAAGTTTTCTTAACAAAATTCGTAAAATTTAAAAGTCATTTCATACTTTAGTTTTTTATAAACGATTGACCGTGATTTTTGACCGAAATCGTTCTACCGGAAGATGGCACCGCTATGAGGTTTTTTCAAAATTTTGAAAAGTTTACCATTTTCGAGAAAAATGGCTAGGAACTGACAGATTCTAAACTAAATTTGAAACAATTCCAGTTGGGGTTTTTTCCAAAATTTAATCGGAAATGGCAATTTTTGGCAAACACATTTTTAAATAAAAATTTGGCTCCTGTACAGATCAAATAGAATGATTGAATTCCATAACCTTTTTTTTCTAGAAATTAACAGATCTCGGTAATTTGTAGTTCAAATAGATCGACCGGAAGAGCAGCTTTCATATGAGCTTTTTCTTTTCCTTTCTTTTAAGTAGTAAAATAAATTACATAATCATAAAAATTTTGACCACAAGGTTTTTTCAGATTTGCCATTCATTCATTTCAAAAAATACTTTTTAAAAAATTCTACGTGGATTTGTCTGTGTGTGATGCGAAGTTTGTGTCCTCTGTAAAGAATAGGCGAGTTGACTGATCTAGGTAAATCAGTCTTCTGACATCTTTCACATGAGGATCCGAATTTCCCAAAATTTCATTTTTATACTATCACCTAGTGTGCCATTTGCAACCTCACAACAAATTAGATTGCTTGATATACTTCAAAATTGTCGTGCTTTTGTCAATGTCCCAGTTTATGCTATGTATCGATTATTTCATGCAACATAGTTACGGTTCCATATGTTTTGGCCATACAATTCAATCTTCAACGTACTCTTTCATACTTCATGATCGTATCCTTATACAATTACCTATATGATTTCACTATATCTCCGTACGCCCACTTGATACATTTTTTAGGGAACTTTTTCTTTAAAGAATTAGGTAGTTTACTTATCCAATACGTATCTGGCCTTCAACGGTATTAATTTTCAATACCGAAATTGCTACTGACATAATGCCATTTAGGGAGCTTTATGGAAAACTCTGACTTTTTAATAAAGCGATCTGTTTTAGTGTTTACAAATGCAAAGAGAGAATTTTTTAATGCAGTTTGAAATCCAAGCTCCTAAATAAACTTTTTCCGTTTGCTTCTCAGATTTTAGATGATATGCGGGTAGTCTGAGTCCCACAGCCCACAGTAATATTTTGCATATAATTTTTTTGTGTGGCCGATTATATGTTCAAATGGTATACTAGCTAGGTTCTAACCTCGCTATGAAAGTTTCTTATAGGTTTGCCGTACTCTACGAGCGTATGTGTGCTTCTATTTTTTTCTGTTGTGGTACCAGGAGATCTTCTAACAAATTTAAATGAGAGACATTACCAGAAATATAGAACAGTTGAACTTTTACAAGCAAAAACCTCCCTTCCATATCCAGTGTCATACAGCCCCGCGGAAGCGTCCAGCAAAAGCTATATTTCTACCCTTCGCTTGTTATGGGAGGGATTAATAATCTTTCCTCATATTTTCAGGAAGCTTCGCGATTTCCTCATTTACGTGTCTTGCTCCTGCAAACTGTGAACATTTGAAAATTATATAGTCGTCTCTCTCCTTCACTTCAGTTTGTGTTTAAACTCTTGGAAACAGCCCCATCCTATCCTAAAGATTGAAACAGGGAGTATTCGGTTTCTCTATGTCTTCGTTTCTTTCACGTTTTAAATCGAAAATCAAGTGTATAGTCTATCAGAATTGGATTGACTTATATGATTTGCCACTCCTTTGTTTCTGCAACACTAGCACCGCTGTCACAGTGATTTACGATTGGTTCAATTTAACTTAAAAGTTGAATTAAACGACACGAATCATTGTAGCATCCAATAATAAGCCACATGGAAACACCGTTGATTCAAACGATTTCTCTGTTGGCAACTTAAACTTCGGCTTTACTACTCGTATCATGTTTCTCGTACGGCTCATATGATAGCATTAGAAATACGTCACCAGCAGTATACAATAATGGTGTGTGATAAAATTTTTTATTAATTTTTTATTGTTTCATTTTGGCACTTCAAAACTGCAAATTCAACAAAAGTCAGTACACGACGCACTACAGGAGTTTGAACAATCACTATCTTTTGATCACATGTGCATTCGACAGGCAAAAAAGAATTTCTGCAAACGATGCTTGGGATAACAGGAGAACGCTAGTAGGAAAAATTATTAACTTAGTCGATTAGTTTATTCAAATATCATTGTGGTACGCGAAATATGTATAACAGGGAGCACATTGAAGCGGGCATTGCTACAATAATAAAAAATAAAGTCTACAAACGATTTTTATTCTTTAAATGCTATTTAATCATAGAATTATTGTGAACACAAAATATTGTGAAATTCAGCAAAACATATTTTTCCATGTTTCTTTCTTTCGTGTCTGTATGAGTGCGTGGATTTCACGATGGAATCTTACGATCGAAATTATGACCATTCCCCGACTAGCTAGAGCACATATAGTAAAAGTGGAGGCCAGTGCATGAAGACAATGCAAGTATAAATCATTTATAGCACATTGTAAGCAGAATTTGAAGGTTTTTTGAATAAATTACTTTACCTCTACTTGTATAATACCAGGTTCGTCGTTTTGTCATTTTAAGTAGGGATTGATGTCTTTCGTTTATAGCTACACTACATTTTTTGCCTTCTCTTAATTTTTTCTACTCAGTATTTTATAATTTGAAATATGTGATCTAACACGTATATGCCGCCTCGATGGCAAAGTGGTTAGCGTGCTTGCTCCAGCGACCGGAGGATCGGGCTCGACTCCCGGTGGCGACAACGAAAAAATTTCACGGCTGGTTTAGGACCAATGAAATAATCACTCATTATCCGAAATGAAAATATGATTAAGAAACCTCATTTGAGGCGGCCAAATCCCTTGATGGATTTAGTCAATTATTAAGTCGATTAACTCGTCATTAAAATTTCGATCAGAATTGCTTCGTTTTATTTTAATTATTATTTTTGCATTAATTATAAGAATGAAAGAGGTGATCTATCAGCTGATAATAGTCATAACTTGTTCGATAAAGATGGTTCAATTAACACATTCGGTTATATTGCACACTTTTGTGACGAATTGCTTGTGCAAACTAGGCCAAGTGATTTAGATTATTTCTTTTACGCTCTCCCAGTTGCAAAACGTTTATAGATAGGCAAGTAAAGCCTGAACGAAGAGTCAGAAAGAATATGAATGATAATAAAGCTTCCTACAGCTCAGGCCTATCTATATTGACTGGTCGGAGTGAAAATTCATATACTTAAGCTTTGCCATATAATGGGATATCCTAGTGATATTTCGAAAGTGGCAGCTTCTCTGTAGAGCACATACAGATTGATTGATCGGCATGAAAATGCATTATTAAAGTTTTTCCATAAATGAGGAGATCCCAATGATTTTTGCCCGATACCAGTTCACCAAAAATTGGCAGCTTTAATACAAGATTTGTGGTTGTTTGCCAATATTTTGGAAATTACAAAGGACATTTTACGAGAAAACGATTAAAATCAACAAGATTGTAAATTAAATGTTAAGCAAAATTTGTTCAGATCAGTTTTTTAGTTAAGCCGGAAATGACTGATGTTGGTGAATTAAAACCTTAATTTACCAAAGTTTGACATGAAATCAAACTTTATACATAATCGTTTCCCATTAAATGGGAGATTTTTAAATTTGAAAAATCTTTTCATTATTAATCGTTTTTCTACACGTTCTAATAAAACGAAAAAGCTTTTAATAAGAGGCTGCCGCTTTTGGTAAAACGAGTTCGTTCAAAAATCATTAGGATTTCTCAATTCGTTTAAAAAGCTTAAATGTGAGGTTGCATCTGGACCAATTAATCCATCTGTACATGGGCTGAATTTTTATTGGAAAACAGTTTATTTTTTGTCAAAACTGTCCATATTTGAACGGATTCACCTATTTATGGCGTTAAATAGGTCAATAACATATGTTAGTAGTTGGTAAATAGGCTTTTCTTCTCTCACGCAAATGATACTTTTAAAAATATTTGAAAGATTCCAACAGCTCTAAGGAAACTGCCGCCTACCATCTTTCAATTAGTGGAAAAAGCTAAAGTATAAAATTTCACGCTGATTAATTAATCAGGAATAATTAACTAATCCAAACTGCAGTTTGGGCTGTACATAGCCCGACTTTTTACTTTATTTTACGAATTGTTCATGAAAAATTATTACGTCAGGATTTTCTTAGATTTACCTACCATTTGCTGTATCACCGGTCAAAAAACTATTTTTTAAAAAAAATCTTTGTGTGTGTGCAGACTTAATTAATTTATCCTTTCTACAGCCCAAATGGTTTGCCCAATCCCAGTTATTTTTGGCTGAGAGCAGTCTACCTGTGGCAGCCTCTATAGGAGGTTATTCGTTTCTTGTATGTTTTTAAATATTTTAAAAATATCCTAATTAAAAATCGACTATTCACTAAAACAGTCTATACGCTAAATTTCCAACATTATTGACAAAAACTCATTTTTGAATTGTAACCAGAAAAATTTTTTACCTCAACTTTTTTGACTAAATATTTGTGTTCTTCTCTCTACAGAGTTAAGACGGACTGAGCGATCGGTGTGAACCTTAATGCTTAAACATATTTAAAAAAAAACGGAAGATGTCTAAGATTTTTGGCCAGAAAAAGTCTACCTGAAGTTGTTGTTTCTTCGAAAGCTTTTTATTTTTTTGCAAATAAGTTAAGAAGTATGTAACATGCACGAAAAACAATTTTAAAAAATTATAAATATTTAAAAAAAACTTGTTTAGATCATTTTACAAATTTGATACGAGGTTTGATAAAAAAATTTTATTTTACCAAAATTCGGCATCTTCACAGACCCGGCAGATTTACTATTTAGAAGAAAACTTATAATTAAGCTTTTTCCATAAATTGGGAGAAAAATGCGAAATGTGGTAGACATCTGCGTACCAGAAGTGACAACTTCTGTAGGAGCTTTTTCAATTTTTTAAATTAAGTTTAAAAATTTTAGCAAGGGTTGATTTTATTGGTTTTCTGAAATTTAGGCAAGAAAAATTATTTTTTACTATTTAAAAACAATTTTTATCACAAATCCGATATAGGTTCAATTTTTCGTTTAAGAAATTAAGTGTCGTGTGTTCGAGGTCAATATACATTTGTTGGCCACAACAATTACACTTCTTGATTTTTTGTATAAAGAAACTTCATACTTAGGCTATGGAAAGGAGAGCTCTTTACGAAGTAAACGATCACTGACCCAAATTATTTTACCAAAGCTTAAATGGAATTAAGGATTTCTGGCAAAAGAAAAATTTGAACAAAAATTTGGATCTGTACAGCCCAGACCGGTTCATTAATTTCATAATAAAGCTTTTTAATAAATTGACAGGTCCCAGTGATTTTTGGTCGAAATCGGGTTTTCGAAAATGGCAACTTGCATTGGAGCTTTTCAGGATTTATATGCAGCACAAACGAATTAATTCATTACCAATCTTCGTACTTAAGCTTTTTATCCACATTAAGAGATGTTTGGAAAAATTGGAAAAGAGCACCAATTAATCGGACAAGACTTACCTAATGATTTTCCTAATATTTTGAAAAGTATCTGAATTATGAAAAAATTAACTATGCACTAAATGATTCTAAATTAAAATTGTACCAATAGCGGTTCAGTTCAATTTTTGATAATTTAACCAAAATCAATTTTTTGACAAAAAGCTGTTTATAAAAATTTCCGACCTCCAGCGTTTTGGCTAAATTACAACATCCTTTTTACAGTTTAGATGAATTGAATGGTGAAATGTTATAATTAAGATTCTTCCATAAATCGGAAAATTGTACTGATTTTTGATCAAAATGGAGTTTTGATGCGGAATAAAATTTCCTTCTAAAAATGTTTCCATAAATTATGAGAGCTATGCGAAATGTGGTAAACTTCTGCGTCCCAGAAGTAGCACCTTCCGTAGTGTTTTTTGATTTTGTGGAATAATGATTATAGGGTTGACCTTGGTTTTTTGAAAATTAAGCAGGAATAATGATTTTTCATTTCACAAGTCAATTTTCATCACAAATCCGGTAGGCTTGTGATGAAAATTGAAAGTTTTCGCTTTAGAAATTAAATGTTATGTATTCAAGATATAAGTACTTAGCGTAAAAGACACCCATTCATTCCTCCGTACACCCATTAACTTTTTTTAAATTTTTTTTTAAAAAACGTTTTTCCCGCTTAAATTTTAGAAAACGTATGTAAATTCGTATTGCTACAAATTTAATTTAGAATTTTTTAGTTGTTGGTCGTTTTTTTCATATATGATACACTTTTCAAATTATTTGCTTAAAACTATAGAAAGCTCCTGTTGAAACAGCCACTTTCGTTGGGCCAAAAGACTGGGATCTAACAATTTAAGGAAAAACCTAATATATAAAATTTTACTACGGTCAGTCAGCGTCTAGTCTGGAATAATATTTTCGACTTAAAAATCAAGTGTGGTGTATTCGAGATCTATGTATGGTAAATGTGTGGTAAAATAATATCGGGTGTTGGCCACAATATATTCACTCTCATTTCAGAACAGTAATCGAATGTTGTATATGGCAGAATATACCATAAAATTAGATAGGCTTTCATGAGCTAGCACATCATTAACGGAGAATGGTGTCATTCAGTGTTAACTTTATTTATTATTTTTATATAGTTATAATAAACTAATGGCCGTTAAATTATTTCATTTTAGCCATCATATATTAACCATAAGTAAATCGTCAATCAGGTATAGCTATACTCGTATGTTTAAAAATAAACTTTTTTAAAAACCATCTGCCAGAAAACAGTAATCAGTATTTAATATCCAGTTTTATGATAGTATATATAAAAATTGCAACCAACCGTAAATTAAATATTGTAAAATCCAACACATAATTTTTGAAATAACGTACAAAACATGAGAAATTTAAAATGAAAGTTTAATGCAATAAACATATCACTCTACATAAATCTCTTACTCGTAATGTACTTAAATTTAATTAAATTCAGATACGTTCAAGTACATATGTACACATTCCGCATATTTAGATCTGTGTACACTCATATAACAAAGCATCAGTGTGTATAAAAGCTTGGTACTCATTACCTAAAAACAAAAAATTTTATTTATCTGATTTATGCTTGCTAACATATTGTAACGTACGTTATACGAGAAATGGAGTGTAAATTAACTCGTTATACTGTATGGTATATACGTCAGTCTGTATATGGGCAAAAATAAAATTATTTAATCAGAAAAAGCTTTATGTATATTAGGTCGTAAATGTACGACGAATTATATTTTATTTATATGAAAGATGATATAAAAATATTCTCAGAACTAAAATAAAGAATCGAGTAAGTATACATCAGAAAAGTTGTAAAATATAACTAAACATATTTGTTGTATAGATTCAATTTTTGAAAAAAGTATATAGGTCGGAAACTTCAAATCCATTAGAGAAATAATTTTATTGATTTTGTAAATTTACGAGTTTTCTAAACAATCACGGAAAATTAGTAATCGTGCCATAATGGGTTCGAATCCTGAATCCTGAATATTACCAGGATGCAAAAGGGATTTTTGGTCATCAGATTACGATCTGTGATGAAAACAAATACAACTATGACCCCATGTCTGACCCATTTAACATCCCAGTAATATAAGCTGGCCTGAAGTTGTGTAATGCGCAGATGCTTGTACGAAAATCGGACCTATAGCCGTACGTTCTCAAATTGGCTGAGCAATGGCGAAAAAGTAAACCGCGAAAGTGCTAGGAGTGCCTCGGCTACAGAACAGATTAAAGATAAATAAAGAAAAGTCTCCCTGAACATCGTTTGCAAATGTATTTTGAAACTTTTTCATAGAAAAAGAGTTGGTTCGTAAAAATTTAAATAATCAGTAAATACATCTAGATTTCTTACATGAACATCTAATATTGTACACTCCATTTCTAAAATATTGCCAATGATTTTAATATCGTTAATAATCAAAAACTTTTGAAATGCGGCAACAATCAGCAAAGTGACCAAAGGTAATTTTACAAAATTTTAGACAAATTTTCGCAATAAACGCTTGTTGTGCCAGCTAAAAGCTTCAGGATATTTGAGGGTCAAAAGGGGGGCTAAAACTAAATGCTCAATGATTATGAATATTTTAGACATTTTGGTTGTGAGGCATAGTTTGTAAATAATTATAATTTTTAATAGTGAATTTTGCAATAAATGAATAAATAAATATTATGAGTTTGTTAATCATAATATTTATTTATTTTATTTTTATTTTCTTTCAATTATTTTTCCTTATTCTCCAATTTGACGATTATTTTGATCGAATCATTGAAGATTTCTTTTTTAAATCAACCGTAAAAATTTGTCGATATTTTAAACATTTTATTAGCTTGATCAGACTTGAATTGAAAAGCATTGGTTAATTTGTCAACCGAACATTCTTGAAGAAGTTTAGTTAAAGTTTCCAGTACGATTGTTGAGAGTGAGCCGGGGAGTGAAGTCAGTTGTTTAGGAGAGCAATCCAGAAGGTCATGATGGAAAGTCATGCAAATGTAGCACAAATTTTAGTTAAAAAGGAATGCGCCATGGCAGAAGAAGGATCGACAACTGGGCAATCCAAGAGTAATGAGCGTAGAAGTCGACTAGGTCAAAAAACATAGTCACATTGAAAGAGGTGGTAAACATAACGCGGGTGATTTACTACAAAGAATGCGCAACCATCAAGCAGCAGTATAGTGAGCAAACTAACGACTACTAAATAAAATGAAGTTTCGAAATAAGCTGCGTGAAAACACCTAAATGAGCTATCCCGAATTTGCAGCCCGAAATTTATTTTTTTTAATAATTGCATTACCACTTCTGTCATGATATTAAATACACGCAAATTATATCTAAAAATAAATTGTGTTATAAATGACTAGCGAATAATTAGTGGTTTATAATTTTTTAATAAACAGTTAAAACATCAAAGCAAACAATAAAGTAAAAATTCAAAAAAAATTACAAAACCATTTTTCAGTGAAATTATTTGAATTGATTTAATGCCGCTCACAGGCAATTTACGAGCATATCATTTCAGTTTTAGTCTTACCCGAAGATTTTTTTTTATTTTCTTGGGATGAAATTCTGGGTTAACTTTACACAAGGGTAAAATTTTCCAGGTCAAGTTTCATGTCGAGAATCCGGGAAAATTGGGGGGAGTGAAATACACGTGCAAATTTCAAAAATTTATAAAAACTTAACGTTTAAAGTGTTATGTCTGGAAATGGTTTCGTTTGGATCAGCACATGAAACTACTAAATTAATATCGGTATTTGAATTTTTTTTGTTTTTTTCTTATGATACAGTTGTTTTCGGCTGATTTTGTAGGTTAGTTACTTTCGGCAGAGTTATTTCATTATAATACATATTTTTTATTAACTTTCGGCTGATGTAGTCGAGACACTACCTGCATTATCGATTTTTTCACTTTCCGCTGACAACTTTCGGCTAATTTAACAGTATCCCTTTTTGCCCATTCAGTAAAAAATGGTTTAATATAAAAAGCAAAATTAAGAATACATTAGAAAAGTAGTTAATTATGCTTTAAAGGAAAATATTATTTTTTACCTTTGAAAACATACTTTTGTTCGCAAACTTAAATTTATAAAATGACTGCTTTAAAATCTGTTAGTTAATCAAGTCATCATCACACTACACAAATCGATTGCTCCACGTTTTAAAAATCCTAAATTTCAAAAACACTTAGTATTGTCATAACTTTTTATATTTATATAATTTTTCCGGCATACCATCGTATTCCCGCATATTTTATTACCAAAATGATGTTTTTGACTAGATCAAAAACTTACTAGTAGGCAGTTTCTCAAATTCCAAATTGCCAAAAATAAATATTCCGAAAAATGTCCCAAATCACCTTTTGTAAATTTTTGATTGTTTGAGCGAAAAAAAAATCTCAAAAAAAAACCAAGATTAGCATTTAATTTTATATTTATTTAAGTCTATTAAATGTGTCTATATACATAATAGTAATTTATATTTCAGATTTTAAAAAAATATCTTAAGAAAAATTATCAAATGATTTCATTTTTTCGAATCTTCCGAAAATAGGACCAAATGCGTTGGAATCTGCGCATTCTGATTTCTTTGAGATTTTGTGTTCGAGCAATTTTTTTTTGATAAATATATTTTAAGTATTATAGGTTTTGAGATTTTTGTTGTTAGGAATACTATTTTCGGGATGGCATTTTGGGATATATTTTTTCGCTAATAAAATTGTTGGCCTTTCGACACCAACCCAATTGTTCCGAATAATAAAGATAAACGCCATTAAACGGAAATTTTTTTTTGACAATTGAATATATTTTATTTCATATGCCATTTTGATTAAATTTTTTTTTTGTTTTATGGAGCTAATCGATTTTTGCAATAAACAAATCACCATCAGCATCACTACTTCATTAAATAGTATCGTATTTTTAATGCACTGTACGAGCAACCTGAAACAAAGTACTTTGCCGCTCGCACAGCAAGATAAGTAGTTAAATATTGTCAGCATGTTGTAGAAAGTAAATTTAAAAAAAAATAGCTCATGTGGTCAAACTCTTAAATTACACAAACAACAGTATGGGCAAAACACAAGTTTTATGCAATTTTTATTGCAAATCATATAAAAAGTATTGCGTGCATCTCTAACACAAAGATTCATTATGCAACAATGGAGTGAAATTGGAGAATTTGGCACGACTGGAGAATAAACCAGCTGCGGCCTAAAGACAAAAAAAAACTGAAGTACTTTTTTGTACGAGAAGTTTCTGTGTTGCTATCGAGATATTATTGAAAATTTGTTTTGAAACTTAAACAATTTTGTTAGATAGTTTATTTAAGCTATTGGCGTTTTCGGTTTCTTAATTTTGGTTTTATTTGATTTGGAAAACGGACATAGAGAATGATAACCGAGGAATCCTAAAGATATATCTGACCATTTCAAAACGTAAAAATTTAAACTTAAATTGATGCCTGCAACCGCATTCTTCTAAAAAGAATCACATTATACGATGACATTATCAAGAAAAATTTTATTTTACTTTTTACTACCTTTATGTAGATGACTTACTGTAAATATTAACATATTATGGATAAAAATAGCCCATTACATTTTTACATTTGCCTTTGGGGAATAAAATACATTACTATTAGCAGACCGCTTGTCGCTTGCCCTAATGAAGAGTTTTCCTTTCTATTTTAAATAAATAAGTACTGTTTTTGGCCGAAGAAATAAAAATAAAGCAATTTTTTTGTAAATATTTAATGCTTTAAATAATAATATTGATTTTTATCGCCTCCATAATACTTTCGATCTAATCTGATGCATTAAAATTTTATTTAGCTATATAAACAAAAATGTTGTGGCCTTCTGTATATTACCGCGATAACTCAATTTTGTTTAACTATAAAATAAAACGCTTTTTTTTATAAATATTTAATCCCAAAAAAACAAAATTTTAAAAATTAATTTGCTGGAAAATTTATAGAATTTTTTGCAGCTACTGTTCCAAACAAAAAATTGGTAATAAGTTATTTTACTGTTTACGAAAATTTTCTTGGCAAAACCGAATATGTACTTTTTTCTTAAATATTTGTTGCTTTTTTAAATTGTACAAAAAAAAACGATAAAATAATTATTAATAACAATAAAAAAAAAATTGAAAATTCAGCTATTGAATTAGTGTACTTTATCTACAATCTAGATACGATATACTCGTAATTGCGTTTAAAAACAAAAAAATTGATAATTTAGCAAAACACAAAAATTGTTATTATTCTGTTAACGATTCTCTTGGCAGATAGACATAAGTTTTATTTTAATTATTTTTTACTATTATAACAAAAGATTTAAGAATTTTGCCAAAAATATTATTTTATACTTTGTAGTATATTTTTTTTTCAGAAAGATTTTTAATAAAATTTATGATTGTCATTAATGTCTGGAAAGCAATAATATGTCCAATGTAGAAATTTGTATGTACATACTGTACTGTACGTACGTTTATGACATGTCTAGTAAGATAAATTTATAGATTAAATGTGAATATGTTTAGTTAATGGTTTTTATTTCGTACATAAACTTATGTTTTATATTATTATTATTATTATTACAATTTTATTATTTTTATTGTTTATATTAGCAGAAACAATGAATTTTTATGATTTATTTATTTACTAAAATTTGTTTAGGTTATATCTGATGTTTTATGGATTTACTTTAATATCTAAGTATTAAATTTAATTGAAGCGTGTAAATAATGATTAGTCTTTATTGCTTGGTTATTGTCCTGTCTTGTTACAGGGGGGGATATATATTTTGTTAAAGCTATTAAACCGGTAAAAGGTTTAATGACAAATTTTTTTTTGCTTACACAATCCTTCATTAATAGTAGACATATTTCCTCAATATACATATAAAATTGAAGGAAGAATTGGAATTTTTCATCACATTGTCGGTGTTTGTACAGATCCAAAATGTCTTACACTTTATCAACCAAACTCAAGTGTGTGAAGTTATCCCAGTTTTTCATCCCAGGAAAAATAAAAATGTTCATCACGTAACACCAATTTCATCCCATCCCAGAATTTTTAAAATCATCCCATCCCAGGAATTTTAAATCACACAATTATTTAGGAATGTGATATTTGTTAAAAGTATAGTGAAAATTTTAGATTACCGCTATGCTCATTTGCACATGGCCCACCATATGAAATTTTAAGAAAAAACTCAATAAAAAAATTAATAATTCTCTCAAACCTATAAATTGCCTAAAGATGTGACTTTTGATTTTGACTCGTCATGTTGTCCACTAACTCTGATAAAAATTTGGGTATCAGCCGTATGTTAGGAGTTTCGCTATATGCTCATTTGTATATGGCCCTCCATATGAAATTTGAAGCAAAAACTCAATAAAAAAATTATTAATTCTCCCAAACCTAGAGATTGCCTAAAAATTTGACTTTTGATTTTGACTCGTCATGTTGTCCACTAACTCTGATAAAAATTTGGATATCAGCCGTATGTTAGGATTTTCGCCATATGCTCATTTGCATATGGCCCTCCATATGAAATTTGAAGAAAAAACTCAATAAAAAAATTAATAATTCTCTCAAACCTATAGATTGCCTAAACATTTGACTTTTGATTTTGACTCGTCATGATGTCCACCGTTTTGCATTTTATACTATGCCCTAATTATTCAAGTAAAAGTAGATGACGATGAATGACGTGACCCATTCCCCTTAAGCGACATGGTTATAGTTCTCTCCACAATATCGATGCCATTGGAAGTTGGTTGACCTCGTATAGAAACGAGGTTGTTAGTAGAATAAAAAATTGGCCACCATTCGCAACTATAGTCACCGACTTTAATTTTGCTAAAATAAATGCTGTATTGCATTTAATAGAGTGGATATCGTACAATCTTTAGGCAATCTATAGGTTTTAGAGAATTATTAATTTTTTTATTGAGTTTTATTTTCAAATTTCATATAGAGGGCCATATGCAAATGAGCATATAGCAAAAATCCTAACATACGGCTGATACCCAAATTTTTATCAAAGTTAGTGGACAACATGACGAGTCAAAATCAAAAGTCACATCTTTAGGCAATCTATAGGTTTGAGAGAATTATTAATTTTTTTATTGAGTTTTTCGTTCAAATTTCATATGGAGGGCCATATGCAAATGAGCATAGCGGTAATATAAAATTTTCACTACTTTTAACAAATATCACATTCCTAAATAATTATGTGATTTAAAATTCCTGGGACGAGATGATTTTAAAAATTCTGGGATGAGATGAAATTGGTGTAACCTGATGAACATTTTTATTTTTCCTGGGATGAAAAACTGGGATAACTTCACACACTTCCAAACTCAACCAAAATTGGTGGGTGAAATTTTTATTTTTCAATACATGTGTACTTCTGCAGTTTATGCAATTTACATCCATCAAGGTATACTACCAACAGTTCACACAATGCTTTATTCATATTGTTACTCCCAGAACTCCTATATGGTGACGAAGAATTTTTTTATAAATATCAATCAGCCGAACAAAATGTTCCACAAACTCTAATCTAGAAGTGAAAATGATAATTATGTTACTTGTGTTTTATTAAATTTGTTGTAATGATTAATAATAAACTTTAAATAATTTCAAATTTATCTATTACGTGTGCGTAGAACACTTATTGACAAATTAAAATATTCATGATGACATTTGTCAAACAACGGTAGAAACTTTTACGCTGTTTGGATACTGAGAAATGGACTCACTACTAATGTATTCTGTAGTAATGAAGCTAATTCGGCCTATGATAATTTCCTTTTTCATTCTCAAATCGTGTGTCGTCAGGTACTGTTTCTTTTGAACGTCAATTTTCTAGCAATAAGTTGAAAGGCTATGATACTAAACTTTTAAATTTGATAAAATTTAAAAATAATTTAGGTTTGAAAGTTAAAAAGCACCCTAATAATATTCGGCTATCTATAACAATTTAAAATAACAATTTAAAATCGCAAGTAAGAAGTGCTATCAGCAAAGCAAAAGTTCATTATTTCTCGAATGCCAACCATAATGATAAAAAGCAAATAAGAATAATTAATGAAGTTACTGGCAATTCGAAAAATCAGAAAAATCAAAATATTTCAATTTTTGATGTTTCAAGCGTTTTGGTTAATGACTCTAAAGAGGTTGCTGATATTTTTAATAAATTTTTTGTTTCAATTGTTGATGATATCAAAAAAAAACTGATTCAGTCTCCGGTTGATTTGCGAAACGTAATACTCTACCACTACGTAAGCTTTATGTTTATAATGTATTGAAGAAATTTTATAAAAGATCGAACTATTTGAAGTATATTAAGCCCAAAATTTATAATACGCGTTCTTCGGAATGTTTGGCTCCTTTCACGAGTAAGAAACGTTGTTAGAAATTTTTTCATTATAAGGCACCATTTCTGTTCAATAAACTGCCCTTGAAAATTAGATGCTACATATCAAAAAATTTCAAATAGCTTTAGAAATCCGATAATGGAGCTTGGTGATATTGAACGCTGGTTGTAATCTTGTAATTGTGTAATTATATATTTCTAGGCTACTCTGAGTTCACCTTTATTTCTGTATTATGATTAGTTAACTAGTTAATTTTTTGCTTTTTTCTATAATTTGCAAACTTTCTATAAGTGCAAACAAGTAATTTGTATAATTAAAATTAATCGTATAGTATGAATCAGAATTTTTACCTACAAACTACTGGTTAGTTAGTTTCTAAAAATTGGTACTTTTATTTTATTTTATTGCATAGTTTTTCAATTTTTCAACTAAATATTGTTTAAGTAGCTAAATTGTACGGTTAAGAAACCAGTCAAATGTATATAAAATAAAATGAAATGATTAAAAAAAATAAATTAATTAATTACTTCGAGCTAAACCGCTCGGATAAAGCCAGATAATAATGACTTAGGATTTACTTAACGCCACATTCTACAGTCCCAAGCTCGAGGATTTATAATAAAAATTTCTGAGATTACTATAAAATCTTTGCGATGAAGCAGTAAGATTAACCAAATTGCAGCAATACTTTCTCAATATTAGCATCAGAGGTACTTGACAGACAAAATTGTAATATGCGTGGCAAAAATGATGGATCGATAAATACAAGTTTTAATAGACTTAAACTTCAGAACTATCAGACTTAAAATTATTTGCATTGAAATGCGTTTGCAAAGCTTCTGAAATATTGGTGGCATAGGCAGAGGTGGAGACAGTAGTTTCAGGCTAGATTCAGTACTATGTTTCTAAAAAATAATTATATTTTTTTTCCCGTCAATATTATCCCTGATAAATTTGTATTAACAAATTATTTGTTTTGCGCGCCATCTTTTAACGAATAAGGTTATTTATTGAAATGCAAAATTTCTGTCGAACACCAAAAGGCACAATTTTGATATTTGCTTCTTATTTTTGTACCGTGTTTAAATAACCTTGCCAATTGAAATTTAAGTAATAAAATGAGCTAAGTACAATTTTCACATCACATCATGCCGACCAATATGACAACATTTCAAATAATAAACAGTTTGATTTGCTGCTTTCCCAAGAATAATACGATTCCACCAAAAATAAGCATACGGCATTTTTATGGATGAAAGAGCCAAGTAAAGTTCCGTAATTCGGAGTACATTGACATTGATGTATTGAAAACTCCTAATTTCATAGAAATTTACAGAGCAAAATTTGTCAGAATATCAAGCAGGTTGTACCTCCAAATCCAAGATATGGTTGTTGTTACTCATTTTTGTTAAGTTGACCACACTCTAAATCATGCAATCAATTCAGGCGTGAATTAGAAATACTTGTCGACTTGTCTACAATTCGTCGACGTTATCTGCCAGTGGTCGGGATTTGTGAAGGAGTAGTTCAAGTTACCCTAGTGGAAAAATTGAAAGTTTTTATACTAAAAATAAACTTACGATTTCATAGAAATTTAATGATAATTTTTGTATAATTTTAGTAGGTTATGGCAATATAATTTTAGTATAATTTTTGAAATTAAACAGAAATTATACTTTCGCAAATTATCTAGTTAAAAGTATAATTTTTGTATATTGTGTTATAAAATTAATACCAATATCAGTGTATTTTATGTATTAATTAAGATAACACAAGAACCAGAATAAGGATCTTTTAAGTATAATTTTAGTAGGTTATGGCAATATAATTTCAGTATAATTTTTAAAAATAAACACAAATTATACTTTAGAACATTATCTTACTAAAAGTATAATTTTTATATATTTTGTGTTATAAAAATTATACCAAAATAGGTGCATTTAAGGTATTAATTATGATAAAAAACAACCAAATTAAGAATTATTTAAGTATAATTTTAGTGGGTTATGGCAATATAATTTTAGTATAATTTTTAAATTTAAACAAAAATTATACTTGAGATAGAATATAATGAAAATATTCCATTTATTGTGACTGTCGGATGTATGCGTATGGTAATTTTAAATCATTTCCATGTAGTTGTTTGTATTCGCGGACATGCCACGTCATCATTCCCCTGCATTAATTATTTCACGCCGTTGTTATTATAATTCTAGAATTTTAATAATTAGAATAATAATCGCTTAATAATTTTGGATTCCAACTGGACTCGAACCGGCGCCTTTCCGGATGATAACATTTAGCGGTGTACACCTTACCACTGAACTACCAAAGCAATAACTATGTAAAGTTTAATTCCTAACAATATAAATCAATATAGTTAAATACACAATTAAACTTAAAATATACTTAATTTGGTTTATTTCATTTGCTGCAAACTACACCAGCACAGCAACATACAAAATACCGCGCAATACGACTACAACTAAATATATTTTTTCAGCACGATAGTATTGACGCCTGTTGCCAGGTCGTGGAAAATTTTTCCTTTTCCGGAAATTTGTGAGGGACGACCCTCGTGCGGGATGAAAAGTGATGATTAAAAAAAATTATTTTTCTAAAATGTGTAATACAATTTTCGATTCCAATAATTCGCTTAAAATAATTTTTTAAATTTATGTTTAATTCTGACTAAATTTAAATATTTATATATACAAAATTAAAATTTAAATGTTTATAAAATATTTAACCATAATTAAACTTTAAAATATTAAGTTTTATCCCAAATATACTTAATTTAGTTTAAAATTTGGATTTAAGAGTTAAATTTAGGTTAAAATATTTTATGTATATTTATGTTTAATTATAACTAAATTTAAATATTTCTATATACAAAATTAATATTTTAATTTGTATAAATTTTTTAACCATAATTAAACTATAAAACTGCCGTATTAAGTATTTATTTCAAATATACTTAATTTAGTTTAAAATTTGAATTTAAGAGTTAATTTTAGGTTAAAATATTTTATGTATATTTATGTTTAATTTTGACTAAATTTAAATATTTTTATATACAAAATTCATATTTAAATTGGTATAATTTTTGAGATGTATAATTTAAGCAGAATTTTGGTCTATAAATATATTAAATTTTAACCAATTTAAAGTATATTTTCTATTTAAACTAATCATTTATACAAAAATTAATTGATTTTGGTATTCCTCAGTATATTTTTTTGGTATAAATATGCGATTTTTTCCACTAGGGTATCGACCAGTTGTCGATGTGTTCTCGTAAATATTAGTCGATGACACGTAAATGTATATCTCTTTGTGAAAGCTAGAGGAAATAGAAATAGAGATAGATAGTTATATAGACAGACACAGAGAGAATTTTAGGAAGGCTCCTTTTGTTTTATTGTTTTATTTTTTATTTTAAATAAAATCCATAAAGATAATTTTATTTTTTGTGGAGGATACAGTTTTGTTTACGAAAAAACTTAAAAATAACTAAGGGTATGAAAGAAGAAAGTTAATATTAAATTAAGTAAATTATAAAAGTAAAAAAAATCTTAAATTTTCTAAAAATTAATTTAAATAAAACACTATACTCGTATTTATATGTATAAACCGATCGAATGATCGAATTTTGTTGGTGGTTTTACCATTAATTTTACTACCAAATGCGGGCTTATTTTAGATCCGTAAGCATCTGAAGCTGCTATGAACTTCTGCGGAACTGAACTCTACTAAATGAAGCAAAGATCTCCAAATAAATAAAAATATTCCGAATAGTCATCTGCCTTCACTGTAGAAATGCCGAATTTTTGTGAATATATTTTTTTTTTATCAAGATTTGTCATTTCCGATATAATATAAAGAGTGATCTGAACTAATTTTGTTTGAAGTTTTGTTTACAATCGTTTCAGTCTAATCGTTTTTTCGCAAATTCTATATAATTTTAAAAATATTTGCGAAGGTCACGGCGATCTCCAAAATTAGGGGAAAAGGCTAAAAATCACCTAGATCAGTCAATCTGGCTGGATCATACATAACGCAGAAATCTAGTTTGCACCGCAGAACACACACGGATACCCTTTTGAAAACCACTTTTCGGACATCACATTGAGAAAAATTTTGGTTTGTAAAATTAAAAAACGAAGTTTTTAATTTCTAAAAATAATAAATTTTTTTGAATTTAAAAAGTATTTTTTTGAAATTAAATGAGATTTTTACAAACTAATAAATATTTTTTTATTTTATTAACATATTTTATAAAATGATTTATAAAATACTTTTTAAATTTAAAAAGTTTATTTATTTAAACAGAATAATTTATTTCAAAAGAAGAGTTTTAGAATTTTAAAATAATTTTTTGATTTTAATAACAACTTATGAAAATGTTTTTATTTATTGGTTTGCCAGAAATCCCGGTGTTTTATTTTTCAATTCGTCTATATTTTATATAATTCGCCAAATCTATATGTTCTTGTGTTATACTAAAGGTATGAAGGTTTGAATTTTTGCAGTTTGGTTTTGGTCGTTGCAACCTGATGAGTAGACCAACTTTTTATCAATACGAAACCAAACTTCCAAGAAAGAACTTGATTAAGTTCTCATTATAGTTTTTTTAGGATTGTGGTGTGTATTTTTACACAATGACCCTGGGGGTTGAAAATTGGGGGGGGGGGGGGGGGAGGAGTTAATTTTTACTTTTTGTGGCAGATATATTGTTATGACTTATGAGTAGATGACCTCTTTGTTTTTGCAGGCTTGAACAGTCTCAACACGCAAACATTGTGAATGTCATTGTATTTGTAAAGTGTATTACGGATTACTTTGATTTAATAAAATTGTGTGGCGTTTGTTAAAAAATATTTATTTAAAAATTAAAATAAATCTTTTAAAACTAGCCAATAGTTTTTTTATTTTTAAAAAGCCATCTCTTAAAATTTAAGAAAAATCTGGCAAAAGTAAAGAAAGTGTTTTTGAAAATAAAAACAATTTTTTTATTTTTATAAACAAATTTGGCGAAAAAATTTATTTTAAAAATACAAAGATTATCCTTCTGATTTTAAAAACGAGACTTTTCGCTTTAAAAATATATGTATATTTTTTTGATTTTACATGTATATTTTTTTGTTTTTACTGGTTTTTCTTTCTCAGTGCGGTGACATAGCGAATGACAGTTTTTCTATTTGTTATATTGCCGAAGTCCGACAAAGTGTTTTTCGAAAAACTTTCCGAAATCCCGAAGTACAATATTTTAATTATAAATATACTTTATTTTACTACTAAAAAGAACGTAATAGCGTAAACTTATAACACGATCAAATTGTGTAGTGTAACAATTAAATAAAAATTAAAGTTAAACCAGGTGAAAAACTATCGAATGAACTAACGTATGAGGAATAAAATATGGACACATATAAAATGCATCTGTTTTTATTTATGCCCAAAACTAAAATTTTCCTTGTTTCTAGATAACTTTATTCTCTTATATTTCATAAAATATACATAGCAACTAGGTCATTATTTTAACAATTAGTTATAGAAATGTTGTTGTTAGAAGTAGATCGTCGCAAATTACTTTATAAGTTTTGTCAAGAAAACCCGGACGAACAAAAGAACGAAATTTTTCACTACTTCAAGGATCTTGGAATGAAAAAATCGTTTATCTATAAAAGAATTAAACAGTTTTCGAATAAAGAACCTGTGGAGAGAAAACCCGGCTCTGGTGAAAAGTGTCACCTAAAAAATAGCAAAGTTCGAATGAAAGATGAAACGGTGGGTCGAACTGCAAAATCATACAGACAGCTGTGCAAAAAATATCAAGTTGACCCAAAAACTGACAAGAAATATTTATAAGGTATGAATAAAAAACCTAAAAAGTCGGCACCAGCAGTTACAGCCAAACAAATAGCTACAACCAAGTCTGGATTAAGGGGTATATCCTTTATCCAGTCGCAAGTTAATTTTTTGCGATCAGAAATATGGTTACTAGATTTATTTTGCCATGTTAATTGACACATTTTTTTTAAATTTATTTTGCGATTGTAAAGTAGAAATCCACGAAAAGACTGCTACGCCTTTTCCGAGGTCGCAGTCTTTTTATGTATTTCTACTTCACAATCGCAAAACAAATTTAAATTTGAAAAAAATGTGTCAATTGCCATGGCAAAATAAATCTAGTAACCATATTTTTGGTCGCAAAAAATTAACTTGCGACTGTTCCCAAACATATTTCGCTGCTTCTTCAGCTTATAAATATGTGATGGACGATGAAACTTATTTCACTGTTGGGGTAATGAATGGCAGCCAAAAAACTACTACGAGTCTCCCAATCACGTAGCACCAGAAAACGAGAAGTTTTTTTTATAAGACTAAGCTTCCAGGTAACGTTATGTCGTGGTTGGCTAAAATTAGCAAACGAGGTGTCAGCGACCTAGTTTGTCCATTAATGTCCAAACATACACAAACAAATGTTTACCTTTGATTCAAAAATTTATAAATAAATATCATAAAAATGATAAAGCGATTTTTTGGCCTAATTTGGCATCCTCACATCACGCCAACGCAACGTTATCTGAGTTACGTCAATGCAGAATCGAATTTATCCCTAAAGAATATAACCCACTAAATGTTCCTCAAGTATAAGGCCATATGAAATTTTTTGGGCAAATTTGAAGAGAATGATATACAGCAAATGATATCGTGCCAATAATGTTGAATGTTTGATTAGAAAGATAAAAAGAAATTTAAAGAAGATTGATACATCAGGAACGCGGGCAGCAATGAAAAGAGTGCCAAGAAGGATCAGCCAATCGATGTGGGGCGTAAATTTTCCTGTAAATTTTGTCTAAGAATTAAAGATTTAAATAAATTATAAATCAAAATTGTTTAATTAATAAATCATTTTATTTTACTTTTTTTTGTTTGCCATATTTAATTCCTCATACGTTAAAGTTGAAATAAAAACATGAAAACAAAATTATAGTGTTTGACGTCATTCATACATTATTTAAAATCGGTGACGTACATTTTGTTATTGATATCAATTCATTTGTCTTTTCCGTTCTTTTTTAACTTTTCATATTATATATATTTTATAATCATTTTCATTCGTAATTTTTATATGATTGACTTAGTATGAAAATGTTCAACTTTGAGATTGTTGCAGATTTACCTTTTGCTATATCTTATCTATCTTTGATTTTCGAAATTCTTTATAATTTCCTACCTCATAAAAAACCTAGCATAAATCGTTTGTAGACAAACATTATTCATCTCCGCCCAGCAGGAACAGTTGCACTGTTCATGTAGTACAGTACATATACACAGTATGATGTTTTCTTATTAAATTTTCCTTTACCCACAAGAATATATATGTAGGTACATGATATGAGTTTAGTAAAAAAAAAAGAAAATGATATATCCTTGCAGTTTTATTTGAATTTATTATGTTTGCACTATAAAAATAATTAAAAATTGTCGTATTTCTGGATCAACATATTTTTATTTGACTCACAATATTTATTTTTATGTTACATTTCATCACAGTAAGTACCTACTCGTGTTCAAAAACCTTAAGATAAAACTTCTTGAAATATTTTCTATAATAATTTATCATTATAAAAAACATATCATCTCACCGTTATACGCGATATTATCATTTTTAATAAAATTCATCTTAAAAACAATATTATATCTTGTGTTATGTATTTGTATATATATAATATATATTTTGTTATATCGTCTTACGTATAGTACATAATTTTTTGCCAGGATGTTTCTGTGCTCGAAGTCGAAAAATTAAATGAGCAAAAATGTATATATGGTGAAAAGTTACCACTCATCATTTCGTATATCTTAGTTCGAGTACACATTATATATGTACCTACTATACATAAAGATAAACAAAAAAATTACCGTTTTGAAAAGTGTTTTTTTAGAGTACCTACCTATAAGGTACATAATATACTTAAATATAAGACATTTTTCATAATTTATTTGCGTGTTTGATATATGAAATTTTCGTACCGTATCCATACATGAATTATACATAAATATGACAAGACACATTTTGCATATAATATTTCATTTGGTGCTGAAAGAAAAATATTAAATTATGTACGAGTAAATGTTTATTTTATGCTTGATGAAATATTATTGGAAAACATAATAATATATACGTAAAATAATTTTTTAATCTAAACTAGAAATTTTCATCTGATAACGCTATTTTTAATACTTTAGTCTGCAATACATATATAAATTCAACAATTATCAATTTTTACCAGATTTTAGGCCGACCAAATTTATCGAAAATCAGCAATGTAGCATATTTGTTCCAGTTCAATACAAATATGCCGACTCAAAAATATCGCGCCTCTTAATTCACGGAAGAACATCGCAAATTGTCTAACACCGTTTTCAAACTAATAAAACTTTCGAATTTTCTAGAATATCCTGAAATTTACGACTGCACCTAGGTAGTTGATGTAGCAAGCATTTTGTTGCCTCAGACATGATCTCATGATTATTTGTCGCTTAATTTTTTTGATCTAGATTATTTCAACAGCCAATGATGACAGTGACACGAGATTCGGCACTCTGATATTTAACCTTAATGTCTGCAACTATAAGATCCACTGTTATTATTTCACTACATTGAAGATTTCCCATGAGTATACGTTATTCGTTCAACATTCATTGCACACCAAAATTCAAACAGGCATATGTAAATTTTGAAAACAATCAATTTAAAATGATCTTGATATTTGAGAAGCCTACTTACTATATGGTTTTTCCTAAAATCGTACGATTCAACTCTCGGAGGAAATTTACTCGTTAGTGTTCAATTAAAATTAAGAATCAGTTTCGTTCTAACTCATGATTGGGAGAAGGCACACTTAATAACACAATTTATTGCTAAAATCAATAACGTTATATTCAATTAGAGCTGCTTGTCTAATGTTTAACGCACATTGCTATACGTGTCATTAGAATGGATCGGTCGAATAATGCTTAAATTTTTACCGTGTAAAGATACGCAGTCTCTGAGACTTCCCAGTTTGCGAGAAAACAATTAAGAGATTCGAAAAGAAGTTAACAACTCTCCACTGAAGCTGTGCAACATGTGCATGAAGTATGTGCAAGAAAAAATGGTTTCTGCGTGTTATTCAAACTGTAATATTCACATCATTCAAAAATTTAACGTTCGTTCGAGGTCCAAATGGGATATAACTTTAAACAGCTGTAATTTGCAGGAATGATGTTTGCCTCTCATTTCACTAAAGCGTTTATTGAGAAAATCAATAAACGTCAAAATTCCTAAAACACTTTTAAACATCAAACAAATTTAAAGTGGAATACGCCATAATATCGCTCGAGTGCTGACCTTCAGATTAACGGTCGGTCCCGAGTACTGCTTCTACAAACGTTATTTTGCAATAAAGTAAATTTTTTTAGTCATTTAAGCATCGCAGGTGACTGAAGATCAATTAAGGGCGTCTGGTACACTTTGCAATCTCGAAAAATACAGTTAGAAATTGCAATAATTTATGTTTTAATCTAACCAATTCAGTTACAGACAATAGCAATGACAACAACGATCAATGGACAAGGATGTTAAACAAAATAAAATGATTTACTGCCGTGACTGAAAAATACATCATGCAAGAGATTTAGAATGTTCTTAACTAGCCATTCAGAATTTGATAAAAAATTAAGACTAAACTACTGGTGAACTGAATTCGAGTAAAAGTGTGTACTTAATTATAACCTTTGAGCGTGATAGGAGTTGCATAGATTGGAAAATATAAACTGCCATGGATTGGGGAGTCTTCCTCGTAAAGAACAATAATACAGACAACTTATCACAAATATCATTATTCCAAAATACAAACAAAAATGTTTACCAAACAAAATATGGAACAACTCATTGCACAAAAATACTTATAATGATAATTTTGGCTTCGTAATAATAAAAAAGATAAGGATGAATATAGGCAAGCCAACTTCCAGCTTTCTTTTACCTGCACTTATGTAAATTGATTTGATAATCACCACACCAGTCGTAATTTCTAAAGTAAAAACTTATCGGAATTTTGGAAAAAAATTTCTTGCATAAACAAAAATCGTTAATCCTTTGAAATTTCTACAAAAAATTGTAATTGTTAAACTTTTCAACATCATTATGCAATAATTTAAAAACGTCTCTGATAAACTGAAACGTAAAATACATAGATTTCTACGAAATTTCGCAAGGATCTGTAATACTCGGACTAATTGAAAATGTTAAATTTTTCAGTTTCTCTCCGAATAGTGAAACTGCGGTAAAATTAAAAAAATTATCTGAACTAATTTTGTTTTAATATTAATTTACAATCGATTTGTTTTAACCGTTGTCTCTTAAATCCTTAAATATTCTAGGATATTTGGAAAAAAACTAAAAAGTTCCTATGGAAGCTGCCATTTCCGGTGAAACAATTTCTGCCAAAAATCACTGGGATCTCCCAATTTATGAAAAAAACTTTTTTATGAAGTTTCACCCTGATGAGACAAACTTACTTCGAGAAAGATATGGCACCATCGGCAGTAAAACTACCTTATGCCTAAAATAATATTGCATACTGTCCACGGGTATTATTAATGCAGCCATCGAGCAGTAGATATTGAAAATATTAAATTGTGTGAAGTTAAAAATGGAAATATTAGAAAATGCTGCCTCTTTTATTTGGGCCGTGTTGGAAGACACACGCTTCGCAGCATCATCAGCCACCAAAAATATTTTTTACTTAAATTAAGTTTAAATTAAAATTTCTCGATTTATTTCTATCATGAATCGAAAAAATGTTTCAAAGTAATGCTACGTACCTTAAACCGAAACTTCATACTTATCACACTCCATAAACTATGACATCTCAGTGATATTTGACCAAAATCGGACAACCGAAAGTAGTACCTTCCAAAGGAGCTTTTACGTTTTTTGCAACAATATCGTTCCAGATCAATTGCCAAACTGTAATGAAAATTTTCAACCTGAAAATTTTTGCTGATTTTTTTTTTTGATATTATCACAGAATTAAAAAGTGGTTTTACAAAATATCTCTGTTTGTTTCCATGCATATTAAATGTCTATGCCCACGGTTTTCCGATTGTATTGAATCTTTATATCTAAACTTTTTCAAAAAGTTTTTGGACGAAATGGTTCCTCGGATATTTCCTCGGAGCTTTTTCTTTTTTTTGTGAATATTATGAAAAGCATATACGAGAGAAAGACGAACAGAAAATCAATTATAAACTAAAAGATTATTAATTTAATTTTCAATACAACAATTTTCATCTTGAAATGACGTTTCTTGACAAAAGTTGTTTTTCTTTAAAAAAAAAGCAATACGATAGAGCCCAGGTGGATTGATGGATTAGGATGAAACTTCATCCCAGTGAATTTTGGCCGAAATCGGTTTACTGGAAGTGACAGCGTTCATAGGAGCTTACTAGGTTCTTGAAAATTTTTTTAAAAGTTACTTATAAAAATTCGGCCCATGTACATACGTCTCAGACCGATTGTTTGAACATAATGGGCTTTATAATGAAGCTTTTTCATAAATTTAGAGGTATAAGTGATATTTGGTAAAAATCAGTCTACCAGAAGTGCCATCTTCTGTGAGAGCTTTTTGGTTTATTGCAAATGTTTTGTAATATTTGCAACAGTATCGGTATACAAGATAATTTTCCAAGCGATTTGTGGGTAGCTTTATCTCGTGCTTTGGCGTCGTGAAATAACCAGAGATTGTACGGCTATGTTAAATCGATCTATTCGAATAAATTGCAAACATTTGATGTCCTCAAAATAAACATAATGAACGCATTCCAGCAAAATCAGATAGGTTTATGCGACAAAGTTATCAAAAATGGGAGACCCAGTAAAGTCAAAGCAGAAATTAGAACGACGTTTTATTCTATACCTAATGCCATAAAATATGTTTCATTCAGAACTTTTAATTTTCAAATCCAAACGAGGTTTATTTTTTTTGTATTTTTACTTAAATAATTTTTCAAGTTAAAATTGTAAACATATTGGAATATAAATAAATAAATAAATAAATAAATAAAATGTCAAGTTTTCTGTCACATCTGAACTAAATATAGGATCTTTGATAGAAACATATTTTTACCAAATCTTCGTTTCGTATGTCTAGTCCAGCTAGATTCAACAAATAATTTTAGAATTTGTTAAATAGGTTTAGGTAATTTAACAAAATAAAAATTTTAAGGC
The DNA here is from genome assembly GCA_932526605.1 of Nephrotoma flavescens. Taxonomy (NCBI): domain Eukaryota; kingdom Metazoa; phylum Arthropoda; class Insecta; order Diptera; family Tipulidae; genus Nephrotoma; species Nephrotoma flavescens. The sequence continues at coordinate 51,950,640 of OW052221.1, read as the reverse complement.
TATTATACCTCTTGCTATTCATTACATTATTTAATTTTAATACTATAGCATAATTTAAAAATTATTGCTACATTTATGTTATTAAAATTACATTCAATTAAAAATTTAAAATACACGTTTGTCAAATGTACCGCAAATAATTCCCTTATTCATTCCCTAATTAAGCAAAAAATATTGTTATGCGTATACATTACAAAAAACATATTGACCCATTTTACATTGTACAACAAAATGATAAATGGCTTTCGCCTTAATTAGAATTTGGTTCGAAAACTTCCCATTCACTGTAAATTCACGATTTTTTTTTTTTTACCACAAAATTAATTCTAATTTGATTTATCTACTTATTTTATTGTGCTTTTTTACGAATATCGAGTATTGTTGCTGTGTTCATTGTTAATTTATATTCCATTATTATTATGATAAAAAAAATGTAATACCTATTTTGAACATGAGGGAAAATAATTTATCATTTAGTGTACATTTTCAAAATAAATAAAATTAGATAAAATATTTTTCACCCCCGTCTGTACTACAAAAAGCGCATAGGGAACATATTCGATAATAATTTTGGCCATTTTGTTGTATAAGATAAAAGATAATAATTTTTAAAGGGATTAGAAATGGAAAAATACGAGTACCTATATATTATAATATATTGATTAATTTAACTATTATTTATTTATATTAATCATAATATTTATATAAAAATGTTTCCCGTCGAGAGACTTTTTGCCATAGTAATTGAGTACGAACTCACTATAAAGGATATATCCTGATGAAAAAATCAATAAATTGAACATATTTTAATATTAAACTGAACAAATATTATGTTCAATATTTCATCTATGTTATATATCGATGTATCTACTCTACATATATAATACATAATATAGAATGATGACCCTTATCACATTATATATGCGTATAGAAAGTATATGTACAAAAAAAAACCTATATACATATTTTATACAGGAAATAGAAATGCTACTAAAAATAATTTCGTTATGAACATGGATGCCAATTTAAAAAGCAATATGTAAAATTTTGTATAAAAGTTATTTGGGGGTTAGCAGCATCAATAAATATTGATTGGTTTTTCTTTATTTTAATATCCTCACTGACAATTTATATTGAAAAATGTTCATGTATTTTACAAAATGTATTTTAAGTTTCGGGCGATTTTATATTTTCATACCTGACAAAGAACAGTGGCGCAACGCAAAAATTTAAAATTTCCTGGAGAGCGAAAACAAAAAATAGTAATTACCTCATTTAATACAAAAATCATAAAGTGAAGAACGACACTTTGCACTCTATCACTTTCGGTGAAAGAAAAAACCAAAATGTCTTTTTTTGTAGAATATGAAATCTAACATTGCGCATGTTTCTAGTGAATTAACTGAAAAAGTTCTTGTTTGAGATGTGTCATCGTTCTTTATCTTGTTCGGCATTTAATACTCTTAACATAATCACTTAGGTCGAGATAAGTGGTTATGTTGAACTATATTCTAATTGATATTATTTCCCGTTTTTTCTTTTCCTATAATTTTTCATGAAATTCGAACTATTTTTGATCGAGATATAAGCAAGAGACAAAACAAGTTTGTTATAGATGTTTGGTATTTATTGAAAACCACTTAATTGATAATTTAGAAACCACTCAATTGATAATAAGTGTATATTTTGAATTTAATTTTTCGTTTGGTATTTAATTAAATCAATATGTTTTTTTTCTAAATGCTAATTAAAAATTATTTGATTTTCGGTGGTCCCAGAGTATGCAACAACTGCTTGAAAGTGTCAATAAACGGAGATTAAAAACCTCGATACCATGGATCCAGTAAGAGTTTAGTTAAGTCTCATAAATTTTTCACAAATTCATTTAAAATTTTAATTTGGTCTCCTGAAAAGTTGCTTTAAAATAGATATCTTTTTTTTGAATTACCACAGATATATAAAAATGATGTGTGTATTTGTAACTGTAAAACTGAACAGCTGCGGTACCGATTTTGATAAAAATTAGTGTCATGAGAATGGTTTTCAGCCGAGAACGGTTCACTGGAAGTTGCAGCTGCATAAAGGTGTATTTTTGATCGATATACTCAAAAACTACTGCAACGATTTCAATAAAAATGTATATATTTGTGTTATGGGTCTTGAAGAGTGATTCTGTAAGTTTTGGCTGAAAACGGTACACCGTTTTCATGGGAGCTTTCTCGGTTTTTGCAATTATATTGATGAGATATTATTTACAAGAGAAAATTTGTGGTTTTTTTGAAAAACAAGTTATCTCATTTTTTTACGATTTTGAGTTTTGAATGAAATAACCTTAAATTTTTTTTAAACCTTAAAATTGTGCGTATTTAAAGTTTTCAAAGTTTTCTAAATTTCTCTCATTTTCAAAAACAAATATTATTAAAAGTTAAATAAAATTATAAGTTTTTGTTAAATAAAATTATAAGTGTAGTTATTATTACATTATTTTACAATGCATTTTTTTTTCATAAACTTGTTATAATAAGTTAAATGGTTTTCAATAAAAAAATTGCTTTCTGTAGCTCTTCCATTTCATTAAAAATAAGCAAGTTCAATTAACAATTTATTATAAAATTAAAATAGCGCCTAAATGATTGTATCATTTGAATTTAAACTTCAGTTGACAAATTCCTTTAGAATGTGGTCAGGTTTTCTATAAAATTTTACAAAAATTATTGTTAGCAAATAAAATTAACACATAAAGACTATTAATTAATAAGTAAACGGAAAGTCATTTATTTTATATTTCAAATATTATTTGTAGTTTAAAAAATTTATATTCTTGATTTCAGATAAAGTTTTTAATTTAAAAAAAAATCGTAATTTAAAAACGAGTTATCTTTACTTAAAAATTTACGAACTTCCTTCCGTTTGTTAATAAAACTACCCATCTGCAGATATCACCTTTATATGAATTCGAATTCAGATAAACAAACAAGATATCTGATATATTTCGAATTTACAACATAAACACAATATTTTTATGCACACGTTAGCTCATTGCCACCGATACCATCTTGTCGATTTGATAATTTAATCAAAAAATAATAATATTTAAAAAAAATAAAGTCGTTTTTGTATTAAATGTGATTTACCAAAAACGAAGTTTTTGCAATTAACTAGTTTCTCAAAAAAACCACAGAAATACTAAGAATCAAAAGATTCTAAATTAACTATGCAACGATACCGGCCCAGATTGGGTTGTCATAATTTAATCGGAAATGACGATTTTTGACAAGAAACTGTTTTTCAACAAAAATTCGGCCCGTGTTTTTGGTTTTCTCAAATGATGTGATTTTCGTAGTTTTCGGGAGCACTAATTATGGATCTAGCATCCGTTTTTAGATCCGAGATGGCAAGGCGAGGTCATTTGTGTATCATTTATGAGGTCCTAGTTACTGTACTGATTACGTAACCGACTTTTGTTTTTCTGAATTCAAGATTGTATGTTTTTTTGTTTGGTGCGCCCACCTATACTATCAACGCCAAGATCAGTGTCAATTTCAAAGGTAGTACTGATTACATTCCTCATTTTTCACATACTATGGGTGTCATTTTCGGGGTACAGATCACATTACCGACTTTTGTTTTTGCAAGTCGAAATGTTGGATTTTGATACCTAATTTTACTAATTTCGCCTATAATGTGGATATGGATATCATTTTCGGGAGTGATTACATTAATGACTTTCATTTTGGGGGTCAGCTTAGGGGTACTGATTACTTTTTTGGCTCCATTTCGAAAATCGAGATGTAAGGGCGTTGCCGTTTTTGTTACGGTAATAATTCATACATAAACCGATATGTGTGTCATTTTCGAGGTTCTGCTAAGAAATTGATTTTTCTCTTGTTTTCCTTAAGTGCAACCGTTTCACCTTTTGTGTATCCAAAAATTTCAGACAGGACATTTTGGAGTTAGTTGTATTTAATCAACATACAATTTTATTACGTTGAAAGGAATTGTCCTGAATCTTAAAGGTTTCATGTTTTGAACTTCAGTTTTTTTGTAAATTGGGCTTGAACATTTTTTAAAATGCATATGTATCACAAAAATTTTTCATTTTTATTCAAAATGGTATGTAAAACTTTACACTTGCTTACATATATTACTTAAAAACTGAACAATACTTTGCATTCAATATTTTTCAGAAAGCTTTTATAAACAACTGAAAATGTGATTGTATTTTCAACTTTAATTGAACTAAAATCATTGTAAATTAAATCTGTAAGTCCGAATGACAACTGAAAAGTATAAAATTATATATTTAAACCAAAATTAAAATAATTAAAAGATTAAAAAATGAAGTATCATGAATGTGAATTCAGGCCAATTTTAAAACACAGTTAAATTAATTTAATCTTATTTTTGATTGCTATTGCTCCGCGGTGTAATAACTTTCGTTAATCTTTCAAAAGGACGTTTCGGAATCATCTGATCCCGTTTCTTTATTCTATTTTACAGGGTGTTCAACTTTAAATTCTACTTTAAAAAATGGCAACATGTTTGAAAATATTTTTGAAACCAAATTAAAATTTAAAAAAACATCATTCAGTTGCATAATTTGCCAATGAACTTTTTTAACTGTTGCGAAATTGTAACAGGGCTGTGCATTGTGATTCCATGTAGATGCCTTTCTTTCGCACTACGGAATCTTTTGTAACTTACTATATGTCTTGGTTCCGAATATTTATGATTGATACTTTGTCCTGAAGCAATTTTAAAATCATTCTGTTGTTTATTCGATTTTTGTTTTGAGCGATACAACTGTCTGGTCACAAAGTAATTTTTGATATATTTAGAAGCTTTGGTACAAAAGTTTTCAAAATCTTGTAAAGCGCGCTGGAAATATTATTGTCTGTTCTTACGGTTTGAGCTTCCATCCAAATACTCCAATATGAAATTTTATTTAGGTTGCAGTATCCTGTCAAATTGTAAATTGTAAATTTTATTTTATAATAAAAATTTGATTTATGTGCTCTCGACAACGCGAAAAGGTTTTCCAGGTCGTAGGTAATTATAGCAGTGCGGTCATCTTTATTTTTAATATCATCAAAACGTCTCTTTTTGTTCTGACGTGTATCTTATTATCACTAATACTGAATTTGGTGTTATCTTCATCATTCAACTTAGATTTTAAATTGAGAACACAAATCACACCGGTTCTTTTTTGGCAAATGAAATACACAATTAAATTTTTCATTGCAATTTTTTAAATACAAGTGCCCTTTTATTTGAGTCGCTAAGCATGATTCCTTATACAAATTGTACATCTTCTGAATACTTAGATTATTGCTTAAATAATCTTTCTGTGTGCTTTCTCTGCAATACTGAGACTGCATGCGTGTAAATATTTTAATACGGCTTCTGCAATGGGATTTTGTACGCTATTCTCACGAAATTCTCATGATAGTTTTGTAAAAATAGCGCACAAAATCTCACGCCTGATTTCTTCTAATTTAGCATGTTTATCATGATTTTTTTAATATGCTTCCCTATTTTAGGATAAATTGGAATTCCGGTTACTGAATTAATATTTTTGTAAAAAATCGTTAGAATCTCTTTATACTTAAATCAAAAAATTTTAAAAAAATTGTTTGACAAACTCTAATCAATTGATCAGAAGTTCCTTTGTTTTTCTCTTCACTGGTGTTCTTTGCTCAAAATGCATAATAATGTTTTTTTTTTGCCGATAAGCCTTCAGAACTTGGTTGGAAAACTATTGGAATTGTGGTGGAATCGTTTGGCTTAGATTAGCACTAATCACTGAAGTTCTATCCGCAAACATCAGGGATGGTAAAAGTATTGCAACAAAGCAAAATAATAATCTGAGAAGAATGCGCAATGGCACATAAAAGATCACTATAGATTCATTAGATAAAACATTACAATATTTACTCAATAACAGATATTCGGAAGTAAAATATTATTATCAGGTGATTTTAGACAGACACTGCCCGTTATAACACGATCAACTCTAGCTGATCAATTAAATACGTATATAAAATCATTTAATTTATGAAGAAACGTTAAAAAATTATATTTAACAACAAATATGCGTGTTCAATTGCAAAACGATGACTCAGCTGTAACAATTTCAAAACAGTTATTAGACATTGGAAACGGAAAAATTCAATATAATATAATAATATAATAAGAATATAATATAAATACTACCAAATTCAAAATAAATTTTTTTGCGAAACATTTCCATACACAAATCAATTGATTGTGTTATGGATCAAGACGAAGTGGTAAATTTACCTACACAATTTTTAAGTTCATTAAATTTGCCTGGAATACCACATAATCTTCAATTAAAACCCAATCACTTTAATACGAAATATTAACCCACCAACCACTTTGTAGTACACGGCTTGCTTTTAAAAATAAATTACAAATTTAATTGGAGCAATCATATTATCTGGCAAATACAAAGGACAATAAGTTTTAATCCAACGCATTCCTGTACTTCAATTTTCAATAGCATTTGCTATAACCATTAACAACTCACAACATCAGTCACTTCAAGTTGCTGGTTTAAATTTGGAATATTCATAATTCTCACACGGTAAATTATATGTTGGGGACTCACGTGTATTAAAAGCATCAAGGAATTAACAACAAAAAATGTTGTATACCAAAGAGCATTTAAATAAATTAATCAAATTTTATTTAATTAAAATATTTTTAATTTTATTTTAAACTTTAATTTAATTTAACAGAATACAAAAATGAAAACTAATCTTTCATTTAAAATTACACGACCTGCAAAGCGAGCCGGGTACAGCTATAGTATTAAAATAAAAGCATAGAGCTGAGAGATATGAAATACAATTTTGAATATTGCAGATTACAACAAAACCTTTAATAGTTCGTGCTACAATTCATAGGAGGCTTTAGTAATTATTGCTTAATCTGAATTAAAGTAATGTGTTTAATAAACCAAAGTTCCTTAAGAGTTAATTTATTTATGTTCAATTGTATTTCAATATACCTTTTAATTATTGAAATCGTGTTGATGAATATATTCTAGTACAGCTCTGCTTGCCGCGATTTTTTTTCAGATTAATCATTTGCTATAATGGGGAAGTGAAAAAAGTCGTTTTTATAAAATCTATGTGTGTGTGTGTTTGTGTGTAACACCATTCAGACTAAAGGCAGATTCAGTGTTCCGTTATTTTAAACCAATCAACCAACCAAGTTGATAACAAAAATTTCACTAGCAAAAGCACGTCAGTTTTGTTCAATGAAATTGGTTTAAAAAAAATTCAGAAGCAAGGAAGGATCAAAAGAACGCAACACTGAATCCGCATTAAATTTCAGTTGGTTCTCTGATGTCTGCTGGGCTGTACACAGATGGATTAACTGATCTGGGTGAAACTTTGTACTTAAGCTTTTCTCGCCAATTGGGAGGTCCAAGTGATTTTTGGCCTTAATCAGTCAGTAGAAATGACATGTTTTCGTTTTTTGTATACAGGATATCATATTGAGTAAATCGAAATGTATTTTCATACGATTTTTGTCCAAATTATATTTTTCTGGCCTGCAGAAGGAATAACTTTAGTGGAAAAAAATTTCAAAACAAAGTGTATTGGGAAACTTTTGTTCCACAAAATTTTTATAGAGAAAAATATTTTCTCATTTAACTTTGTTCCAAAATAATTGCACCAAACTTATTTCCTCAGTAGGCCAGAAAAATACAATACTATGAAAATATTTTTCCCAATTCCCAGGGAAAATAGTACCACAGATTATAAAATTTTTCTTAAAAACTGGTTTTTAACAAAAAGTCGGCTTCGTACAGCCAAGCCGAGATGAAATTTGGGAGATCCCAGTGGTTTTCTGTCAAAATCACTCCACGGGAAGTGACATTCCATAGGAGCAGTTTCGTTTTTTGCAAAAATTTTGAACGCAGAATATCATTTATGAAACGACTTTGAACCAAACTATTAAATTAACTTTGTATTGTACCAATATATTCAAGTCAACGTTCAAAAATTTTAGTGGAACTGAGGATTTTTGACTAAAAGTTGTTTTTCAAAATAAATGCAGCCCCTGATAGCCCAAGTATTGATTGATTTGTAGAAAAAATCACAAATTAAGCTTTTTCTATTTACAAACAAGTTTTATATTTAATTTGTAATAAATTTAATTCTTTATTAGTTTTCCGAATGTAAGGGGGAGGAACTCTTTTTGATAAGCACTGACTTACGTAAATTGTCCACTAACACATAGAGTCAAATCGAATGAAATGCTGATAGGTCAGCGCCAATTCCGATTAAGGGTCTGCCACAACAATACATTTGTTTTATTCTACGAGTAGGCCCATAGCCGTCGCGAGTTAGAATTCTTTTAGGCATTGTAAGATTATATGTTTTGGTGATACTGCAACACAGCTAACCTTAGTTTAAGCGGTGCTCGTCAGGTAGTAATTTGAAATCATGCGTCTGTAGATATCCTTGTTACACTATTTTGCTTTTCATCCCGCGTTTTTAAAATTGCTTCTAGGAAGTTAGCGACCAAATTTACACATAATGGCCAAATGAAAATTTTACAGATAACATTCAGAACTTAAAGGCATCCGGTAGAGTTACCTCTTCTTTTTATTTGAGTGCCACCTTGTCTTGTGAAACATATCGGTCCAAGTAAGATTTCCAAAATTAAAGAGGAATTGACGATTTTTGACAAAAGAAAAACAGTTTTTCAACAAAAATTCGGTTTTAGAGATATTTGATCGAAATCATTAACATCTCTAAATTCTTGATACAAGCATAAACCTCAGAAAGAATAAATCAGCGAGAAAGGTTTAGATGCAGCGAGCTATACTTGTTAGGTATTTGCCAGTACCCTGTTACTGTTCTTATAATACAATTCACGCGTTTCATTGGATTTAAATCAACAGCAAAGCAAGCTTGTCAAAATATAAATATAATAATGGTTTCACAATCCAACATTTGAAGTTGGCCCCCGGTCACCCCACAATATAGATGTATAAGTTACATGGGTGGAACTAGTGACTTGTACATAAAGCACAATATCTTCGAATACAATCCCCAGGAAGTGCAAAAAGCCCTTTAGGATGGGATTTTCATGACAATTTAGAATTCAAAAAGACACTCAGATGCGTAACGCGATATAAAATTAGTGATCACGGTCAAAACAGCGTATAGAAATAATTACATACAAAAATATTTTTCCCAATTTCCTATTCCCAGGGAAAATGAAAATAGTGTCACAGGTCAGATTTGACATTCAAATGCTTTCCTGAAACAAATATTTGGCCATTAGAAAAATAAATTTGACAAGAAGATCATCAATAACTAAGAGCGATTACAGTAGTAAAAGTATAGCACCGTGCATGTGGGCAACTTCTTTTATCTTAAATAATAATCTAGTTGGTAATGGTGCTGTCGATATTAAATCTGATATAAATGAATTTATAATTGTGGCCGAAGATGTGCTATCAAATTTTCTTATAATAAATGAGAAACTTTGATAGAAAGCTCTTACATGGCGAAATAGAAACAACAAAACAAACGTCTAGATAGCAGTAACGTTAGTAAATAAAAAGAAATGTTGAAGGTTTTTTTTTTAATAATTATAGCCTCATTTAAGATGTAAATTCCTAATAAATTTGAAGATGTACAGAGGGAAAACTAGTAATCAAAAATTGAACGGAAAAATTTAGGCAATGTTTTTTTTTTTAAATTATTAAATATTGATTCTTCCCAGTGAAAAGTACAAATACTTTTTTAAAAATGTCACAACGATGCTCTAAGTAACCGGAACGTTTCAGTTTATTACAATTGCCAAATAATTGGGCAGACGCAAATTGTAGTGCGCAAGGGTGCTATGAAAATTATATACGAAATGGCGTGCAGGTGCTCGACATGGAACATAAATGATTGCTGAAAGTACTAGCGCTATACTATTATATGACCAAAATGTTTGCAGGAATCATAAAATAAAAAAAATGTTCAATTATTGGTTTTTTTACTTTTTACGCTATTTGCCGTAGGCACTTGGCGAAACACACTTATACTTAATAAACACATTTTTATTAATCACTTGTTTTTGTTTCGCAGAATATTTTTCAAAAAGTTTAAAAAATCACTCGATCGATTTCGACTTGTTAGGTCATCATCAGGAGTATCTACTGAATTGTATTATAGTGCGTTCATGACAGGAAATAAATATTTGCATACTCGCTAACGAACTCAAAACCAATCAAATTATTTGAAATGCTTTATACCACGCCTACTAGTTCCGAACTCGAGTTGAAATTTTTTAACTTTGTTGTTGTTTTAATACATTTTGTGTGTTACCATGGAATTTTTTCCGAACTTACTCACTATGTCATGAACGCACTATTAGTAAAAAATTTTTGGGAAAAATTTTTACTAATATACAATTCAGTAGATACTCCTGATGATGACCTAACAAGTCGAAATCGATCGAGTGATTTTTTAAACTTTTTGAAAAATATTCTGCGAAACAAAAACAAGTGATTAATAAAAATGTGTTTATTAAGTAAAAAATGTGTTTATTAAGTTTCAATTATTGGGTTGGTATGGTTGGGTTTGGTAGACTCTACCTAATTTTAATAATTTTATTTAATAAACTATAATATTAAGGTTATAACATGACAACCACAAAAAAAAATCTTAAGACTTATATTATATGGCGTTAGCATTTGTTAATGACAAACCAGACTACATTGCTAATAAAAAATTTGAAAATGAATTTGAATATGTAGAATTTTTTTAAACTTGTGCTTATCTCAAGTTTACAAATTTTTATACTGATATTCAAATTTAATTTATATTGTTTATTTTTTATATTGAAAACTTCAGATTTCAACTTGAAAATTAAGATGGAAAATGAATGGTGGCTTCACCCATATGAAAATTCTACTTAAAAACTTCAATATGCAATAATCGACATTGTCTATGGATTATATAGTTGCTTTACCAATTGTGGACATAAATTGTGCACGCTATTTTCGACGTCAACATGTAGACAATTGTGAAACACGCTTCTAAAACACTGAGAAAGAAGAGGAAATAATTTTACTATTTAAAGTTTAAAATCTAAAATAAAAATTTATTTAGGCTTTCAAAGTTTAACGTCCGTTTTCTTTTCAACTATTTTCAACGTCAATTTTCGTTCAAGTATCGAAAAGAAATATTTGATGATACAGCTGGAGTAGAATTATTACGATTGTTTAATCTAACGGCCTGTTAAACCGTATTAAAATTAGAAATATTTTCTTATTTTATTCTAAAGAAGTTAGACATAAATTTCGATATATCATCGAAAGTGTCCTAATATAAAACCCCATATAAGCCGTAATAATTTCGTTACATTGATTAAAACACTCATACAAAATCAAACAAAGTTATTTTTAAAAATCAAAATAAAAATAATTTGTTCTATTAATAGGTTGTGCTATTGAAACACAGATGGAGTGGCATCCAGGCATACTATGAGAAGATAAAATATTACTCGATAAACCCAAAACAAAGTGTAATATTTTATTCTTGTTCTATGAGATATTGGTGTTCTTAATTGTGACTATAGGTTTCAAAACCAAAAAATTGCCATTTAAAAAAAAAATCCCAAGTTTGAGCCTAAGGCTAAAAATTTAAACGTCGAATATGGGGTTTAAAATGTTGCTTTGTGCCTAAATAAAAAAGCTAAAGCCTACTGATTTATTTTGGGCTAGAGTACTTATATTTATATAGACCTAAAAACTGTAAATAAAAAAGTTTGAGCCCAAATATTGATTTTCGGCTATAAACGTTGTTAATGCTTAAATAAGAAATTTAAAATATTACACTCATACTAATTGATATCGGCGATGAGAACTGTATGCATAGAGAGAGCACAAAACAAAATTGGTGCTCTAGCGTGTTTTGGTTCTCTCGAATTTACTTTTTTTTTCGTTGCATATTCTTGAGACAAAATTTCGTTGCCTTGCAATGCGACCGCAAAAATATCTTCGATGTTAAAATATGGAAATAAACGAATTTGCTCTTCCTATATCAGGAACACAGAAAGCATGGAAGAGAGCTGTAGATAAGTCAAAATGGAAAAGAAATATAGAAAAAATACAAAAATAAGTTATTTTGACAATATTTTATTATAAAAAAAATGGTTTATTGGTTTAAATACGAGGAAACGACCACCAAAAAAGCCAACATGCTCACATTCGGGATCAACTTTAAATTGTAGCGTGCTTCAAGGAAACGGAACTCTTTGTTTCGTTAAATCCATTTACACATCGAGGAACAAAACAGAACAAGACAAGTTTATTGTGGCGCATTCACGAATTGAACCATCTTTAAGAACAGATCGAAAAAAATCATTTTGTCAGAAAACCCAAAGGTTCTTTAATAAAGGATTTCAGAAAATTTTTCTGAATTTACTAAATATTAAAGTTTACCGATCGCGTGGCGTGTGTCGGCAATATTTTTTTAACCGTGCACTGCCAACGGAAACGCACGGAGGTGATTGATCTAGTTTCAAGTTCACTGAAAAAGGAAACAGCATCATAAAACATTTGTGTTACAATTTAAAATTTTAGAAATGCATTAATGTCGATCCCGTAATTCTGGGCGGCAATACATGCCGAGTGATTTATAAATAAACAAATTACACAAAACGTAAATAACGAGAAGCTTCTTCAAGTGAAGCAAAGTTATTTTAGGCTTGTCTTTAATACTTCATTTAATATATGTTTCAAAACACCTGATACAGATTTATGTTCAACATGCTTTATGTACAAAGAGCAGCTACGAACAGAGAAAAATACGATAAAACATAAGGGCATTTTAATAAAAAAAAACGTCTTCATATTCTTTGGGCAAAAATTTTCTTCTATTTAGCGAGTGAAGAAAACGACTCTATAATTACCCTATTTTTCGATAGCCAAAAGAACATGGTATTGCCAAAAGTAGCGGATCAGGAAGCCGTTACAATTTCGGTATCGTAGAATGCTCATCTAAGGCGAGCCTTACAAAAGAAAACGTTTTCTTATACGTTTGGACGGAAATGAAAGACCCAAACGAAGCAACAAGATTGCATCAGCTCTTTACCTCGAGCTATGCAGATCACACAAATAAATCTGTAATTCGATTGATTTTCGATGGTTGTGGGGCACAAAATAAAAAATCGGCCATAATGGGCCTGCTTTTAAAATGTCGCTACAGTAACGCTCCAAACCATATCAGGAAAATCGAAATAATATTTCCCGTGCCCTCCTGTGGCACTATTCTAGTAATTCCCTGGGAATAGAGAATTGAGGAAAGATTTTATATGTAATTTCTATTCGAAAATTGTTTTTCTGGCATGCTGAGGTAAAAATCTAGTAGTAATTTTTTTGAAAAGAAAATAAAATTGGGAATAATTTTCCCTGCCAATTTAGATATGGACAAATTATTCTCAATTTATAAATATTTGCAACAAACTTTTCTTCTTAGTAGGCCGGAAAAAAAATATTTGAACTGAAATTACATATAAACTCTTTCCCCAATTCCCTATTCCTGGGAAATTACCAGAATAGTGCCACTGATCGAGTATTTCCAATTCTGAAAAAGAAGTAAAGTCTCAACCAACAAATCATTCAACCGGAGGAATATATAAATATGTTTACGGATCACGGCCAGATAGTAAGACTGGGCTCAGAAAGCTGTCTTTTGTATGATTGGAAAATTGCTGTTGCGGAAATAAAAAATCCACCAAGGTAGTGGCACTTACAATTTAATAAATCTAAACGGTTCATTATAAGCCATGAAAAATCCGGCATTTTAGTTCGTGGAGAACTACATTATAGATCCGATATCGGATCGGCAAAATCGGTGAACAAAAAAGGACGAATGTTGTCAAATTTGAAATTAACAACTTTGTCTACTGGCGTTTCTGTAAAATGTGCACAGAAAAATGACGGCACAAAATTGTTGCACAAACATTTTGGTAACAACTGGAGGATAAAGAAGAGCCAAAATTTTATATGATTGATGAAGGAAATGAACATGAAGAATGCATTAATTTAGATGAAGATGTTGACCTTCGGATCTAAGTTGAATTTAGTTTACAAATTAAACAGCACTCGAATTTATCTAAATGAAATAAGATTTTCATTTTTTTTTATTATAATAAGAATTTGTGATTTAGTAAAATATTCCTTTATTTAAAGAAAATTTGAATATGTATTGAATTTTTCAATATTATTTTAATATTGAAACAAATTTATTCGTGTTTTTTTATTTGAAAAATTCACATATTTCATTAAATGTTAGTAACAAAAATTTCATATTTCCATATTTAAAATTAGCATAACTTTTATAAAATATTTAATATTTACAAAAAATCACATATAGAGAAGCAAAAAGGAAATATATTTAACTTTAGGTTAAAAAACAATAATTTTATAGTTTTCTCAGAACCACTTATGATCGCAATGTAAGGGTTTGAAAATAATAGACACAACTATCCATTCTAGGGTCCACGAAATTTATTTAAAGTTTCTACTGGCTAAATAAATGAATAGTTTATACCAGTCATTCATAGCTGGCACAAAACGTTCGGTGTATGGCGGGAAATTAAGATGCCTTATAGCTTATATGTGCTCTAACAACTAAAGCATCTGTGCTTTTAAAAATTCAAAATATTTTACATTACTAAAATTGTACCGTAGCTTGGATAGAAGTTCGAGTAGCAAAATACGTCATTTGAATTCTTGATCTTAATTTTTTGTATAATAAGATTAAATTTGTAACATAAGATGCAACCAAAGAATACAAAAAAAATCTTTATTAACATTGATGTTTTAAATTTTATATGTTGATAATAAGGTTTGCTTTTCCATATGCATTATATCAATGTTGCCTACATATCGGTTCCTTGAAACAGCATTATTTAAGTTTCATTTAATAGGTTTTTAATATCAATTTTTTTAAGCAAAAATTTAACTGAAAAGCTTTATTCTTTATTTGACAGTAACATATGTTCAATTTGGATAAGATAATGCAAATTTCAGAAGAACTGGGTTAAACACTTCTGCAGAACAAAATCTTTACAACATTTATCATTTTTTGTTACAAATTGAGTATATAAAAAAATATTCATCCATCTAACAAGAAACAAGAAAGAAATACTTGGGTATATAAAGCTACAGCTAAAGTTTATTTTAGAGTATTTAAACAACAAGTAAAAAAGCTCATTTTTCAAAAGTTCATACGAGGATAAACTGTGCTCAATGATGAATGTGATATTTAAGAAACAGAAAAATTTAAAAGCTCTATGGATTTTCAATTTACATCGAAAACTTTTAAACTTTTGATTTTCAAAATTATTTCAATATTACCTTGATATATGCGTTTACTGTGACATCGTTAATCACAAAATTTAATTGCTTTTCCGTCTATATAATATTCTGAAGCTACTTCATCATAAATGAGGTATATGATGGATAGTAAACAATTTTTCACGAACTAAAAAATCGATAACAAGAAATATTATTGGAATCATTTCAATTCCCTTTGGTAATTTATAATAAACAAAGAATATAAGATATAACCTATATATACATAACAAGCAATGATGTATACGAGTACATATGTATAGCAAATAGGTAAATGATTAATCCTTTTTTGTGCTCAAAACATAAAACTGGGAAATAACGACAAAAAGCAAATCACTCAAAACCATAATCGATTTAAAGCATTTCAATATACGGCATTTACCTATATCATTTTATACCTAACTATATAGATACTCATATACTATCAAAATATTGTATATATATTGCTATGGATTCAATATATTTTTGTTACATTGTGACTATTAATCACAGATACTATTAATTTAATTTTGACAATACAAATTAGTTTTTAAAGCTTCAAGCAAGAAAATAAAAATCAAAACCGCACCGCATTTTTTATACACAGTGTACGTACAATTACGATTCAAGGGCATGGGAATATGTACACATTTAACATGTAATAATATTATGACAAACGATACGATAAAAAGAAACTATTATTTTTGAGAAACAGCCAATAGACCTACAATTTATTTGAAATGGGTCGTGTATATACAACAGTAACAAAATATAGTAATATTATCCAGGTAATTACGGTGGATCAATCATAAAAAAAGTTGTATTACAGTATTTACCAGTCGTATACTTTCACAAAATGTCAAAACATACGTAAATACGATTAAAACTATATTTATTAAGACGTCATGGTATAAAATCTAGATTACGATATGCCTATTAAGATGTGTGTAATTCTAATCGTGTTTTGTTTTGATACAGAATTTGATATACGATCGTTTTTATATAGCTACGCTAAGGCCACCCGCCGCTAAGATGTTGTTGTTACATTATAAAAGATAGTTGTATTTCATTTTAACTTAACAAATTAATTTTTAATGACTGTGGAGATACACCAGTTTTTGTCGGGAGGCCGCGCAGTAAATTTAAATTGTTTAAGAGTATTTTTTTAGTGTTAAGGCGAATATCTGATGTTAGATTTAATCAAATAAATAAAATATTGCTCGTTCGTTTAAAATACAAACCAGTGGTGTACCCGTCGTAGTTCTGCATTTTGAAGGTCTTACCTAAAAAAAAAATAATTGGTTAATTATTTATCAACATGTTTAAAAAAATTACTTAGGAACAAATAATTATAATTAAATTATTAGTACTAAATACTTTTTTAGTAATTATAAAAAAAAAAAGCTCAGCAAATAATTATTTTAATTTTATATATGTACCATATACCAATAAAAACCTTATATTTACTATTATTGGCTCATAAATTATATTTTCAAATACATTTTTTAGTAAATGTATGATATGCAAAATACAAAAATTTTATAATATATTTTTTAAAGTAGCACTTAATTTATTGATTGATTAGACTGTAGGACCAAGAACTGAAGAAGTGTCTCTACGGTAAACTGCGGCGCAGGCCCGTTTGCCTATTCTAACAGCAACTTAACGCATAACAAGACAGGAAATGTATAGTTATATACTTTTTACGCTATTTGCCGTAGGCACTTGGCGAAACACACTTATACTTAATAAACACATTTTTATTAATCACTTGTTTCACACAAGTAGATACTCCAATCACAGGTAGATACTCCTGATGATGACCTAACAAGTCGAAATCGATCGAGTGATTTTTTAAACTGTTTGAAAAATATTCTGCGAAACAAAAACAAGTGATTAATAAAAATGTGTTTATTAAGTATAGTTTTATATCAGCCGACTCAGTTGCAGACACCTTGCAATCCTAAGTTTATTGATGGTGCTATATCGGCCATGTTTATTTTGACAACTATTTTTAACAAATACATCAAACATACAAATACATATTTTTAACAAATACATACACATAAAATTCAATATAAATCCCAACAACTTGAATTGTTTTAATCAAAACTTATATTACATATTGGTTTCTAGTTCTTGTTAAGTAAATTCTGTGTTATTATCGGCCATGTTTATTTTGACAACAACAACTATTTTTGACAAATACAACAAATTTACTGTGATTCAAATAAAACTCAATATAAAACCCAAAATTTTGAATAATTTTAATCATAACATAAATTACATATAGGTTTATAGTCCTTGTTAGGTAAGTTCCGTGTTATTATCGGTCATATTTATTTTGACAACAACAACTATTAAAAAAAACTATTTTGACAAAACATCTTAATTTCTTTAATTTAACCTCAGTGGAACACAGTTATATTTAAAAGTATTTACGGTGTTTTGTAAACCAAAATTTTAATTTTTTTCATTGCACTATCTGATTTATTAGAGCATTTTAGTTACAACTAAAATATTTTGTCGTTCTAAAATTTTCGAGTAGTGTTTTTAAATGCATGTAAGATATTCGTTTCAAAAAAATAAGTGAAAACATATTTTGGAAAATAATAAACCATCTTGTTTGAAATAAAATACTTCGTCAAAATTCAGTTATTAAAATATTAATTTTTAAATGGGTTTAAGATGTTTTAATAAAATCAAAATATTGTGATAGCTTGATTTAAGATTGAAAAGTGCTAGTGTATGATGAAAGTAATATTCATATCAGTGAATTTAATTGTTAAATCATATTTTTATATTGTTATATTAATAATTTTTAATAAAATGAAACGTTCACGCAAAATGCTAGAAATGGTTTGGAAAAAACAAAATAGTCATTCTAACCAGCGACCAATATCGTTAGCAGCAACAAATATAGTACAGGTAATAGTAATGTATATTTTTCCCTATACTAACTACATATTTTTTATATTTTCCATGTCATTCCAGTCTCACAACAATTGAGGAATTTGCCCCGATTCAAAAGAATACTTTTCCAAGATGCGGCTCAGGAATAAAGAAAAATGCTGAAGAACTTACAGCTAAATAATAAAATTAATTTTAATCATTTTATCTTAATTCAATAATAGTTACAGGAAATGGCAGTTCCAGGGGAAATGTTTTGTATAACGAAGGTGATGTATTTGAGCCGGTAGTGCAGAATGAAACACAATGTAGTTTGTTTGCTGAAATTGATTTGAATTTGTTGCAAAGCACTAATGCAATCCAAGAAATAATCTTACAAAAAAAACAATGGAAGTTCAGCAGTTGAAATTGATTCTGAAGGCTTTGACGATAGTGACGCCGATCCACACTATATTCCAACAAATCCTGAAATGGATTCCAACGGTTATGAAAATGATATAGACATAGAAAAATGTGGACTCCAGATTGAAAGTAATTTATTAAGAATGAAGAAAGTAATTTAATAATCCGTTAGAAAATTGCCAATTAGATCAAGACAACGAGGGAATGGATTTAGGAAAAAAGGAAGGCATAGTTTTAAATTCAGCTAGCGAAGTACACATTGAACAACTTAACAGCCAAAAGATGAGGAAGGAAAAAAGGAATTTGAAGAAAGCATACATTACGTCGAAGGGTAAACTAGTATCCAAAAGAGAAGTTAAATTACTTGAGCCGTGTAAAAGAGTTTTCTTAACAAAAATACCACCTGATGAGAAGAAGATAGTTGAGCAGTATTGGGGTCTTGAAGAATATAACCTTAGATGATTCTTAGATGATTAAGTATAAGTGTGTTTCGCCAAGTACCTACGGCAAATAGCGTTAAAAGTCTTAGATATAAGCATATTTGTCTAGATTAATTGAAGTTCATCCAAAAAAAAGTGAACTTAAGCTTAAAAGTGCCGTAGCTCCAAGAATTCGAAGCCATTCCTGCACGGAAAACAGACACAAGTTTGCCAGAAATGTTTTTCTTATACGTTTTGTGAAAATGAACAAGTTTTAAAAACAATTTATAACAAAAAGAAAGATTCATCGACGATCATTATCAACAAAGACAAACGAGGTTGCCATGCTCCTTCTCATAAACTGGCTGAAGAAAAGGAAAAAGAAATAAAAGAGCATATTGAAAACTTTCCTTCCTACGAAAGTCACTATGATCGAAGAGACTCGTCAGCTTAATATTTAACAAGTGATTTAAACCTTTCTATAATGCATAGACTGTACTGTCAAACGACTTCGAGTCCAGTTATTATTACTAAATATCGACATACTTTTAATAGTTTTAATTTTAAATTTATGTCTCCTAAAGTCGATCTGCAGCCAATTTGATACAACTAAAATGAAATTAACCGTTTTATCTGATGAAGAAAGGACAGAGTTATTAGAAGAACAAAAACAACATCACGATGAAGGTAAGAAGGCATATGACAACAAAGCCATGGAACTATTTTGACAAAACATCTTAATTTCTTTAATTTAACCTCAGTGGAACACAGTTATATTTAAAAGTATTTACGGTGTTTTGTAAACCAAAATTTTAATTTTTTTCATTGCACTATCTGATTTATTAGAGCATTTTAGTTACAACTAAAATATTTTGTCGTTCTAAAATTTTCGAGTAGTGTTTTTAAATGCATGTAAGATATTCGTTTCAAAAAAATAAGTGAAAACATATTTTGGAAAATAATAAACCATCTTGTTTGAAATAAAATACTTCGTCAAAATTCAGTTATTAAAATATTAATTTTTAAATGGGTTTAAGATGTTTTAATAAAATCAAAATATTGTGATAGCTTGATTTAAGATTGAAAAGTGCTAGTGTATGATGAAAGTAATATTCATATCAGTGAATTTAATTGTTAAATCATATTTTTATATTGTTATATTAATAATTTTTAATAAAATGAAACGTTCACGCAAAATGCTAGAAATGGTTTGGAAAAAACAAAATAGTCATTCTAACCAGCGACCAATATCGTTAGCAGCAACAAATATAGTACAGGTAATAGTAATGTATATTTTTCCCTATACTAACTACATATTTTTTATATTTTCCATGTCATTCCAGTCTCACAACAATTGAGGAATTTGCCCCGATTCAAAAGAATACTTTTCCAAGATGCGGCTCAGGAATAAAGAAAAATGCTGAAGAACTTACAGCTAAATACACGGAAAAAAATACTGGTTACAACGAAGAAAAAACTGAATGATTCAAGAAAAATGAGCACTTGATTTTCAGCTAAGATAACTTTTTCATAATGCAAACTTCCCATTTCTTCATTTGATGTTTTTATTTAAATATTAAAACAAAATTTTTTTTATTGTTGAAAGAAATTCAATTTCTTAAAGTAAGAAAATATTATTTTGTAGAGCAAATCGTTTTTCTCAATTTTTAATATCTATTTCTTCATTAAAGATAATAAATTCCTGTTTTAAGATAACCGTATCTCAAAATGCAATAAATTGATGCTTGTATTAAGAAATATTACATATAATTGTATGATCTATATTTCTTTAGTTAAGAGACATTTTCTAATAATTAAAATGAATTTTCTGTTAGAAATCTTTCTTGATAGAAGAACCCATTTATCAGTTGTAGAGAAGGAATTGCTTAAATACTTCAAACGCATTTCTTGGAAAAGCTTTTGAATTTCTAGATTGTAAAAAGTAACTTCTTGTAAGCTGTAGTAGTATTTCTGGTTTGCAGCTATTTTTCCTGTTTATTGGAGCAACATTTAATATAATTTCCAAAATAATAACGATAGAAATTTATTACATGTTTTTTATTTTATTTTATTATAAAAAATATAAAGATTCAATTTAATATAATTTAGCTATATCATATTACAAATTACAATAATAAAATACTAACATAATTAAATAGAAGACATAATTGGCTTCAATATTTTTGTTTCGTTGGGAAGTTTATGAAAAACTAAGGGTTTTAAGAAAACTTTACAACTAGTTTTTACAATATCAATAATGAAAAGTTCATTATTTTGATAGCTTAACTCACACATAGTTTTAACATGCAGGAACAAATAAACATCGGTAAGTTTTGAAAAAATTATTAAGGATGAAAAAAATACAAAGTAGGTTTTAAAAAAATTCCAGACTAAACATTAGTTTTTTGTTAATACTCGTACCTGTAGTTTTTGCAGTAAATTAAATATTTTTTGCCAGGAAGATTCCTATTTTTAAATTTATTTTTCAAGTAGCCGACCTTCCAGAGCTTACATTAGTGATATTATGCTTGTTGTATAAGCTTTTTACCCCCTTTACAAAAGAATTCCTGAAAATAAAACAATAATTAGCAATCATTTTTATATATAACTCATTCTTATTTACCTTTCTTTCTCCAGAAAAAATTGCTCGATATCACTAGCAATTGTATTAAATAAATCAGCCGATACAGGTCTTCGACCAATATATCCACAACTGTAGATACTAGTAGATTGCGGATCCTTTCGTCGAGCTGTGGTTAAGATTGTGATCCCTTTGGTTGATGCGAGAAACTGTTGAAAGTTCTGAGAAATAAAATCAAAATCAATAGCAGCTTTTTACTTTATATAATTGGACAGTTCTAACAAATTCTGCTGATGATAATTGCCCACTTGACGAAGAAGAAGGGGTTGATTGATGATGTGATTGATACACTCAGACAACGATGAATTAACAGAACCAATTACTGTTGCCATTTAAATTTAGCATTTTTGTCAGCAATTTATCTAACTAAAAAAAATTAAAATAAAACTATAAAATCATTACGCACGAACAACTCACACAAAACACACAAAATAGAGCGATCACTTGTTAATTTAAATTAAAAATTTATGTAATACAAATACAACTTACATTTAACTACTTAGCTTCACTTTACAAATTTTTCAAAACCACTTGAAAATATTTAATTTGACAATCACAAAAACACACGTTGTTTTTATTAAACTGTTCACTAGATAATGAATGTTACTTATTTTATATATTCCCAAATGTTTCACTCGTTTTCTTGTTTAAAAAATTAAGAGTATACATTAAAAAATCATTTTCTATAATTAAAAGTATTCTCTCAGCTTGAGACATCCATATTAAACCAAAAAATATTATGTTGAAGTTTAAAAAATTACTTTTTTGTGATAAGAAAAACTTTTCTCGAAGTAACATAGTGGATAGTAACAAATTGGATTTGAAATTTTTGTCTTGATTAAAGAAAACTTAGAATGGCTGAAGATTTATTATTTCTTCAATCAAGATAACTTTTTTGCAATTCCTAGAATTCATTTGTTTATCAGAAAGAGAAATTACTTTTTTATTATCAAGAAACGTTTTCAATTTTAAAATATTGTATTTTAATAAAATTTATGTTTTTGTTTTAAGAAAATATTAAATTTCTTGTTTTAAGAAAATGTAAGATTAAATTAAAAGTATTTCTCTTCAAACTAAATTTTTACTCTTATTATAAAGAATTTATAGCAACGATAAATACAAGAAAAATAATTCTCAAGACAGAATTTAATTTTAAAATTTCCGTCAAGAAATAATTCTCTTCGTAAGAAAACCATTTTTATAACTAGAAAAACTGGTATGGACATAGAAATTTGGTTTTTAAAGTAAGCAAAAATACTTTTTATTAAATAAAGAGAAAATTTTCTTTAAGATAGTAAGCTTATTTTTTTCCGTGTAATAAAATTAATTTTAATCATTTTATCTTAATTCAATAATAGTTACAGGAAATGGCAGTTCCAGGGGAAATGTTTTGTATAACGAAGGTGATGTATTTGAGCCGGTAGTGCAGAATGAAATACAATGTAGTTTGTTTGCTGAAATTGATTTGAATTTGTTGCAAAGCACTAATGCAATCCAAGAAATAATCTTACAAAAAAAACAATGGAAGTTCAGCAGTTGAAATTGATTCTGAAGGCTTTGACGATAGTGACGCCGATCCACACTATATTCCAACAAATCCTGAAATGGATTCCAACGGTTATGAAAATGATATAGACATAGAAAAATGTGGACTCCAGATTGAAAGTAATTTATTAAGAATGAAGAAAGTAATTTAATAATCCGTTAGAAAATTGCCAATTAGATCAAGACAACGAGGGAATGGATTTAGGAAAAAAGGAAGGCATAGTTTTAAATTCAGCTAGCGAAGTACACATTGAACAACTTAACAGCCAAAAGATGAGGAAGGAAAAAAGGAATTTGAAGAAAGCATACATTACGTCGAAGGGTAAACTAGTATCCAAAAGAGAAGTTAAATTACTTGAGCCGTGTAAAAGAGTTTTCTTAACAAAAATACCACCTGATGAGAAGAAGATAGTTGAGCAGTATTGGGGTCTTGAAGAATATAACCTTAGATGATTCTTAGATGATTAAGTATAAGTGTGTTTCGCCAAGTACCTACGGCAAATAGCGTTAAAAGTCTTAGATATAAGCATATTTGTCTAGATTAATTGAAGTTCATCCAAAAAAAAGTGAACTTAAGCTTAAAAGTGCCGTAGCTCCAAGAATTCGAAGCCATTCCTGCACGGAAAACAGACACAAGTTTGCCAGAAATGTTTTTCTTATACGTTTTGTGAAAATGAACAAGTTTTAAAAACAATTTATAACAAAAAGAAAGATTCATCGACGATCATTATCAACAAAGACAAACGAGGTTGCCATGCTCCTTCTCATAAACTGGCTGAAGAAAAGGAAAAAGAAATAAAAGAGCATATTGAAAACTTTCCTTCCTACGAAAGTCACTATGATCGAAGAGACTCGTCAGCTTAATATTTAACAAGTGATTTAAACCTTTCTATAATGCATAGACTGTACTGTCAAACGACTTCGAGTCCAGTTATTATTACTAAATATCGACATACTTTTAATAGTTTTAATTTTAAATTTATGTCTCCTAAAGTCGATCTGCAGCCAATTTGATACAACTAAAATGAAATTAACCGTTTTATCTGATGAAGAAAGGACAGAGTTATTAGAAGAACAAAAACAACATCACGATGAAGGTAAGAAGGCATATGACAACAAAGCCATGGAACTATTTTGACAAAACATCTTAATTTCTTTAATTTAACCTCAGTGGAACACAGTTATATTTAAAAGTATTTACGGTGTTTTGTAAACCAAAATTTTAATTTTTTTCATTGCACTATCTGATTTATTAGAGCATTTTAGTTACAACTAAAATATTTTGTCGTTCTAAAATTTTCGAGTAGTGTTTTTAAATGCATGTAAGATATTCGTTTCAAAAAAATAAGTGAAAACATATTTTGGAAAATAATAAACCATCTTGTTTGAAATAAAATACTTCGTCAAAATTCAGTTATTAAAATATTAATTTTTAAATGGGTTTAAGATGTTTTAATAAAATCAAAATATTGTGATAGCTTGATTTAAGATTGAAAAGTGCTAGTGTATGATGAAAGTAATATTCATATCAGTGAATTTAATTGTTAAATCATATTTTTATATTGTTATATTAATAATTTTTAATAAAATGAAACGTTCACGCAAAATGCTAGAAATGGTTTGGAAAAAACAAAATAGTCATTCTAACCAGCGACCAATATCGTTAGCAGCAAGAAATATAGTACAGGTAATAGTAATGTATATTTTTCCCTATACTAACTACATATTTTTTATATTTTCCATGTCATTCCAGTCTCACAACAATTGAGGAATTTGCCCCGATTCAAAAGAATACTTTTCCAAGATGCGGCTCAGGAATAAAGAAAAATGCTGAAGAACTTACAGCTAAATAATAAAATTAATTTTAATCATTTTATCTTAATTCAATAATAGTTACAGGAAATGGCAGTTCCAGGGGAAATGTTTTGTATAACGAAGGTGATGTATTTGAGCCGGTAGTGCAGAATGAAACACAATGTAGTTTGTTTGCTGAAATTGATTTGAATTTGTTGCAAAGCACTAATGCAATCCAAGAAATAATCTTACAAAAAAAACAATGGAAGTTCAGCAGTTGAAATTGATTCTGAAGGCTTTGACGATAGTGACGCCGATCCACACTATATTCCAACAAATCCTGAAATGGATTCCAACGGTTATGAAAATGATATAGACATAGAAAAATGTGGACTCCAGATTGAAAGTAATTTATTAAGAATGAAGAAAGTAATTTAATAATCCGTTAGAAAATTGCCAATTAGATCAAGACAACGAGGGAATGGATTTAGGAAAAAAGGAAGGCATAGTTTTAAATTCAGCTAGCGAAGTACACATTGAACAACTTAACAGCCAAAAGATGAGGAAGGAAAAAAGGAATTTGAAGAAAGCATACATTACGTCGAAGGGTAAACTAGTATCCAAAAGAGAAGTTAAATTACTTGAGCCGTGTAAAAGAGTTTTCTTAACAAAAATACCACCTGATGAGAAGAAAATAGTTGAGCAGTATTGGGGTCTTGAAGAATATAACCTTAGATGATTCTTAGATGATTAAGTATAAGTGTGTTTCGCCAAGTACCTACGGCAAATAGCGTTAAAAGTCTTAGATATAAGCATATTTGTCTAGATTAATTGAAGTTCATCCAAAAAAAAGTGAACTTAAGCTTAAAAGTGCCGTAGCTCCAAGAATTCGAAGCCATTCCTGCACGGAAAACAGACACAAGTTTGCCAGAAATGTTTTTCTTATACGTTTTGTGAAAATGAACAAGTTTTAAAAACAATTTATAACAAAAAGAAAGATTCATCGACGATCATTATCAACAAAGACAAACGAGGTTGCCATGCTCCTTCTCATAAACTGGCTGAAGAAAAGGAAAAAGAAATAAAAGAGCATATTGAAAACTTTCCTTCCTACGAAAGTCACTATGATCGAAGAGACTCGTCAGCTTAATATTTAACAAGTGATTTAAACCTTTCTATAATACATAGACTGTACTGTCAAACGACTTCGAGTCCAGTTATTATTACTAAATATCGACATACTTTTAATAGTTTTAATTTTAAATTTATGTCTCCTAAAGTCGATCTGCAGCCAATTTGATACAACTAAAATGAAATTAACCGTTTTATCTGATGAAGAAAGGACAGAGTTATTAGAAGAACAAAAACAACATCACGATGAAGGTAAGAAGGCATATGACAACAAAGCCATGGACAAAGCTGATGCAGAAATTAATTCCATAAAACGAGTTTTAACATTTGATCTTCGGCGATGTCTGCCAACACCTCTGTTAAAATCTTCTGCCAGCTTTCATAAAAGACCATTATGGACTTTCATCTTGGCGGTTCATGAATTAAATTCGAATGATGTTGTATGTTACATGTGGGATGAAAGTGTTGGACGCCGTGGAGGAAATGAGATTGCTTCGTGCCTCTTTTCTCACATTAAGTGTTTACCACCGAATGTTTTACATTTAACACTTTATAGTGATAACTGTTCAGGCCAGAACAAAAATTCATTCGTTGTGATAATGTTTTATTTATTCCTACGCCAATTCGAACATTCAGACAATCGACCACAAATTCCTAGTTCCTGGTCATATACACATATGGAATGTGATTCGGATCACGCAATGATTGAAAGAAACAAGAAGAAAACCAATATCGACATTAATCACCCTCGAGATTGGATGCCGTTTATACGGGGAGTTGGAGTGAAAAAACCGTTAGCCGTTCATGAAATTACGCAGGACCAGGTTTTTAATTTTTCCAACATACTACAAAAAATGTACATGGCATAACACAAACAGTAGTGCAATAGTGCAGCGAAGAAAAAAAATTGATAGATATGCTGCCACTAATCAACACTACTTCTCATTCCTTCTATCAAAAGTTGCCGTGCGAGGATCTACCAGACATTCATCCAAATCTCACAGAAGAAGTTGACAATCAAATTGAATAAATTTTAGTTCTAGTTAAGTAAAATCAGATATTTTTTTATTCTGCTTTTTAATTGAATAGACTTTAGTTCTAGATTATGAAATGATATATTTTTTTATTTTTGAATTATAAATGAATTTCCTAAATTTCTAAAAAAACATCTTAAAAAAAAAAAATTATTTTGTTTAATTTTTTTGAAACATCTTTTTTTTTTTAAAACATTTAATACAAAATTAAAAATGACAGAATATCTTAGTTATATTTAATAAAGCAATCATAAATAATCTCTATTAACAAAACATCTTACTTAGCATTTCAATTAATTTCTCCCAAAGCGTAAATTTGATTTCGATTAAATACATTTTATTGTGCTTAACTTTATATCCATATTGTAAAAATTTCAGACAAATTAGTTAACGTTTCAATTTTACAAAGCCAAAAAAACTTTAAATTAAATTTATTCTAAGTCAGAAATTTCGAATTAAGATACTTTAACTTTTCACCACAGAATAGGTTTGAAGCCCTTGTTAAGTAAATTCCCTGGTATTATCGGCCATATTTATTTTGATAACAACAACAATTTAAAAAAAAACATCAAATTTTCTGTGATTCACATAAAAGTTAATATAAAACCCAACAATTTTCATTGCTTTAAACAAAACCCAAATCAAATATAGGTTAGGACTAATCATTGTTAAGTAAATTCCGTGTTATTATCGGCCATGTTTATTTTTACAACAACAACTTTTTTTTACAAATACAACAAATTTTCTGTGATCCACATAAAAGTCATTATAAAACCCAACAAATTCATTTTTTTTAATCATATATTAAAATTTACATATATTGCTTTGTTTTGGCAACAATAACTATTTCAGATTTACTGTGATTTACATAAAGTTCATTATAAACCTAACAATTTGAATTATTTTAATCATAACGCTTCGGTGGCAAAGTGGTCAGCTTGCTTGCCTTAGCGACCGGAGGTCCCGGGTTCGATTTCCGGTGGTGACAAGGAAAAAATTTCACGACTGGGCTAGGATCAATGAATTAATCATTTATTATCCGAAATGAAAATATAATTATAAAACCTTATTTGAGGCGGTCAAATCCCTTGATGAGATAAAGTGCCAGAGAGAGAGAGAGAGAGAGAGGGAGAGAGATAGAGTCAGTTACATATAGATTTGCAGCCCATGTCAGGTAAATTCCGTGTTATTATCGAATACTAAATCATACATAAAAATCAATATAAAATCGAATAATTTGAATTATTTTAATCATAACATAAATTACATAAAGGTGTTTAGTCCTTGTTAATTAAATTCTGTGTTATTGTCGGCCAGTTTATTTTGTTAAAAACGACTATTTTTGACAAATACAACAAATTCACTGAGATTCACATAGAAGTTAATATAAAACCCAACAATATAAATTATTTTAATCATTTAAATTATATTTCTTCATTTCTAAGGTTGAACGAGAAGAAGCACAGTGAATTTGAGGTTTATTCTAATCTCCAAAATAACACTTTCATTATAAACTATAAAAATATATTTGGTAATTTTTTTAAACAATATACAAATCAAATATTTATAGGAAGTAAAAACAAAATCACAACGATTAAATCTAAAGATAATTTTAAACAAAATAATAGTTTTATAACCCTTTATATGCAATATAAATAATTTGTACAAATTCAGTCTCCACCGCGTTCATAAGTCAATAAACCTACATTTATATTTCTATATGATTTTGTGTATAGAGCGAGTTTTGCCTATATACAAACAAATACGATCCACTAAATAAAACTAAAACAATAAAGTACAAAATAATGGTAAGACTGAATACAATAAATACAAGCATTAGTAAATATAAAACACGCTACAGGAATTACGCTTCTCAACTGTAACGTAAATATTCGGTCAACCGATAACTCAACAGCATACATCGTATATACACTACATATACGATCTATAGTGTTTAACTGTCATGTTATTGTAGAAAAATTTCGAGATACTATATCCATATACATACCTATATAGTTTGATATAGACAGATGTATCACATATACGGAAGACAAAACTATTTAAAAACTGTAAAATTATTTTTTTTGTACTTCCCTTCAAACCCTAAAACATAAATTTTAAATATAAATTGTATATTTTTAAATATATTATGTATATAGGCGATAGATAATTGTTAAGGGTGGGCTATATATTTTTCGTCATATACCGACTATATGAAAAACTTTAATTTGTCAATCATAATTATTTCGACTTGAACATGATTTATACAAAAAAAAAAAAAAAAAAATTGTTTTCATGGTTGAATAAATTAAATTAAAAATAAATTTAGTTAGAACATTCAGTTTTCTCTGGTATTTAGGAAGATTACGAAATTTACTTAATGGAATTTTTTTCTTGTTCTTTTGCCATTATAATTAGATATCAAGGGGTTTATACCAAGAAAATGTTGTACTTGAAACGATTTGGTTAAATCTTATGTATTTATTTCAAACAAAGCAAAAAATAATAATAGTAATAGAAATATAGGTAGAGTTATAAAACAATTTAAAAAATTATAATATCACTGCAGGTATAAACGTGATACAGATGGACTCCTTATAACGTAATTCGTTCATCAGATTTTAACGATCCATGTCATAATTAATATTTGCCACAATATATTTTGAATCGTGTATGAGGTGCTGTGTTTCCCAAGTATTTTTCAACCTACTGGATACTTTTCGATGTGTTGCATCTTTAGCATTGGGATAGAAATGTATTCCAATTTTATGTTGATGGTGTTTCGGTAACACAAAGGCGACGTGCTTGAGGAGCTGCATTCACCTGTATTTATGTCAGTATATTGTTGTGGAATCCGCTATCTGATATGCCTTTTTTTATTCTCACGTTTTTTTTATTTTGGACTTGCGCGTGAACATTTTTTGTTCCAAAGTCAAGCAATCACGTGGATTGGTTTAGTGTTATTTTGTCGAACTAAAACATGCATATAGAATTGTTTATTTTTCAAATATTCATCGTGAATTGAATACAGAAGAAGAGCAACAACTTGCTGATTATTCACCGATGTTGGGGAAAATGTGAGAAAGTCGATTATAGAGGGCGAAATCATTCTACAGTGGCTTTTGATAGCGACGTTGACACAAATTATTAACCGTATAGCAACGATTCCGATTTGTATGGCCCATATGCAAATGATGAACCGCTTTAAGATATTAATTTTGTAGAACTAGTGCAGGATTTGGAAAATATTGATGAAGAGACAAAAGAACTGCCACATACAGCAATCTGCCTTGATTGTAGCGACGACTGAAGAATTATAGCGAAAGAAATTAGAATCCATTCCCTGTAGCAGTGAGATATTTACTGGTAAGCATGAAGCCTTCAAGCGTCTTTTCTCAACCGCCATTGTTGAATGCTTGTACGCGTGAATTGTACGCGTCTATCTGCATATTATTTTACGATGGCGCAGAGAATTCAAATTAAGTGGCAGTTAAAGGTTTATTCCACAAGTCTCAGATGCCATTTTATAGAGGAGTGACGTCTATAGAGAGATTCGAGGAAATCAGACGGTTTTTGCGTTTCGAAGATTCCAAAACTCGTTGCGAGAAGATAAGTAAGCTCCACAAGCAAATATGTGCCATTTTTGCCAATACATAACATCGAAGACATCAAGAATGGGATTAAAATATTTTGGCTTGTAGATGAGAAAGCAATTTATCCTGAAACCAGCAAAAATGTATTTGGATACACAACCAAACGATGAAAGATCGACTGAAGGCCCTCAATGTAACTTGGTTCAATTAAATACAATAAACGCGAAATACAGAGAGCTACTAGGCCCGTTTGCTTCCATTTTGAGCTCCTCGAATGAGGTGTCCCTACACTACCGTTTTAAATAAAAAATGTGCTTAGTGTCGACTGCAAATGGGACCGAGGAGATAAATAAAGTAACTAAAAAACCAGTTACCATCCATGATTACAAAGAACACAAAGGCGGCGTCGACAAAGTCGACTAAATGGTGCTCGGCATTACCTGCAAAAGGAAAAGTAACCGATGAGGCATGGTCATATTTTATAATACGCTTATAATGTGGCTGGGCGTGCAACGATTATTCGAGTTTTGTAATCCGGCTTGGAACAATAAAAATACAAGAAAAGAAAAAAACTTCTAAAATACTTGGCGCTCGAATTGGTTCAGAAACATATAGACAACCGGAGCAAACTTCCACTGACATCATCCGTGAAATCTGCTTTATGATCTTGATGAGTTACAAAATGAAATTTGTTCCTAAGCAACCGTTCCAACAAATGTAGGTAATATATCTCTCTCCACCAACATAGATAAACATTCATTTGCCCAGATGTATGCAAGGTAAAAGACTCCGGACGATGGTCAGAGGTATGAAAAGAAAAGTGAGAAAGTTCATAGAGCCTGTTTCCGACGAAGAATTTTCTAATGAGGACGACGCTCAAACTAGGCTGCAGGTCCACCCACCAATTTATGTCCATTAACATTAGGTTCATCCCCATTTGGTAAAATAAGTCTGTTGATAAAAATCAAAACGTAACAAGTCGACGTTAAAACATAAATTGCAACATTTTGATGCCTCGGGGTTCATATTGTGCATTGAAGTTTTAACGTGACACCGTTTTCTAACGCGGTTCGATCAGAAAGTTGAATGAAATTATTGCATTTTGTTTCAAGGAAAGTTTGAGTCGTTTTGGTTGCAAGCATCGTTTGTAATATTATGAAGTTGAGATGAATAGGCAGTGGGAGAAGCCACGACGAAAATTTTTGTATTGAGAGATTTATATCGCTAGTGAAAGAGAACGTAATCAAAAAGACACTGGTGACTAATTTAATTGTAGTAAAATAAATAATAGTAGTCAGGTTGAAGTGCAGATAAATATATTGCAGCAGGATTTATCTCCTGCGGCTCCTCGCGGCTGACATCAAAAACTGCCCCGCATCAAGGGTAGACTAAGTTTATGAACGGTTTTACTATGGAAAGTGTGTGTTGGGTCAACAAATAAGCCTAAAAAAACTTTTGTTACAAAAATTGAACAAAAATCTTGGATAATTAATTTGGATTTACAACAACGATCTCGGGCATGAATAAAGGACACCAATTTTACATTTGGTATGTAGCTTAAACCGCCCGAGAAGATTTCATCAGACATCTAAGTACAATCTCGATCTAATTGCACTACAAGAAATAAAAGTTATGGTTAACAACATCTTCGGTCACAGTTGCAACTGGTTAACTTTCTGCCAAAGTACCACGCTCGATAAACACGAGTTTGGGGTAGGTTTGCTGAGCTGCAATCGTTTACACAAATTCGTAACGGATTTTAAACCCAATTTTAATAAACAAAACTTCATACTCAGATTGAACACCTCTCTGCAACATCTCTATTTGTGAATGTACGAGCGCCACCGGAGATGATCTCAGAAAATTCCAAAGAAACTATCTACGATCTCCTAGAAAATGTTTTGAAACAAAATTTCCCAATGCGATATAAAGTTTGTTTTGGATGACTTTAAAGTACAAATTGGCATTGCAGATAGTATTCATCTGGGCCGGAACATACTACCAGTACATGTGAATCTATAAAGCACATGGAAAACAAATGAAGGAGCTGCGGAAATTCAAATCAACCATATTTTCAAAGCATCATAGGCACCAAAACTTTACACGACGCCAATATAAATTCGCATACCATTTTCTGCTAGTTGCGAAATATATGCGAACCGCCTATCCACGTATAATAACCGACATCCAACCAACATTGAAATTACCACTATTTCATTTTGTACATAATAGAAGAACAGGGGAACATAATAAAATGAGCGATAACCCATGCTTCTACAACAAATTGAAGTAAAAATACGTCTAAACTTAAACCTATGGCAGGAGGTCAATTGAAAAGCTTCAGTTTCAAATAAATAATGCGCACGAAAACAATATTTCTTTCAGCCAACGAGGCAGTCGCACAACGACAATATTATCACGAGAAAACGCTCCAAGCGAGTTTGCACACAGTTGTGAAAGAAACGTGAATGGTACAAACCGACTTCCATCCACGCAGGATAGCAGTATTCGACATAAGCAAACCCCTAACAGTGTGGTGAAATTATTTCTCGTCAAGCTTAATACACAGGCGTTACCCTCAAGTGATAAACCAAAATCATCGTAATAATTTGATATCACAGAAAACCACCGGAGAGGGAGTGGGTTACTCGGGGGACATACGGGAGTGGGGACATACAAAATATGAAAAAATATAAAATACCTCGTGCGAGGATCGGCTCTATATCGAAATGCTATAGAACGGCGATGATTAAGTCTTCTTCCGTACGTTTCAGCTGGTTTCAACGATTTTATTCTAAGAAGAGAAAATCCTAGCGAGTGTAGAATAGTGCTAAGCCTGTTCCTAAATTAAATTTGAGATCGGTTCGGAATACCTTTGTTTGAAAGTGGCTATAAAGTCTTTGGCAGTCCAGTTTATAACAACTTATTGATTAACAGCAAGAACATTTTGGGCGACTATGCCCAGTGCGGCTTTCATCCAGGATTGTGTTGAAAATATGCTACTGAACCATATCCCTGTACGTCATCTTATGTGCAAAGTATTAATGGATGGCTTTAAAAGCAAGGTGATAATCGCAGACACGCTCTCAGAAGCTTTCAAAATAATAAGAGGAGCTCAAAACGAAGACCAATTAGTCCAAATAATCTTAAGAATATGTGATTCGTCAACTCAACATATAGCGCAGCGCAGCTGCTTTTATTGCAGACCAATTCAAATTGTAGCTCACACGGAAGTCATAAGCATCCTGATTTTCACATCGTGTTTCTTATCAAAGTTCTTCTCGGAAAATACGGACCAACAAATTGGGTTCATTACTAATAAAGCGAAATTCAAATACGTGCTAGTGCAAGAAGGAAAATACGAAGAAAATTTCTAACTTTCGACACTCAATACGAAAATGTGAATGCGTTTAACTACTTAGGTGCGATGTTAAATGCGCAAAAATCAATATCTGCAGACATATCATCGCGAAACGCTGAAAATTTAAAAAAATGTTAAATTTCATTTAATTAAAATTTTAAGCCTCTCAATCAGTGCTGTGTGTCTTCGTGTGGGCAATTAAATTTTTCATAGCCAATATCGATAGTTGGTAGAGTATGTGGAATATTTTTCTAAAGCTGTTCTCATTGATTTCTCTGTACGAGCTTGTGAAGTAAACGAGGTACGCGAAAAATATTGCAAATTTTTTTACAAACATATTTAAACGTTAAAAAAAATATTCTTATTGCCATCTTTTTTAAAGATTAGTAAACTACATTATAAAGTATTAAATGCAAAATGAGTAACCTTTTTTTCGTATCGAAGAAATTACAATTTTATGCCACATAATTTTTTTGAAAACGTAATAATATCGAAAAAATATTCGACAGATAAAAAACCACTAGCCCCAGTAATTTAAATTTAAACTTTTGAATGCCATTTTTTTTTTTTTTGTAAAACTTTATATTTAGTAGAATTTAGTAGAATACATGTTCCCATAAATTAATCTGTCGGCTTATATCGGTTTAAAATGTTAATTTTTTTTATTTGTTTAATCTTCCAAAGATTTTGGTTATAATAGTACCTATGAATTTCCAGTACCAGTTTAAATTCGATATTTAGCAACTCAAGGCTGTTTGAAATTTCCATAGGATCACTACCTACATTTTTATTGTTGAGTTGAGGTAGTCTATAGCCGCTTTTAAAAACGCCAAAATAAAAACCCAGCTTTTCAAAATCAAAAATATCAAAATCTCACTTTTTGAAAACTCACCTTTCAAAATCCAACTTTCGAAAATCCAGATTTAGCTAATAGAAAACGGAACTACAATATTTTGTTTGTGAAGACAGTACAAGGTAGCAAATAAATAATACAAAAATTTGAAAATGGATGTTTAAATAAATTTTGTATTATGGTTGAAATAAGTGGAATGTGGTTATTTCTTTAAGGTCCAATTGGGTTTGTAAAACACTCAGCTATAAAAAGAAAGTTAGCAATTTATCAACCAATAGTTTTCAAATTTGAAAGAGTTGTACAGTTATATTGTTAAATTTAAACATCATTTATGATAATCTTGAGTTCGACCTATTTTAATATGTAACTAGGCAGATTCTCGCATTTTTATTATTTAAATTGCGGATTAACTCGGTTTTGATTAGAGTTTTTTTTTGTTGGTGGAATGTTTTATCGATTATAAATGTAAAAAATACAATAAAAGTATTTGTATGGTCGTGTTGAAAAGGACGTTTATGTTTTAATAAAATATGAAATTTCGTAGAACTTCGTTCCAAATTGATGTTAAATTTCCTATCCGGCTATTGGAATAAAATTTGCCTATTATAAGTAAAAAAAAAATCAATTGCTCAGTTTTGTTCATCTTTGCCGTACTGAATGGTCTAATTCCAAAATTTAATAAAAAATTCACGTTAAAATCCAAATCTAGTCCTATATCATTTTTAACCATAATTTGGTTAAAAATGGCCTAGATACATTCAGTAACAAGTCAAATTCCAAAAAAAAAAATCTTTTACAAAATTCTAATGCAAGAAAATCGTTGGTGATTCGAACTCTGAGACAATTTTGTTCGGTGATTCAAGTCCAATTTAACAAACCACGTACAATATGCGACAATTGAAATTAAGATGGAGTTGCGGGAGAATTTCTTAATAAACCCTGGATATTCCTGGTTTTCATTTACCGATTTACAAATATTGGAAGTAACGCGGATGACATTAAAATAATTCAATGATCAAAGAAACGCGGGATAATGAACGGTAACTGTAGTTTTTCTACAGTCCAGAATTCACTGATGGGGTGAAATTTCTTATTTCAGTTTTTTCTATTAAATAAGAGATACCAACGATCTTTGATCAAAATCGGTTCACTGGAAGTGGCAGCTACCATGGGAGGGAGCTTTTTGTTTTTTTCCAAATATTTTGAAAAGCACATAATTTATGGGAAAAACAAGTATGAACTGAAAGCTAGTAAATTAATTTTGCAACAATACCGGTCCAAACCAGTTTTCAAAATGTAAGCGGAATAAACTATTTTTGACAAAAAAAATATATCACCAAAAATTCAGAGCTCAACTTCAACCTACAATTTTTTTTTATAAAATTGGAGATCTCAGTGGTTTTAGGCCGATATCAGTCCACCGGAAGTGGTAGCTTACGGAGGAGCTTTTTCGTTGTTCGCAAATATTTTGAAAAGTATCTATCATTTACAAAAAATGCGGTTAAATACAAAAACATTGTAAATTAAATTTCAAACAATATTAGTTCAGATCATTTTTTAGGTTTGATGAGAAAAAAAAATATTTCATTAAAATTGGAGTCAACAGTCCAGGAGGATTTACTATTCGGAATAAATCTTCAAAATTGAACTTTTTACCTTACTTGGGAGAACTTTGTGGAAGTTGATGGTAATCTTGGCCGGAAGTGACCGTTTCTAATAAGAGCTTAAACATATTAATTATCCAAGTAACAAGAGTTGGCCAGTTTTACCAAGTATTCGAGATCTGTTCCCCTTGACTGCTTCAATTAGCAAAATGTAATTGTAACAAAAATTTTATACTTGCAGTTTAATTTTATTGCTAAACATTTTGCTTTAATATTTTAAATTTTGAAATCTTCACCGAAATTTAACTTAATTGAATTTTTTTAAATAAATAACGTAAAAAAGTACCATTATTTAAATGGTTTAAAATTTTGTTGTTGATTCGACAAATTCATCCTACATACACTTGCTAAATTATTTGGGTTCTCTACACTGAGAAAAAAAAACCAGTAAAAATAAAAAAATATACATATATTTTTTGAGCGAAAAGTCTCGTTTTTAAAATCAAAAGGATAATCTTTTTATTTTTAAAATCAATTTTTTCGCCAAATTTGTTTATAAAAATAAAAAAATTGTTTTTATTTAAAAAAGAACTTTCCTTACTTTTGTCAAAGAGTTTTCTTAAATTTTAAGAGATTGATTTTTAAAAATAAAAAACTTTTGGCTAGTTTTAAAAGATTTATTTTATTTTAATTTTTAAATAATTATTTTTTAACAAATGCCACACAATCAGTGTTGCCAGATTGCGGGATTTTTCCCGTTTGCGGATATTTCGGTTCAAGCGGGAAAGCGGGAAATAAGATGGAATGTGCGGGATTTTTATACATTTAATAATTTTGGGTACTATACAAATTAACAATTCATTACAAAATGAAATGCGGCGAACAAATTTTATAGTGTATCGCAAAGGAATAGTAGCGTTATACATAATGAGTAATTAAACGTAGTTATAGTTTGCTTTAAAGATTAGTAATAATCAAAATTTATGGAGACTGCTAGTGATAACGGCCGGATTTGTTCGGATGATACTGATGTTAAATTTGTTAATCAGCTTGATACTCGTAGAAAAACGTACGATTAAAAATGAAAATGAAACAACATGAAGTTAAGTATTTTCAAGCATTGTGGTTAGAAAATAAAGACTTTAAAGAGTGGTTGCTTCCAGTCAAAAACGACAAGAAAAAAGCTTTTTGCAAGGCCTGTAAATCGTCGGGAATTTGTGGCAGTAGCGAATTGAAACGGTATAATAATGGTGAGAATCACAAAATTAATTTAAGGAACATGTTGCACACACCATCGGCAAGTAATTTTTTTGTTAAAAATTGTTACGAAAAGCAAGTGAAAACTGCTGAAATTAAAATTGCTTCATTTTTAGCAGATAACAACGTTTCTATACAAATTGTTGATTCGCTAGTTCCATTACTTAAAAACATTTTTATAGACTCAAAAATATGTAAGGATGTCAATGTAGGTCGCACAAAGTGTACAAAACTTATTACGAATGTATTATGCAAAGTCGAAGACGAACATTTAAATTATATTTTAAGCAAAACTAATTTTTCCATTTTTATTGATGAATCGACGGATTCAAGCAACCAGAAAAATATGTGTGTTCTTGTTTGATATGTCGAAAGTAATAAAATTAACACTCAATTATTGCAGTTAATAAATATTAATGCTACAGATTGCTCTGCCAAAACATTGTATGAACATATTCCAATTCAAAATATAATTGGAATGGCCTCCGATACTGCTGCTGTAATGATCGGCCGCAATAATTCATTTTTTACCATGCTCCAGAAATAAGATGTCGGAGTAAACATTCCATTGCGGACTTCACCACTAAAGCGGATGAGTGGCAAATGCATTTAAATGATATGATTGGGTGATGTCGATCACCCAATCATATCATTTAAATGCATTTGCTACTCATCCGCTTTAGTGGTGAAGTCCGCAATGGAATGTTTACCTGCTGAGGTCGAGATATTTCTTAGAGATACAGGAATATTTTGAAACTGCCAAACGAAAAATTATTTCACCTGATACTACAAGATGGCTTTCTATGCATCCGTGCATTATAAACATATTAAAAAATTGGACCATTTTGCATCATTTTTTTATTTATGAAGAATCATTTACGAATCGAAAGAAGGCCACTGCAATTTTGAAATTTTTCGAAAATCTCGAAATCAAAGCATATCTAATTTTTTTAAAAAATATCTTGAGCTATTTTAATAGATTTAATTCCTTATTCTAAAGTAGTACCATTTTAGTTCATAGATTATATGACGAATCAAAAAACATATTGCTGGTTGTTGCTAAAATGATTCTTAAACCAGAAATTGTTAATAAAATATTTTCAGATAATATTTCAACATTTGAAATTTTAATGCCGTCGAAAATTTTAAATTATGTGCGGAATTAGCCGAATATTTAAATTCGAATAATCTAGAAAACAATACTAGATACTTGTGTGCAGAACAAAAATCTAATATAAGAAAAAACTGTGGAAAATTTGTTGAAAGATGTATTTACAAGATTCTTCAAAAATTTCCTGTAAATG
Organism: Nephrotoma flavescens; assembly: GCA_932526605.1. NCBI lineage: Eukaryota > Metazoa > Arthropoda > Insecta > Diptera > Tipulidae > Nephrotoma > Nephrotoma flavescens. The sequence continues at coordinate 51,911,410 of OW052221.1, read as the reverse complement.
ACAAATTTTTCCAAACAATTGAATTTTTAAATCCCGAGGTAGCTTTGAATATTTCAAGTCGAAAATTCTGTAATAGTTTAGCTGATCTATATGAATATTTTACGCCTGCATGTGATAAGTATCGTCTTGAGGACGAATGGAGTGATTTACCTTTTGAATTTACAGGAAACGATAAGCAGAATCTACAAAATCTTGATATTGAAGATTTTTGGAAAGAACTATCTACGAGAAAATCTTTAACTGGAGAATTGGTTTTCCCGAACTTAAGTTAAGCTGCCACATTTATCTTAACTTTGCCTTATTCAAATGCGGATGCTGAGCGAATATTTTCGATGGTGACCGATATCAAAGTGAAAAAACGTAACCGAATTGGGGAAGAATGCTTAAATTCGTTATGTGTTTTCAAGTCAGCAATGCAGAACAAAAATATAAATTGTTTGTCATTTGTGGTGACTGAAAAGCATTTATCTTTATTATCATCAACTAATTTATACCAAAATTTAAAAACATAAACAAATGAATAATGAAAGAGGTAAAATTTTATTTCATAACCGTTTTGGATATTAACTGAAGTTCCTATTTTATGATTTAATACTCAATATTTACTATACGTATGTAATTGTAATAGTTGTTTGCTATGTATGTAATTTTATAAGGTGTACGCAATAAATAATTCAAATTATATGGGTATACGTATATGTGTTTTTGTTAAAATATTGGCGGGAATTTTTGAAAGATTTTTGCTTTACAAAATCGGGAAAAGTCGGGAATTTTTGTTGCTCCAGTGGGAATTATTTTTTACAAAATCTGGCAACACTGCACACAATTCATCTGCTTATAACATAATATATCTACCACAAAAAGTAGAAATTAACTCCTCCTCTCCAATTTTTAACCACCAGGGTCCTTGTATAAAAATACACACAAGCACAACCCTTAAAAAAATATAATGAGAATTTCCTCATGTTCTTTTTTGGCAGTTTGGTTTCGTACTGATAAAAAGTTGGTCTACTCATCATCAGTTTGCAACGACCAAAACCAAACTGCAGAAATATAAACTTTCATACCTTTAGTATAACACAATGACATATAGAGTTGGCGAATTATATAAAATATAGACGAATTGAAAAATAAAACAACGGGATTTCTGGCAAACCAATAAATATAAACATTTCCAAAAGTTGTTATTAATATCAAAAAAATTGTTTTAAAATTCTAGAACTCTTCTTTTGAAATAAATTATTCTGTTTAAATAAATAAACTTTTTAAATTTAAAAAGTATTTTATAAATTATTTTATAAAATATGTTATTAAAATAAAAAAACTATTTATTAGTTTGTAAAAATCTCATTTAATTTCAAAAAAATACTTTTTAAGTTCAAAAAAATTTGTAACTTTTAGAAATTAAAAACTTCGTTTTTTAATTTTACAAACCAAAATTTTTCTCAGTGAATAAAAGAATTCTTTAAATTACTGAGCATACCAGTCGTTCATAGATGTTAAAAAAGCAATACGCGACAAAATAAATTAAAATTTTTTAATCTCTACAATATTTCTAATCAGTATTTGATAAAGATGAACTAAGTTTACAGTTTCGAATTATACAGGCCCATTTTGGTATTTGCACATAAATTTGCACGATCTAACGATCAATTTAGTAAGTAGGAAATTTAGATAAAAAATTTCGCGTCAAGCACACAGTAGAAATAAATTCTTATATTACGGGCAATGTGTCACGCATAACGAGCTATACCTGTAGTTTTTTGTATTTCACATAATACACGTTCCATTCTTTTGCCAAATGATTAAATAAAACTTAAAGAAACACAACAGCGACAACAACAACAAAAATATTTAAACTTTGTTATTTTTTTGGATTTGTTCTTGTTACCATTATTATTTTGGAACGAAATAAACTCATCAAAAACAAATTATTCTTAATTAAGTTAATTTAAAAGTTTTTTTTGCCGTATAATTCGTATTCTTTTATAAAAAAAAATTACCTGGGATTTTTCTGTTTAAAGCTCTTCCATTGTGTGTGGGATTGAAGGAGGTTTCGTACTAAACACCAGGCGATAATTTGTTTATTTTTAAGAACATTTCTACGTATATCTATACTATTTTGGCGTATACGTTTACGATTATTATATAAGATCTAATCGATATGATTTATGCATTTTATATAGGTATATGTATTACGGGCTCATATAGGCATGCGTGCTACTTGGTCAGCATATAAATCCATAATATCGAGTATATATAACTATTATCATCATACTAACTATTGTATATGACATAAAAAAAAATCAACTCTATGACACTTTCTTCTCTACATCCGTATAACATCCCGGTAGGAGGTTAGAGGGTGATGGAATGGTGTTAAACATAAAAAGAATATAAACAAATTACCAAACTTTTTGTTGTTGTTAGTTGTGTGTAAAATATACGTGCGAGTTTAACGTCTTTCATGATAAAACTATTTAGTTGGTTGATTTTGGTGTGGTGTTCTATTTTAACCTTGATTAGGGAAATTTAATGGAAACACAACTTTTATGTTCATATACGTATATTGTAGTTCGAAACTTATTATCGAAAGTTAAAATATAGTTATGGATATATAGTAGAAGTTTTTATAAAAGAAAGTTTTAGGTATTTCGGTTCCAGTATTTATCGATATTATATTTAAAGACATTTGAAATAAAAATTTTGAATAGAAACTTTATAATTGGACATTTGACACCCGATAGAACAGCAACAGAAAATGGATATGTCGGGTTATATTTGACGAACTTTGATATATTGTAATGTTCTTCGATCAAGTTCAAAATAGCATGCCGTTGTTGGCATGTTCTAGTTGGCACGTTCTACTTACAATCTATATATAACTAATTTTCTTCTCCCCAATTTAGAAACTAGTTTAAAAATAAACGTTATGTGCTGTATATAGGAGGACAAACCTTTAAGAATAAATTATCAGAATCACACAAATATTCTCTAACTTGCACTCATTAAATATTCATACAAAAAACTATATTAATGTATTAGAAATCCGTGAGGTTGGCAATCTCAGTTTTCGCAATCAAGTATCGGAAGAGAATAAATGACTGATACTCAAAATTTTAAGAAAAAATAAACGGTACAACTAGCCTAAAATAAATCAGTTCATGAAACACAAAAACTCAAAACAAAAAATTCAACATGTTAAATTGAGTCATTCTCTGAGAAATATCGCGAGAAGGATTTTTTCAACCTGAAAACAAGAAGAAAGCATTGCAAGTGGTGCGGAATGTTTAGACAAATGAACTAAAGAGGGTTAATAGTAGCCTTCAATGGTGAATGAGCTGAGATATTGCAAACAATTTCAGAAAAAGACCGCCGCAGTAATAGTCTGATAAAAAAGATATGAACCAGAAGGACGGGAAAAACCATAAGCGAAGAGGCTTTTATAGGGCAAGTCGATATGAAGATTTTAAAACACTCTTTTTTGAGTACCACGTTAAAACGACTGATTGTTCACAAAATACATTTTGAGAAGGCGTGAATGCACAACCACTACGACTACCAAAAACACAGATTGAAAAGTCCTCTGAGTATTATAAATATTCGGCATCGTGATCTATTTATTAGGCCCATCGTTTAACAAACGATAGCATCGCGTGACATCCACAAATTTATTCGGCACATTACCGAAACAAAAGATGAGGTCACACGAGATTTATATGCAAATCGGAGACGTAGGGCTAGCATTCACATTGATTTTGTGATATCCGTAACCAATTGGCAACTATTGACGTATTGGCCCTGCTCTAAAGGATTTAAATGCTTTATGTAGTAAGGCCGTTTTAAAATTGGCTGCGGTTACAATTTAAAAAATTCGGTGGCACCTCATGTAGTATTAGTTGTGCAGTTGCAATTCCAGCATTTCCTTTTAGAGAGGACATTGCAAATAAAAGCGTTGTTAACTCTTTGTATGTAAGCAAAGACAGGAAGAATGAAGTTCGAAATGGTGCTTTTTTGAGCCGATTGCACAAAGATCTCATGACTTGCGTTCATCATTGTTCGTGTAATACTCATGCATCGTCTTAGGGGACCATTGGGGATGGTTTTGGAATAGCGATGTTTCGTCACGGCGATAATTGCAATCGGCAGAGTTTTGATTGGAGTCTATGTAGTGTATATGTTGGGGGTAATTCAGACTTTGGTAGATCTGATTGGTGGATAAATGTTTTCCATCGATTGGAAGCTGCACCATTAAAAATTGTGGCACTTCGCAGTATTAAACGATGGCGTCCATACGTTTTCATAACCATTTCGAAAGGTGAGTTGTCATTGATTGAATATGACTGTGACATTTCTTTGTTCCAGGTTATGAGACAACTCCTGGAGTATGGTTGAACTGATTATGGTGGGGGATACCCGAGATATTAAATCCCAAACAATCGGCCGAAGAAGACACATGAGAAATTTGTGTTCGGGAAAGCGAGTTTGTAATTGTATATGATAATATGTTGAAGCGTGGAGCCAATATGGATGGATGTGATGTAATCGGAGAGTTGGACCTCCTCAAGACCTTATTATTTTTTACCGAACGAGAGGAATACTTTGTATTTTTTGTTTTGATTGCGATAATATGTCGATGCGTAATGTGAAAATATTTTAATTCATGTTATCCTTTAGCAAATATTGTTCGAAATGTATAAAGGATCACTGGCTGACGATTCGTGGTTCGAAATAGGAATGAGTACGAACTGGAATATAACCTCTTTTCGCGTATGAGATTGGACTTTTGTTAAAATATTAGAGGCTTGATTTGGTCACACTGGAATACATTATAATTTCCAGCACAAACTTGGCTCAAGGATTTGTGACAATTCTCTCAAACTATTTCGTATATGCTTTGATGCATTATAGTTGATTTGAGTCATAGGAATCATCTGAAATAATTACCGTCACGCGCTAAGGAAAACGACGAGACATTGAAACGATGAATATTTCGTGCGGGATAGTGTCATCTCTCATTATATGGGTTAATGGATTCAGCTGGATGATAATATTGTTGACATAAACCTTTAAGCATAGAAAGGGCTGGTTATTATATCGAACATTTTACACAATTCCCTGGCTGACCCAAGTTTGAGCAAAGGCATGGCCTGAAAATTTCGAAGATGATTTTCACTAATTCCACTAGTTTTTGAACAAATTTCAGGCCATTTATTCTAAAGCTATCAGAACCCAAATCGATAATAGGACCAAAACCGAAATTAGAACGCAAAACAAGAAAAATGGACAATCAAATAATTTTAGGCTCATTATGGCCTAACCAAGTGCCAATTTAAAAAGTTTTGAGCTCTACTTTTTTTTGACCAAATTTTAAATAATTTAATCTAAAGCTATAACAGAACCCAAATCGAAAATCGGACCAAAACCGAAATTAGAACGCAAAACAAGAAAAATGGACAGTCAACCAATTTTAGGCTTATTATGGCCTAACCAAGTGCCAATTTAAAAAATTTTGAGCTCTACTTTTTTTTGACCAAATTTTAAATAATTTAATCTAAAGCTATAGCAGACCCAAATCGAAAATCGGACCAAAACCGAAATTAGAACGCAAAACAAGAACAATTGACATACAAATAATTTTAGGCTGTTAATGGCCTAATCAAGTGGAGCCCGACACTTTTTACTCGAGCATTTGATTAGGCCATAATGAGCCTAACATTATTTGTTTGTCTATTGTTCTTGATTTGCGTTCTAATTTCGGTTTTGGTCCGATTATCGATTTGAGTTCTGATAGCTTTAGATTAAATTGCCTGAAATTTGGTCAAAAACAAGTGGAGCCCAAAATTTTTAATGTAGCTATTGATTAGGCCATAGTAAGCCTAAAATTGTTTGTTTCTCCATTTTGCTTGTTTTGCGTTCTAATTTCGGTTTTGGTACTATTTTTGATTTGGGTTCCGCTAGCTTTAGACAAATTACTTGAAATTTGATCAAAAACGAGTGGAGCCCAAAATTTTTTAATGCGGCTTTTGATAAGGCCATAGTAGGTCTAAAATTAATTGTATATCATTTGTTTTTTGTTTGCATTCTAATTTCGGTTTTGGTTCAATTTTCGATTTGTGTTCTGCTAGCTTCAGATTAAATGACCTGAAGTTTGGTCAAAAACGAGTGTTGGACTTTCTAATGAGGCATTTGATTATAGGCCATTATGAGCCTAAAATTATTTGTATGTCAATTGTTCTTGTTTTGCGTTCTAATTTCGGTTTTGGTCCGATTATCGATTTGGGTTCTGATAGCTTTAGATTAAATGGCCTGAAATTTGGTCAAAAATAAGGAGAGCCCAAAATTTTTTAATGTGGCTTTTGATAAGGCCATAATCTGCCTAAAATTATATGTATGTTAATTGTTTTGGTCCGATTTTCGAATTGGGTTCTGCTATAGTTTTAGATTAAATTATCTGAAGTTTGGTCAAGAACAAGTAGAGCCCAAAACTTTTTTAAGGGGCACTTGGTTAGGCCATAATGAGCCTAAAATTATTTGTGTGTCCATTGTTCTTATTTTTCGTTCTAATTTCGGTTTGGGTCCGCAATTTGATTTGGGTTCTTGATAGCTTTAGATTAAATGGCCTGAAATTTGGACAAAAACGAGTGGAGCCCAAAATTTTCTAATGGAGCCATTTCATTAGGCCATAATGAGCCTAAAATTATTTGTATGTCAATTGTTCTTGTTTTGCGTTCTAATATCGGTTTTGGTCCGATTTTCGATTTGGGTTCTGCATAGGTTTATATTAAATTATCTGAAGTTTGGTCAAGAAAAAGTGGAGCCAAAAATTTTTTTAATGGAGCATTTGATTTGGGTTCTGTTAGCTTCAGATTAAATGGCCTGAAATTTGGTCAAAACCGAATTGAGCCCAACTTTTTTTAATCGGGCATTTGATTAGACCATAATGAGTCTAGAACTGTTTGTTTGTCCATTGTTCTTGTTTGGCGATCTAATTTCGGTTTTGGTCCGGTTTTCTATTTGGGTTCTGTTAGCTTTTAAGTGATAAAGCCTTACTAGAGCGAGCATAATAAAAAAAATTAAAAAAATAAACATACGCACATTGCTCGAATGTTAGATATGCAGTAATTTGTTTTTGAGTGCTCTAGTATCCTAAATATAATTGATTGGTGTTAGCTCAAAATATTTTATAAATTTTTGTTACGCAATGCATGTCATCCGTCTGTTTATAATGAATACGTTCACAAGAGCTTGTATCTCGTAACGAACACAATAAAAAAATGTTATTAAAAAATTTTGCATCGTAACAAAGAAAATGAATACCGAATGAAACCAACAAAAAATCCATTCCACGGTACCGGAAATAAAAAAAAAAATTTATACGAGTATGTACATTCCATATAATGTACTGAATATTCCGTTTATGTACCGTAAATAACAATAATAAAAAAAAAGTGTTATGGTTTTATGATTTTTAAGGAGCATAATGGAATTTTACCTAAAAAACATAAAATCGCATATCATAAATTTTTTTCCATGCAGAGCTTTTTGTTTGTTTGGTTCGAATTTCGGGCGGGAAAGGAAAAACGTTTTAATTTTCATTCGTGTTTGTGTGCATACATAAAATACACACATACAAACATAAATAAAAAATTAATTGATAAATGGATTTGTTTTGTTCGAAATTTTGGCTGGGCATTAACAGAAAATTCGCATATATAATAATAATATAAAGGATGGAGATCAATCAACCGGAAGGATATACAGTTCAAAGGATTTTCAATTATGTCTCTTGCGCAAATGAAAATATACCATAAAAATACCAACATTTATGTTATGTTTGCTATAATTACTATTATTTTATATTTATTTTATTTTATATGAGCAACAACAATGAATTTTGTCATTCAGATAATTTAAATAATTAATTGTTAAAATAAATTATTGGAAAATTATGCATTTATTTATATATAGCAAATATAAATATTGACAACAAAAGAATATAACGTTATTGAAAAATAAATTATATATGTGAATAAATTGTGGAATGATTAAAAAAAATTAGTGGAGGGGAACTATATAAAGAGGGGCGACTATTTCAAATTGTTTCCGTTAAGAATCAGGCTTAAGAAAGGACATTGACTGTAATTATTAGAAGCAATATTTGTTTGTTGAGAAAACTCAATCGTTCTCCGCTCCATCTAACAAGGATAACTATAATTGCGGTGAAAAACTCTTGAGTAAATGTTAAAATTACTAACATATTTTTTTGTTTATACATAAAATTTAATTTAGAAATAGAAATGATTTCCAATGATGGTTTGACAAGAAGAGACATTTTATTTGAAATTTTGTAGATTATATTTTTTACCGCACGCACAACCCATTATTTTTTTTAACAAGTTTCGCATGCCTGAAATTTGAACCGCCTATAAATTCACTAAACAGTGACTTGCTATTTCAGGAAAATATTTCAGATTTCATATGTAAATGATACTAATACTTGTATATATAATATGCTTCTCGAAGACGAACTAGGCCATCACCAGGCACCAGTTAACGAAAATGGCTTATTATATTAATACAGGGCTTATTTTTTAATTAAAGCCGAGCATGCAATGTAGAGTCATAAAACACTTAGTGTTTTATATTCAACCTGTGTTATTTTATTCTGCACACTGCGTTTTTATGTCAGTGTACGTAGAGTGGGGGTTGTAAAAAAATGATTACCTCACGTTCATGTGTTTCAAAGATGACTCCGGTTCAACTAAATAATAGACCCATACTGAAAAAAGGCACATATGAAAATAGGGCAGAAACCATATGCAAATCAATCAAATTATATCTGCATACTATATAAAGCAGGCAGTACTCAGATAAAAATATAGCTGAATTGATCCTTAATTGTCCTTTTTTATTTCGCAAAAATTTAATTTGGAATATTTTAATTACAATTTTTTTTCAAAATGTTTAAAAAATCACTCGATCGATTTCGATTTGTTATGCCATCATCAGAAGTATCTGCTGGATTGATCGATTGGAATTTTCATTAAAATCTTTACATCAATTAATTTATTTTATTTCCTATTTTACATTTATGACATTTAAAAATATAATATGTATTAAATAGGCTGTGTGCCAAACTTAAGGTAAAAGCCAATTTTAAGTGAATAGTTCAGTAAATTCAATTATGTTACAAGAACTCTATATCCACCCTCAACATAATATTTGGTTAATTCTTAAATATTTTTTAAGTTTCATTTTATAGCTAGAAAACCTAATTTTTAATGTCAGTTATGATATTTAATATTTTCGTCGTAATTAATAATTATTTGTTTAATAGACTCAAAAAGACTAAATCAAAGTTTTCAAATTGGAATACTTCGATTTTTCAAATTTATTTTTATATTCGAAACATGTATAAACTGTGTCGTTTCTGAACATGAGTTTTTTCAGTACACAAAGAGTTGTCCAAAATAAATTAGCTATATGCAACTACATTATCGCAACGGAAGATAAGTATTCGAAATTATTTCTAATATGATTATGAAATATTGAAAATCGACCATCACTATTTTTGTAGAACGACATCCTAGATGTTTACCTTCTCGTGGTGCTCTCTGAGTAACTCTAAATGAATCAGCCAGTGTAATGGAGACGAGCAGATGAAATTGTGTTAAGAGTTAGTCTTTGTCAGTCTTATAACCTTCTCTTATAAAAACAACTATAGGTTTTGCACTTCAAATTCACGATTTTGCAAATCATATTCAAATTTTTTTATTTCATTCACAACTTTTAACAAGTCAACCTCATTTTTTTACAATTCAATCTCAAATTTTTGCAAAGCAAATTTGTGTTTTTTCAAACTAACTTCAATTAACTGCAAAGCAAATTCAAGTTTTAATATTTCAAGATCGTACATTTTTTGCAACTTTTTGCAAAACAAATTCAGTGCTCCCACTTCTTAACCGATTATGATGAGATTGGGTATGCTGGATGGAAATGAGTGTCTTAAAGGATTTTTCGAAGAAATTCTGGAATATGGCCACCTGGAACAGAAGTCGATCAATTATTAACCGATTATGCTGGGATTGGGTATGTTGGATGGAAATGTGATTCTCAAATGATTTTTGGAAGAAATTCTGGAATATGGCTACCTGTGGCACAATTCTGGTAGTTGAATAGGGAACTGGGGAAATAATTTACATATAAATTATATTTAAATAATTTTTTTTCTGGCATACTGAGGTAAAAAGTTAGTGGCAATTTTTTTGAAAACAAAATAAAATTGGGAATAACTTTCCCTGATAATTTCGCTGATGGAATTCGATCAATTCTCAACCGAATACCATCATATATTGGGTATGCTGGAAATAATTCTATTTCCATCCAACATACCCAATCCGATCAGAATTAGTTAAGAATATACGGAGTTCCGCCCCAGATGGGCATTTTCCAACATTTCTTTCAAAAATCATTTAAGAATCCCATTTTCGTCCAACAAATTCAATCCCATCATAATCAGTTAAGAAATGATCGAGTTCCGTCCCAGGTTGCCGTTTTCCAGAACATTTTCCAAAAATCCTTTAAGAATCCGATTCCGATCCGGGATACCCAATCCCATCATAATCGGTTAAGAATTTGGAGCACTGAATTTGTTTTACGAATTTACGAACTTGAAATATTAAAACTTGAATTTGCTCTGCATTTAATTGAAGTTAGTTTGAAAAAACACGAATTTACTTTGCAAAAAATTGAGGTTGAATTGTAAAAAATTGAGGTTCACTTGTAAAAAGTTAGAATGGAATAAAAAAAATTGAATATGATTTGCAAAATCGTGAATTTGAAGTGCAAAACCTATATATTATGAACCCTACAAAGGCTTCAGATTAATATATGAAATTCATCACAAACACGACCTCAGAAATTGAACATGGACAACGTTTTAAAAATGAAAACATGGAAAGTGCTCAGCCTTTTAAGACCTTATATCTCCAAAAATCTTCTAACCAGGAAAAAAGATACACATTAGGCTTACTTGAACTGTACATACAGCTTAGATAGCCTAGAAGTGGGATCCTTGATACCACCAAAGGCTACATTCTTCATTACAGCAGCCTTCAGCATGGAGGAGAGTTGGGAATTGGCTGCAGAGTGCTTATCGTTTTTAATGCTGGTCGTACTCTGTTTTCGAACGTTTTATTTTCTGGTAATTTCAGTATTTTCTGCTGTATATACGATGTTGATCCTTGATAAAATAGTTATTTTTACTAAATTGATACGCTGTCATCGACTATAGTTGTTGGATTGATAAGGACCTCAAGATGATTCTTATCATTGTCAATTGTTTAAAATTGGGACTCGATTCACTAGGTCCTTGTTGCTTTCGAATAATAGCTCGATGTCTGTTAATAAATACTTGTATTGCCATTTCGTTGTCACGTGTTGTTACCAGTTGAATTTGTATCACCGGGTTTGTTATATAATGGCGGCAATGCTTCTTCGAGTTGATGTTGGATTAGTAGCTTGGAAATTTTTAATTTTTATATTCGGCATTTCATAATGGCATCTCAAACAAAATCTTCCTGGTAAGCGTGAGTTTCAAGGACCAGTCCAACTTCCATCGTGTGGTAATCATCCTTTATGAATTCAAAATCATTTACCATCAAGCTTATAGCTGAGGGTCTTTGCCTATTTCTTTTGCTGCTGCAGATAGTGAATGTATTCTGCGGATCAGCATTTTTCTTAGTTACATACGAATAGAGCTATTTATCCTTAGTTGGCCCTGAGATCTGTGATCTCAATAAAATAAGGCCGGTATGACTTCCTTTACACCAATCAAATGGAATTCAATTGATTATTGATTTTCTTCTAATTCCCATTGAAGAAAGCTGTCCGGCATGGGTGCATCGTGATCAAACACTAATTTGCCTTGAAGAAAATCTGGTCTCTTTCACCATAAATCACTGCTGGCGAGAGCTAAAGGTGCAGTGTTTAAAAGGCAGAGTTTCATGGAACTTGTAGTATGTTTTATAAGATTTGTGAGAAGCAAAGTTGCATTAAGCTCTAGGCATGGCTCATGTTTTCGATATCAGTAAATGTGTTGTAATATGACCCATATTGCCAGTGGTTCGACAATATACCATCGCAATATACGCTGATTCGGATGCATCGGAAAATCCACAAAGTTTAATTGGTGATTTCTTTTGTGCGAATTCACCAAGGAATTATTAGCTACTTCAAAATAGACATTTCTTACATATTCCAATTGTTCATATACCTATTGCGTCATAAGTTTGGCCATATGATCAAATAGTGGGGTATGGTCGTTTCAATCTTAATATGTGCAGTCTTGAAATGTACCAGCAGGAGGTGACATTGCTGAATTGTACGTTGCGCGTATATGATGTAACTCGGTTGGGATATGTTCCAAAATTTTCACGGAACTAGAAGCCTATTTTCTGAGATGCAAACCGTCATTCTGCATAAGGGCCTTAGCTCTTTCACAGCAAAACTGCCTCCTCCAGACTAACTTCCAGTTAGCATATCATGGCCGAAAGTTCCGATGACAAGACTCTGTTGGATAAGCACTGATATACAATCTTGTGGTAGTTGCAATAAGGGTGTTACGGCCAGCAAACTGGCTGCTGTGGAAAGAGTTTGGTTGTTATGCTATCTTCATTGAACACACTGTGATGCACTATAACAGCTCTGACTCACTTTGAAAGCTTCATGTTCTACTCGGATTAACTCTATAAGTGCTTCAGGTCAATGTATTCCTGAATGAGCTGGTGATATATCTTTTTGAAAGATGCACCCGCCTCAAACTTCCTTTCGAGCTGTAATCGACTGGCTACAGCCGAATTTTCCTTGATTATTCTAAAGTATTATAGCTCATTTAAAAGTAATGATGAGCCATTTGATCAGCCATTTGTGTTTTTCTAAAAGCTTTCATTTACTTAATTATATTTTAGTCTCGGAAGCTGTTGTGTAAGCTTGTCAAATATCAAAGCATCGATATTTATAGAAAAAAATCTCGAAAATTTTTTGTGCAAGCTTGATGTGATGCAAATATCAACTTTGTTCCCATCTTTGCAGTTTCAGTTACTATCCATCCAGTTACTTTTTAACTACTAACAACATTTTTTCGGCAACCTAGCTTTTTTCCTATACGTGTATTCTTCGAAATAATAGGTTATTTCCAGGCCCACAAAGTGCACATTTGTTTCAGTGAGGACTTCTTCATTAGACCCAAATCTATTGCCGCACAGCCATTTTTTGAGGTTTGGAAACAGGACATAGTCGTATGATGCTGTATAAGATAGCAAAATTTTGACAGCAGAAAATAAGAGATTACGCTACTCGCCGTAAGTGGCAGCACTGTCACTAAAGAGAAATTTTTTAAATGTAATTACCAGCGAAAATTTTTTATTCATTATGTATATATTTTTTCAGTAAATAAAACATCTCAGCGGAATAAAATATTAGAAGTGATCCTTAAAATGGCAAATTGATTGATCTCCGAAGTAAAGGAACTCGGTATATGAAATGTGAAATTTAACAATATTCCGTCTTTCCGGCATTTCTCCCACTAGTAGCCAATGATTTCGGTTGATTTTCTAATAGCTTAGGCTATACTGAGACTATATGGAAAATTTGGGGAAAATTCGTGTACTAGAATTTTTTCATTTTCTGCGGCCATATAAGTTATTTTCTGTGTTTGGCCAATATCTCAAAAACTTCCACTAGTAACTAATTGTTTTGGTTATTTTTCTAATAGCTTAGGTCATACAGAGGCTATATGGAAAATTTGGGGCAAATTCATGGACTAGAATTTTCTCTATAATTTTTTGATTTTCTGCGGCCATATTAGTTATTTTCAGTTTTTGGCCAATATCTCAAAAACTTCCATTAGTAACCAATAGTTTTGGTTGTTTTTCTAATAGCTTAGGTCATACTGAGACTATTTGAAAAATTTGGAGAAAATTCTTGGACTAGAATTTTAGCTAGAATTTTTTGATTTTCTACGGCCATATAAGTTATTTTCAATTTTTGGCCAAAAAACTGAAAATAACTTACATGGCCGCAGAAAATCAAAACATCCTTGTGAAAATTCTAGTCTATGAATTTTCCCCAAATTTTTCAAATAGTCTCAGTATGACCTAAGCTATTAGAAAAACAACCGAAATTATTAGTTCCTAGTGGAAGTTTTTGAGATATTGGTTAAAAACTGAAAATAACTTATACAGCCGCAGAAAATCAAAAATTTCTAGTGAAAATCCTAGTCAATAAATTTTCCCCAAATTTTTTTTATAGTCTCTATATAACCTAAGCTATTAGAAAGACTACCGAAAGTATTGGTTACTAGTGGAAGTTTTTGAGATATGTAGACCATATACTAGTAAAAAAACTTCCCCATTTTTGTGCTGCCACTTGCGGCGAGTAGAGTAATCTCTTATTTTCCGCTGTCAAAATTCCGCTATTTTATACAGCATGTCGTAGGGGGCTAAATCTGGAGAAATTGCTGGATGCGGTAACACCAGCATATTCATTCATCAGTACCCGTGAATTGTGTTGGTGGGATTTAATTCTCAAAATGCGGTCTTTTTGCCTTAAATCATATTAACTCTATCAAAAAGCTCTGAATAATACTCGCCGCGATCGTTTTATCCTTTTCAAAGTATTCGAGGTGAATGACACCGCGTGTATCCCAAAAAACCGTGGTTATGCCCTTGTTGGCTGGAGTTGTGGATTTGTGCTTGTTCGACCGCAACAGAACTATAAGTAAACCATTTATTTACCATTGAAATTGATGGTGCAGAGTAGTAGGTTTTATTTTTTACCAAGCCTTTCCTTAGTTTCGGCAATGGTTTTTTACGCAAGAAATAATACTTAATCAGCATACTAAATTCACATTTTATTTGCGTTAAAATTCACGAGGCTTGATGGGAGCATTATTGCATTTAAAGGTACTGCGCGGGAAATTCATAAAGTTACTTACTTAACGATATGCTGGGCGAGACAACGTACGCAAAGATCGCAGACATTCACTAACCTTGCTCTATCCAATATTAACATTTTTTTGAAATTGCTTGCAATGATCTAAGCCGTGACGTTCTCTATACATGTGTACATCTTAGTGGTGGCATGGTTGAGGCCAAGATTTCGTAAACCTAGCTTATTCTGACTCGACTTTTTTGATTAGCTCGATGTCGTGCATATTTTGTTTCTCCCCGGCAGTGTTGTTACTTGAATTGTTGGTAGTGATAGCAATTAATTGAAGTATTTGTCAGCTAGAGGACGTGGGTTGTTGCATTTCGACTGTAGCAAGCTCTAAGATATTTCGTATTTTTTGCCGGTTGTTGAAAGGTGGTGTTTTTAATTTCACTTTACACTAAATTTGTTCTTGAAATACCGGTAGCTTGATTTTCGGAATTGAATATGCTTTTAACCAGAGCCGACTAGATAAATAGAGCCTCCCTATTCGAGCTTTTTTTCAGTAAACTTAAAATATGGGATATAATAAATGTTAGTTTCCTATAGCAATGTATGAAAAACGACTAATTTTCTTTTTCTTTTTAAGTATACTTAAACCATAAGCTTTTATAATATTTTTGTACGGGTAAATGCAGAAAAGTTCAAACTTTAATCAGTTCAAAAATAAATTCAAGAAAACCCTTTAAACTGTGTGAAAATTGACTTGGAAAATAAATAAATAATGAGCTTTTATTAATGTTGTTGTTGTATGGCGTCATCATTTCAAATCATAATATGGTCTCTTTCCATTCTCTTTCTAAAAACACGATTGCCATGGAAACAAAAACACTGATTTTTGTACAGGATTTTTTTATTTTTATTATTTATAAATAACGGCATTCAGTCAGTCACCACTACAATGTGGTTGTGAAAGCATGCGAGTGACAATGTTTGAATCACAGATATGTATAAATACGTGATTAAAAAATTAAAAAAACATTGTTCTATAGATATTCATGTTCTTTTCATTTACAGTATGTACTTGATTTTGTAACTTCGTTCGAACACCATAGCGGCCACCGAAAAGACATACTACTTGTATGCAATTTAAAAATATTTTATTCTTAAGAAAAATTACAGAGTAAAGATTTTCTTATTGATTTACCAAAATAATTTTTTCTTTACGGTGATTATTGCGCGAGGTGATATTTTCAGCAGTGATAAATGATGAAAAACTGAGATAGTGGCCGTTTCGATAGCAGCTCTTTGATAAGTTATGGATTATGTACTACCAAACGGGTTGATTTGGTATCTCATTCAGTTGAGGAATTATAACTTGTTTAAAGTATAGCAACAATGTTTTCAAAAGTATACAAGCAATGAACGTTAAATGCTTGCGTATTTGTCCCACGTATGTGTGATAAGCCAAGACGTCTCTTAATGTTGTAAGCCATTCTTTCACCAAAAGTGCCAAACATTGATTTTCTTCGGTTCACGTGTGTTATGTACGCGTCGAATACAAAAGCTCGAAGCAATCGCTTCCCATTGGACACTCCGTTATTTTCGAATCACTGTAGATGGTTATTTATCATTCCTCCTCGAGCATCATTCATTGCAATGCATTTTTAAATGATTTCAATTGAATTTTTTATTTATCTGTGTACTGCCATTCAACAAATTTCGTAACTATTCGGCGTTATATACGCCACGTTGCGTATCCGATTCCAACATTCAATTAGTGTGAACGAATATGTAAGCAATATACATGCATAAGCAATGAACCATATAGTGATAATGTGGTAATAATCAGTATTAACGTTTTTTGTACATTAAACTAATTCTGACCTCCAAAATATAACCGTGATCTGGTAAGCTAGTCGTCTTTGCCACCTAATTCCTGCCAGATTTAACAATTTGTACTAATAGTTTTGAACAACATTTTGGTGGTACAGTGGTACAGTACAGCTCGTATATTCTCATTGGACATCAGATAACATCAAAGATTTATTCTTCGTCGAGCTGGATGAAGTCATCAATAACATACCGCACCACGACATTAAAATCATCGTGGGCGACTTTAATGCAAAAATCGGTAGGAGTGCAGAAAATACATCGCACATCGGTCCTAACAGCCTGCACCTAACTATAGTAATAACAACGGCCAACGCATCATCGACCTGGCAATAACGTACAACTTAGTTGTATCAAGTACGTTTTTTCCGTACTGATAAGAGAATTCACAAAGTAACGTGGAGACTGAATGATGGAAGAACGGAAAACCAAATCGATCACGTAATGGTTTCAGAGAGACACTCCACCAGCATATCTGACGTTAGATCTGCTAAAAATCTGCTAAATCGGAATGACGACGTGACCCCCATTAGAGCAATAGCTCCTCCGCAGAATTGATTAAACTCGGAGGCGCTACTCTTGCAACAAGTCTATACGATCTCGTCGTTTGTATTTGCGGCCAAGAAGAGTTGCCGGAGAATTGGAAGACCGCGCTCATATGCCCGTTGCATAAAAAAAGCGATCGTCTTAAATGTGAAAACTATCGTGGTATAGCTCTATTGAACACTGCTTACAAAGTGTTGGCTAATATTGTACTTGCCAGACTCATCCCTTTCGCAGAAAACATCATTGGCGACTATCAGTGTGGTTTTCGTCCCAATCGATCGACCACTGACCAGTGTTTCACAATGAGGATGATCTTGGAAAAATGTTGGGAGTACAACATAACCATACATCAAATATATATAGACTTCCGTCAGGTATATGACAGTATAAACCGCGATAACCTTTGGGCCGCGCTCATATGCCTAGGAATTCCAGAGAAACTCGTTTCTCGGTGCAAATTAACAACGTCTGGGTCTGTATGTAGAATTGTAATCGAAGGAACTGTGTCAGACTCCTTTGAAATAACATCTGGTGTTCGACAGGGAGATGCACTCGCGTCTGTGCTGTTCAATTTGGCGCTTGAATACGTAGTGAGGAAAAGCAACATCGAAACTTCGCGCTGCATATTTAATAAGTCAGGCCAAATTCTTGGAAATGCAGATGATATCGTGCTTGTTGACCGAAGACCTAGCGATATCAAAGACAGTTTCGTGCCGCTCGATCGCTGCGCACGAAGACTTGGTTTGAAGGAGAACAGTAGCAAAACCAAATTTGTATGAACACCCAGGAACATCTCCATGATAAATCTCAATTGCAGTCCTGCAAGCTCGCACTTTATAAAGCACTCATAGGACGTGTGCTGGCTTTCGGAAACGAGAGCTGGACCTTGACCACTAACGATTGTGGATTGTTATCAACTTTCGAAAGGAAGGTCATTCGTTCAATCTTTGGTCCAATTAAAATCGCAAACAATGAATATTGGATTCGCATGAACCACGAGATAAAGCAAATTCTTGGAGGTTGCGATATTATCGGATTCATCAAATCCAATCGAGTGAGATGGCTCGGCCACGTTACAAGGTCCCCACAACAACGTATATAAAGTATATAAAGTGTTCCATCAACAACCAGCCGGTGTGCGTCGTAGAGGAACACCCCAACTGCGCTGGCGTGACGACGTCGAAAAAGATCTACATGCACTAGGATGTCGAAACTGGAGGACGAGAGCGATGAACCGAGACGGCTGGAGGACCATAGTGTGGGCAGCAAAATCCCTTCATGGGATGTAAAGCTAGAGAGAGAGAGATACAAATCCAAAATTATGAAAGCAAATTGTTACAACAGACACCAAAACCGGGAGCAAAATTCAATGCGTTTTGGAATCTGGGAGATATTGATACATGCATGATCATATTGAAACAGAAGAACAAAACTACTCAGAACCGAAAATCGAACATACATACTTTTTCAACAACCGTTCCATATAGACAAAAGTATTATGTAACAAATATTTTTTTAATACTTTAATTGTTTCTAGTAGGATACGGAAGCCTAATTGAAAATTTAAGGATGGTTTCATAAAATTTAATAAACCACTTAAACATTATAAAAACGTTAATCAATCCATAAAGAATAAGATTACGATTCAAATATTTACGATTTTTATTCATTTCTGAAATCGGGACAAAAACGACGTGCATCCATAATGAATTGCATACGGCTACTATTTTATATTAAAGTAAACAAATAGCAAATAGGTAACTATTTTATTTTCGGATTTTTATTTCGGATATTATACAGTTTACTTTATCTTCACCATTGAATTACGATGTTTGCACTCTTCATTGTTTTTGATTTCATAGTTCATATTGTCGTTTCTATTTGATTTCCCTTTTTTAAAACACATTGTTGTCTTTCTTATTTGCTTATAAATTTTAATTTACTATTTCTCTCTAACAATTAGTTTTAAATGGCGATATTATGACGACATCAATTTCCCGTATTTTTTTAATTGTTGTTGTTGTACAGCGAAAATCCCTTATATTTTCTTTATTAATTTGAAGAAAACGAGAAGCCTACTGATAGCACCATTCGAATGTGTTGAAATCTATTATATATGTCATCGATTTATGTGAAAAGAAATCAATTTTACTTTATTTTTAATTCATGTTTTACTTATCAAACGTAATGCTATCTCCCATACAAAACCTATGAAAAGTTAGTTTTTTTGTTATGTTTTATATCCCATATTTGAAAGTGCTATTTAATAGGCAGGCTTGATTTATTAAGATTGCTTTGTTTTAACCAACCTAAGAAGCTTTTTTTCAAAATAGTTTATTGTTTCTTTATTTTCGTGTGTTTCTTCCATAATTTCAGTGTGTAATTAGTCGATTTAATCCATATTTTTCCAGCTGGCTTGCTTTTGGTGGCAAATTGAGTAATCTGATTGAGTCGTTAATACGGCTTGCTATTTAAATAGCTGATTTCTGCCATTCCCATCGTCCATTGAATCAAAATCATTGTGAGATATTGAAAAATGCTGCTAATCATCACTTTTACCTGACTTTTTATTTGTTTCGGTAAAATACGAAAATTCTGACTGGCAAATAAAAATGGTTCAGTCTTCTATTTAACCGTTGAAGCATGTCAAGCATGAAGAGGTCGTGTATACTAACTATTTGACTTCTCGCACGGATAATTTTTTGAGATGACAGGAGCGGTTGGATGGCTGCTCGAATTATATCGAATGTTATATACGTACTGCAGAAGTTCATGGCGACTTTAAATTGCTTATACGAGTTTCCAAATAGGTTTTGTTTTGCATACTTTACAGTCCTTTGTGTAATTCCTTGGAAGAAGGTTATTTTGCCAACATTTGTTTGTTGAATACGTATATAGTAGCTCCTCCATACTTTTCGTTGTTTTTACGTTCTAAAATTCTGTTGTTTTCTCTTAACGATGTAGGTGTATATGACGTAGGTGTAAGGCTCGAATGACCAAAATCAATATGGTCTCTGCCCAGATTTTGTTGTTTGATTATTTGAATTATTACAAAATTATATTACGGTATCGATTTCGGCTTTCTGGAAATATTTCAAACCGATTATTTTACATGTTGTATTAGTATCCTTGTTTAGCTAGTTTCGACAATCGCGTTGTTGTTTGTTAAGATATCGAGACGGTCATTTCCGGACTCAAACAGAGCTAAACGATGACTTGGGTTGGACTATTGAACGATTAAGTGTTCGCGTTTTTGCACAATCATAAGGCTTTTAACATGATTAGTATTTATTTTTTCTCATATTAGAAGGATCACATACATCTTGGAAAAAATTTAAGACCAAACTAATCATTTCAAGCTTTATTCTTAAAATTAAATTTTTCTTCTGGAACTTATTGTACATGTTTTACGTCCAAGCTGAAAATTATGGCGATCGTAATGTCAAAAATATTTTTAATATTTAAAATAGCCTCCAAACATTATATGAATTATTGCGTACATTACACACATTTGTATTTATTACTATTCCATATTGATTTAAACTAAATAACAATTCCTGTTAATTTTAAAAATATTCCGATTGGATTTGTTTTGTGGTGAAATTAAAACATTTTTATATAATCTTTAACATTTATATTAGATAAGCCCCGAAGTTCCTAATAGTGTTGCTGTAAAGATCAAATAATTTTCTAACGATTTGAAATAAACACGAGAAAATCGTAAAACGATTTACTAAACATTTTTTAATTCTAAAGAAGGCTATTTTAGACTATGTTTCTACTTTTATATATCTGATCCTAGATTTGTTCACGGGGTCCCACTTATATGACCGAATAACTAAATCAAAATCCCACGTGTGTAGTGAACAGGATTTAATTATGATGGTATTTACCAAGTCCAGTGCATTTTTAATAAACTATGGTTTTTGATTTCAATCTATTTTTAAAATTTTCAGTCACCGTCCCTACAGACATTCACAGTTTTTAAAATATAATTTAGAACAGCTTAGACACAGTTGTAAGTTGTAACTTGTAACACTAAAATGAACATAGATAGTTTAAAATGATATTTACTGTGCCATAAAGCCTGACAGGCTACATAGAAATTCCATAAATTTTAATAAATTTTCAAATTTTATTTCATCGATCCTAGAAATGTTCACGGGATCTCACCTACATGGCCAAATAGATCAGTCAAAACCCTATGAGTGTGGTGAATGGGATCTAATTCTGGTGATTTTTAACTGGCCCAGAGACATTTTTACGTTTACGGTTATATCCCATATACCAGAAATGTTCGCGGGATCTCTATGGGAAAACAAATCCAATTGGAATATTTTTAAATCTAACAGTGTAACTTTTTTGTTATTATTTTTGGTATGTATTTCACAATCCTCAATTTCGTGCAAACAAATTTAAAATATTTAGTACAAACACAGATCCATCAATATTTTCTCTAATATTTTTCCAATACGGATTCCATATAAGTTGCCTAGCAATAATGAACCGAAATAAAATTTTGCGGTATTTCCAAAAATTTAATAATAACAGCTAAACATAGATTGCTGGTGTTTTTTTTTCACCCCAAATATTCACCCCGGTCACACAAATATTTTGATGAGAAAAAATTTCATCACCGAATAATATTATTTAAAATTTATCGTAAACAATTTTATTATTATTAATTAATTTATATAGGAAAACTGTAAATTGCCGAAGGCACATGGCCCTATATAACACAATATATATATAAAATAGATAAAAACAATTTAGGAAGAAGTCATATTAAATATAAAATCTATTACCTAATAATTCACAGCTCATTAAATTTCATGAGAGAAACCTTCAAAAATTTAATTTTGTCATATCGAATGGCTTCGTTGGTTTCTTCCGCATGATCTACCAAAAACACATAGCAACACAAAATTTTAAAATCATGTTCGCTGTTTTTCACTAAAATTAATTTATTCATAAAATTTGTTGTTAATTTTCTACGTTGTTATTATCACAAGTAAGACAAAAAATTATTAATTGAATTTTTCTAATTATCAATTCATAAAATATGAAAATTTAAAATAATTTTTTGCGGTTTTCTTTCAAATTCATGTTATTATCATTCCTCATCTGTATATTCTTATCACATAAATATAGGATAAGGACGAATAATTTTAAATATGTTTAATTTATTAAAGCGGAGGAAAATATTTTTTTCTCCTTGTGTTGAAAATAATTTAAATAATCATATTAACATAATGAAAAGCTTTGGTTTAGTAACAACAACGTATATACCATCCCATATTCGGTTTTGAGTCAAAATGCACTCAGATTATGGAAATCACTTTTCTTAACACTCGACGGTAATTGATTGTTCAAATTGTATAAACAAAATATTTAATTATGAAAATCTCATCAATATAATTATTTTCTTTGAAATTACTATGTAATCGCGGTACGGTTGAAAATTTTGTTATGCTGCTTGTTTGTTTGAATTCCAATTCAGAATTTATAAAGCGCGCATTACGATATAGCATAAAATAATTTTATATTGATTTATTTCATGTACTCGTACACATAAAAGAACTCGAGAACAGATCAATCTTGAATATAATGTGTATTCGTGCGATATGGAGCTTATTTATATAGACTATATACCATCATGCGAGGAGGTGTGCACATCTTGTTTTTCCATTAAACATTTTTCTTAAATTAGATAAAAAGGAATTGATTGATTTCGGCTGCCTTTTATATAGAATATTTTTTTGTATAGGTGTGCTCTAGATTTGATTTTGTTATTCTGGGAAAAATAGAATTTTCTGGGAAATTTCTGTAGAAATAATATTCAAATTTGAATTAATAATGACAGCCTTTCACTGGAATTTTTGATGTCCATAGCAAAAGAAAAGTACTCGAACAAACTGTTTTAAGGATACGAAAAAGATTTATACATTATTAATTAATATTCAGAAGAGTAAGCGAACCAAACTTTTGGAATAATCATGGTGTCATGGTGAGAAAAACGAGCAGTGAAAAAAACATCACTAAAAATATGGAGCAGCTGTATTTCAACAAATATTTTAAAATATTAAATTGGAATTTAAAGTTCGATACATACTTGTAAATGTAAATTCAGTATCAAATTAATACGATTCTGAAAAATTCGAAAATTATATGAATATTTCATTGTTAGATAGAAATAAGTGTTTTCCTTTCTTTCGCACTAGAGTCTACGTCGCGTTCAAAAGATTTTGTTTATTAGTAACATACTATATGGATAATTTGAAATATCCGAACATGTCAAAATATCTCATGGCATCATGATCGGCTATATGATCCCGAAGTGAACTCTGTGTGTCTGTTTGTATCATCCAATTTTGTAATCCATTTTTCGACCACTATTGCGGTAGTTCAATTGAGCTGAAATTTTGCATGTAGGCGTAACTCCGATGACAATACAAGATTCTAACATTTTTGCACATTAAAAAATTTCGATGACTAAAAAGTAGAAAATAAAATATATTTAAAAAAACGTTTTAAAAAACCACGCCTATATTTACTAAAGGCTCTAAAAGAAAATAAAATTTTTCTTCCTTACCCCTATCAAGGTATATTTATAACAAGTAGAAATTTAAAATTAATATCACTAAAAATATAAGCGTGGGGCGCTCCTTCTGGGCGCCGACATAGACAGTGATCATATCGTCGGTTTGGTGCAACAGTGACACAACTTAACAATTTTAATTTTTCAGTAGAGCGATTTGACAAAATAACTCAAAACTGTTTGTAAAAACGGCATTTTTTAAAGTAAATAAATATACATAAATTGGTAGGTAAGTTCATATTAATCGTACATTGATATCACTGAATATACTACCACTGGTGTTTAATTAAAATTTGCTTAATAAAGTAAAATTTATCAATTTCTAAATTATTTCGTATCGGCTATCGATAAATTTAAGCTAAGTTTGGAAGTTCGAAATTAATATAAATATTCGAAATTAATATAATTAAATTTCTAATGGCCGGTTGCGCAGAAAAGTGACTAACGGCTGGCTAGTTGCGCGCCAGTTAAATTTTTATATGAAATCTGGTTCTGCAATCTGGAATAAAATATATTTAACCAAGTTTGTGTAGATTTTTTTCTGACTGCAAAACCAGATTTCATATAAAAAATTTATCTGGCGCACAACTAACAGGCCGTTAGTCATTTTTCTATACAACCGGCCATAAGTCGTTTATTGCACAGTAAATATCAACATATCCGAACCCTGTCCGGAAGTATCGAAAGTTGAAGCTTTGAACTACAACTATCCAAAAGTATAAAAGTGACCCTGTGAGCATCTTATTTGGGTTTGTAGCTTATTTGGGAATAACAATTGTACCCAATTGAGAGCCAAATTCCAATTGGGGAAAACACCAAAATTTACAATTGAGGAAAAAATTGAAAATGAAGAAGTTTTAAATTTAAGAAAAAATGTAAAAATCATCATTAGTGTCTCGTTTCCACAATACTGATAGATTATTTTGTGACCCATTCCAATATATGAAAAAGATCCCGTGAACATTTCTGGTGATATAACCATATGGTTCTATGGGATATAACCGTAAACGTAAACATGTCTCTGGATAAGTTAAAAATCATCATAATTAGATCCCATTAACCATACTCATAGGGTTTTGACTGATCCACCTGACCATGTAAGTGAGACCCCGTGAACATATCTAGGATCGGTGAAATAAAATTTGAAAATTTACAAAAATTCGTGGAATTTCTAAGTAGACTGTATTGCACAGTAAATATCATCATATTATCACCATGTTCATTTCAATGTTAGAACTTTGTCTATGCTATCTTAAAATAAATTTTAAAGACTGTGAACGTCTTTAGGAGCGGTAATAGAAAATTACGCCGCCCCGGTGGCAAAGTGGTTAGCATGCTTGCTCCAGCGACCGGAGGTCCCGGGTTCGATTCCCGGTGGTGACAAGGCAAAAATTTCACGGCTGGTTTAGGATCAATGAATTAATCACTCATTATCCGAAATGAAAATATGATTATGAAACCTCATTTGAGGCGGCTAAATCCCTTGATGGGATATAATGCCAGAGAGAGAGAGAGAGAAATAGAAAAATTATAAAATAGATTGAAATTATAAACCATAGATGCTTTAAAAATACGCTGCGGACTAGTTAAAATTCATCATTTATAAATCTTGTTCATCACTCACGTGGGGTTTTGATTTAGCTTTTCGGCCATATAGGTAAGACCTCGTGAACATCTCTATAGAATCGGAGATTATTTTTGGTATGTATTTCACAATCATTAATAACATATATAGAAGACAGATGAAAGATGTGTTTTTTTTATTTTACCCTATTTAATTTTCCGTAAATAGATTTTCTGGCACAAAAGTCACTTTGTTCGTTTTTTTCGAACTTCGTAAAAATATTCGAAGTAAATCAAACGGGTAAAAAAATATGATTTTTGTTTGTCAAAGTGTCAACTGCCATTTTCCAAGTAAGTTCATAAACATAAATTTTTTTAATTTATTGTACGAAGATTGTTAGAAAAATCACCGACCTCAACATGAAAATGGCAGCAATCGTCAACAAACGTAGAGGAGTTTGTTTGCCAGTTGTTGTTTAACAATCGTTTGAGTGAGTCATGATGAGTGATTTTGTGCAAATGGAAAAATCGAGCTGTCTTTAAATAGTTTTTATGAAAGGTGATACGCCTACGCAAATCAAAAACGATTTGGACGCTGTGTACGGGGAATCTGCACCAACATTATTACCACCGTGAAATTTTTGGCATCTGAATCTAAACGTGACCGTATACCAGCTAGGGTGACGATGAACGTTCGGGCCGTCCAAAAACTGCAACCACTGACGATAACATCGCTCTAGTTCGCCAAATGGTGCTATAATTAAGGCTATGAATATGCCCAGAAAACGTGTTTCTCATATTGAATCAAGATCTGGACATAAGAAAACCGAGTTTTGTCAGTCAGTTTAGTCAATAAAACGGAGTTTTGGCCATTCCAAAATCAAAAATACAGTGATCTCGAAACTTGATCTCGAAAAGAAATTAAATCTAGTTAAGGCAATTTAAACCAAAGTATCAAAGTTTTTTGTTACTCGTGCCTGACTCTTTTTGTAATATAGTTTTCCACAAAAAAATGAACACCTCAACTTCTTATGTGGTGGTCATCTACAGACTATTGGACACTTTTGCCGCTGCAAAAAAGTGTTCTAGGCCATCTTTGTTCAGAGAAATCGCGCCCCATTTCTATAAGATCTGGAAAGATGGTCCTTCCTAGACTTTTTATGCATAACAGTTATTAAAAAAATAACAAGACATCTTCATAGTGGCGGTTTTTACAAAAATTACTTGACATTTCTGCCACTATGGCTTCTCATAATTCAGCCACATTTTTATACTAGCTGAAAAAATTTTCATCTGTAGCAGTTTTCATAAAAAATTACCTGAAACTTTTGCCACTATCACGAAATAGTATTTCCGGTACACATAAAATGTAGCGTTATTTCTTTCTATATACGAGCGGACAGGAAGGTTTGTGCCAATCTCACTATGTAAAGACTTTCTAGTTTTCTACAAAATATTAACTAACAGAAAGAAGGTTCGGGTAGGACTCGATTTTCAGAAACTTTTGTTCAGCTCGTATAGTAATGAGACAAATTTTTTTGGATTTCAGAAAAAACACAGCTTCATGGTAGTGGCCGAAATGTCAGGTGAATATAGAAATTGGGCTAAAGTTTATGGAGTACAGGTTTTCTACACTTTATGTGAAGAAAATGTGTTAGTAAATTTATAACAGTTAGTCGCCGAGTCTTTAAAAATCACACCACCAAGTTCTACCACTTCGAAAGTCGTTGGTTCGAACACGGTTCGAATTGTGGAAATATTATTAAAATTTTGTGACGATATTATTAAATCAGGTATTCTCCAATACTGATTGGAAATGGGGGTTTAGAATGACGTTTTATGTGGAGAGGAATATGGAAATAACTATTGGTTTCTTAAAGGCGATGATAGTCTTCAAAGAAAATACTTCAATTAAAAATGGCGTTAATCATCAAGTCAGGAAAATTGATGACACGGTGATGAGAATTGGTGTCAAATAAAACTAAATACAAGTAATTTAAAATTACAATCCACAAGAAGTGAGGGATGAAAAAGGGAGTACCAAAAACCAGAGAGGGTCTTAAAAACGAACCGAAGGCAGACACTCAATTCAAGATCGGATACTGTATGACCACATGAGAAGAGTAAACGGCCAGTGAGAATGAGGATCGAAATGGCTTACCTAGAAGAAGAAAGATCTTCGGAGGTGGTCCATCACAAAATTCCTATACGATTGTTGAATGTGAGTCAGGCAATAGAGAAGATCGCTGAAGAGGGAGCGATCTCGTATTGTAGTTGTTAAAAATCTAGAATAGGATGAGCTAGCAGAAAGCAGAGGGTTAAAAAAAACGAGTTCAGTCAGCAGATTAGTGAAAATATGAATAATGATTGATTCGCAAAAGGAAACAATACAAAGATCAACAAATATAAATAACAAACGCAACACGACCAACGTGAGAGATATATATCAACTTTCGATAAAGTGATTTTGTGTTGCTGTACAATTTAAGTAAGCGCGAAACGGTAGATCTTAAGATGCAAAACGAGTTTAGAAAGATCCATACAAAACTGTTAAGAGAATAAGTTATCATGTGCTTCGAATTTATATAAAAGTTAATTATTTATAAATTAATTTATTATTTTGTTAAATTTGATTTTAACTTACACTTTAATTTAATTAAATTTAATTTGTAATATATTATTATCCACCATGAATACTGGCGGATGGATTAGTAGCATCGTGGCGACGGATGAATGAAGTTCTGGTTGTGCAGTGTTTCTAGCGCGGCGGAATGGAATGAACTGACTGAACAAGAAAATTTATTTTTTCCAAATAAATTTGTTCGTCTTGCTTTTGTTTTCGTTTCATAACGCTGTATTTTTGATGGATTCCTGGTGCGGCTAACACTACCTCGCAGCAGTTCGCGAAGTGCCAGGTAATCCATTTCAAAACTGCCTTATAAAAATATATATTAGAAAATTTATTGTTGAAGACCGTTACATATAGCTCCGAGCTCGTATAGAAATGGTCGATATGCACATTATTACATGACAGTTGGAGAATTAGCAAAGTGTTAATTTGCGCTAGCGTTTCAGGTAATGTAGATGTGAGTAATATAACTTCATTTTAAAACCGTCTTCGATTTTGTTAAAAGCGTACCATTTCCAAAACAACCATAATGCTGACACCCATTTCGCCACACGGGTGGGCCCACATAACCGCCATTCACTAAACTGACAACCCTACCGGTGAGTAATATCGTCAACACGCACATCGCATTCGACATCCACATCGCTGACACATACATCGCCAACAATAACATATAGCCTACATAAACTATAACTGACCATGTTAATAAGCACACTCTACCAGATTGCCAACAAGCTTTTTGACGATATACCGAATTCGCCGACATTCACACCACCAAAATAATCCTCGAAAGCGATTTCAAAATTAGTGGCAAGCCCTTACGCCGACACAACCACAGCACCGACATGAACTTCGCCGACACCCACATCGCCGCAGATTTAATAATTCTTTGATTTTTATTCAAATAAACCTAAAAAATCGATTTATTTGATTTAGATAATTTTTTCAGTACTAGTAAACAAATAGGCAGTGTTTTTGATAAAAAACTGTGTTGACGTGTGAATCGGTTTCCCCTTGGTTAAAGCCCAAAAACCGAACTGAAATTGGAACCGAAATACTGACCGAGGCAGTCGGTTGACATTAGGTTGTTTGAGTTGGTTTTAATTTTCGGTGATTAATATGAATCTTCGGACTGACTGAAATGACATTTCACAACCTTATTTCTAGGTTAGAAGTTAGAAGAAAATAGTCAATTGAAGTACAGAATGAGTTCAAAAAAAGTAAATTTGTGGTTAGATAATGAAGGTTACTGGTTTACTAAAAGTTTTGGCTGAAAAGCAAGTAACAAAATTTTTGGATGGTAAAAAATTTAAAAGTAGGACAGTTTTTCAAAGAGTAGAAAAAGAAATTGTAGCTGGCGGATATAGTAATAGAAATCATCGGAGTACAGATAATGCAAAAAAAAAAATAGTAATACTAGCAGTGCCGGAGAATTTGAAATTAAACATTATAAAAAGTTAGACGAAATCTTGGGAACGCGACCAGTTTCAACGTTTCGTGGAATTCACACTGATGGTATGGTTATTGATTATCTATTTAAATTGTTTACAACATTTTAGTGATTTTTTTGTTTTAACAGAACTTTCTCAATCGACCAACAACAGCGAAATTGAAGCTGAGTAATAATGATATGGTGCCAAGGCCATCTATATCAAAAAGTATTTTTTGTTAAATACGTATACACAGCAGTCAGCAATATTTCCTGTAATATCAAAATAGGTTCGATTGCGAAAAGCAAACCAGCCAAAAACATGAGGGAATTCCTAAAAGTATAACAGGAATTACAAAGGGATTTTTTTTAAAGAAAGAGAGCTCTTAGATGCAGGGTACGAGTTCCAAATGGAATATGATGAAAAAATTCAGAATAATTTTTTACAGGAAACATCGAAAATATTGAAGGAGTTAAATGCCGATTTTTTTAATTTTTAACTAATTTACATAAAACAACGAAACAATCACAATCACTGATGTCCATCCTTTCGGTTGATAAACTCCGCATATCCAATATTATAGGTGCTTTAATATGAATATGGCAACCATCAATTGCCCCTATATATTTAGTATGTTTGAAATTTTCTCTTTTTCTTCATTTGGCAATTTTATATATTTTGGAAGAATTAGTTTTAATACAGCTCTTACAAGTTTTCGTAAACATTTCCGTGGTGAATTCCAAATTGGTTCGCAATAACTGCAAATTTGTACAGCAAAACAGCCACAATCGTGTTGACCGGAATAGGTTCTCGAACTGCATTGCTTGATGGCTCTAGCTCTGCATATAGTTCAGAACTTCTCGGTTTGATCCAGATATATTTTTTTCTTTTTAAAGAATTTTTTTTCCTAGATTTTATTTCTATCAAAAATATAAAGAATAAAATGAAAGATAAAAAAAAAATCAGAAATAAAAATAGTTCAGTAGTCTCCTTATTAAAGATAATGTTTCGGAGCTACGATTTAATTACAAAGAAGAAAATTATTAAGTTGAATAATTATTATTGACATTTATTGATATTTGTTCATAACAATAAGTTTCACAAACAATATGGTAAAATGTTCTTTACAAATATACTTCCATGTTACTAATAGTAAATAGCCAATCCTTTAATAATTTACAAAAATCATTAACATTATTTGTTTAAAAAAAAGGTTGACGGTAATTGACTATATAGTTTAGGAGCGGTATAGTTGAAGAATTTTTTAAAATGTTCCATATTAGGACGAGGGATATTTATTCTATTAATGTTGCGCAAATTATATGATACGCTATTCAAATTACTAGCTATACGATTATCGCTAACTAAATAGAAAGCTTTTAATACTTTAAATACATATAGGTACCGAAGCGGCAAAATTTTGAATTTCACAAATATCGGGAGGGATCGAGTCGATCTTGGTTTAAAGTTAATTATTCTCAACACTGCTTTCTGAACGGACATCAACGGTCTAATATTGGATAGGTAGATTCCGCCCCAACAAGTAACTCCATATCTCAAATACGAGTCAACTAGCATAATATATGCATTTTAGGAATTCTGGACTACTAATATTCCGAAGATAGTAAAAAGTTCTGAGTGTCATCCGAAATTTACTTTTTAAATTATATACATGCCCCTTAAAATTTAGTTGAGAGTTCAAATGCAAGCCGAGATATTTAAAAGAGTACACAGTTTCAATTGGAATGCAAAGGGGGTCACAATTGGTATGATTGCAAGATAACGAATGATAAATTAAACATGAATTAAATTCAGACGTTGTGCCACCTATGGAAAAATTCATTAGTTTAGACTTGCAACTCAATATCATATTATGCACAAAGAACCACTTTTTCAACAACACAGGCTGAAAATAGAATTACAATAGATTAGAAAGAGCAATGGCCCCAGAACCACTCCTTGTGGAACTCTATTATTAACTAGTTTCTTATCACTAAACTTTCCATTAACACAAACAGTTGGCTTACAATTGACAATATACGATTTAAACAAATTCAAAGCAACACTTCTTATACCAATATTGCATGGCTTCGATAATAAAACACTAAGATTAACGGTGTCAAAATCTTTAGAAATATCAAGGAATAAAGCTGAGGATTTTAAATTATCATTTAAATTATGGTGCAGAGGCGACAAAAATGCTAATAAGGCTTTTTCCGTTGAAGAATTCTTAATAAAACCATACTGTCGTACGTCGAGAAATTTTATTTTAACAGTCTGTGTTTAATTATTTTTTCGAACATTTTAGAAAAAGTGCTCAAAAGAGTAATAGGGCGGTAGTTATCCTTATCCAACTGAGAACTTTTTTTGAAAAGCGGTTTTACAACACCAACTTTAAGTAGTTGCGGAAAATCCCCTGATCTGATAATTGCAGCTCGAGAAAGTTAAGTTGTCTCTAACAGACTCCTCTATATAAACGGCAAAATGGCGAAAAATGGAGTTCGATGCAGAATGATCGATGTTTATGGGTGTGGGCTGTTGTAATAAATTCAGGGTTACCTATTTCTTGCAGAGGAATGGAGTTCATTGGATTTTGATGAATTTTTGTGGGTGTGGTCTGTTGTAATAGATTCAGGGTTACCTATTTCTTGCATAGGAATGGAGTTCAATGCATTATGGTAGATTTTTGAAGGTGTGGGTTGTTCTAAAAATTCAGGGTTACCTATTTCTTGCATAGGAAGAGAGTTCGATGCATTATGAACAATTTTTGTGGGTGTGAGCTGTTGTAATAAACTCAGGGTTACTTATTTCTTGCATAGGAAGGAAGTTCGATCCATTTTGATGGATTTTTGTGGGTGTGGGCTGTTG
The DNA here is from genome assembly GCA_932526605.1 of Nephrotoma flavescens. Taxonomy (NCBI): domain Eukaryota; kingdom Metazoa; phylum Arthropoda; class Insecta; order Diptera; family Tipulidae; genus Nephrotoma; species Nephrotoma flavescens. Next base: position 51,878,952 of record OW052221.1, on the reverse strand, counting down.
TAATAAATTCAAGGATACCTATTTCTTGCATAGAAAGAAAGTTCGATGCATTTTGAACGGTTTTTGTGGGTGTGGGCTGTTGTTATAAATTCAGGGTTGCCTATTTCTTGCATAGAAAGGGAGTTCGATGCATTCTGGTCGGTTTTTGTGGGTGTGGGCTGTTGTTATAAATTCAGGGTTACCTATTTCTTGCATAGGAAGGGAGTTCGATGCATTTTGATGGATTTTTGTGGGTGTTGGCTGTTGTAATAAACTCAGGGTTACCTGTTTTTTGCATTTTTGTGGGTGTGGGCTATTGTAATAAATTCAGGGTTAGCTATTTCTTGCATAGGAAGAACTTCGATGCATAATAACCAATTTTTGTGGGTGTGGGCTGTTGTAAAAATTCAGGGTTACCTATTTCTTGCATAGGAAGGGAGTATGATGCATTTTGTTCGTATTTTATGGGTGTGGGCTGTTTGTAATAAATTAAGGGTTACCTATTTCTTACGTAGGGAGGAAGTTCGATGCATTTTGAACGATTTTTGTGGGTGTGGGCTGTTGTAATAAATTCAAGGTTACACATTTCTTGCATAGGAAGGAAGTTCGATCCATTTTGATGGATTTTTGTGGGTGTGGGCTGTTGTTATAAATTCAGGGTTACCTACTTCTTGCATAGGAATGGAGTTCGATGCATTTTGATGGATTTTTGTGGGTGTGGGCTGTTGTTATAAATTCAGGGTTACCTGTTTCTTGCATAGGAAGAGAGTTCGATGCATTTTGATCGATTTTTGTGGGTGTTGGCTGTTGTTATAAATTCAGGGTTACCTGTTTCTTGCATAGGAAGGGAGTTCGATGCAAAATGATCGATTTTTGTGGGTGTTTGCTGTTGTAATAAATTCAGGGTTACCTATTTCTTGCATAGGAAGGAAGTTCGATGCATTTTGATGGATTTTTATGGGTGTGGGCTGTTGTTATAAATTCTGGGTTATCTATTTGAGGGTTACCTATTTTACCTACTTTTAAGGTTAAGCTTTTGACAATTGAACTATTCCAATATATTGCAATTTATTTTTAGTAAAAACTTCTTGTATCAACCAGTACGGTACAATGATTTAAAACGCTTGCTCCAATTTCGGATAATTTTCTAGGCGTTTATTTTACCATTTTATTGTAGTTAGTTTGTAAAAAAAATACTAGTACCACCCCAGCGCTATACAAAAAAAATTCACAGAAATGCAAAATTGCACCCCTTAGAGAGAGTTTTTGGGGGATGAACTATGCCAATATGTAGTAGTTAATTTGTAAAAAATTACAATACCACCCCCAGCACGATACAAGAAATATTAACTGAAATGCTAAATGGTTTAACCAAAATAATGGTTTTTGAAGAATTGCAACCCCTAAAGTTAGCCCTTTTGTGTTGAACTATTCTGATATGTTGTAATTAATTTGTAAAAAATTCCAGTACCACCCCCAGTGCGATACAATAAATATTAACAAAAATACGAAAAGTGTGGTGCAGCTTTGTCTAACGCCAGCCCACACACGAATTGCAGGATAACGGGACCTGTAAAAAAATTTTCTAACTGTGTAACAAATTTGTAATTAATTTGTAAAAAATTCTAGTACCATTTTCATTGGATTGTGCTACAAGTGCTGGTGCAGCATTAGGGTCATCTCTATATGTTCGTCGTAGATTCTCAATATCACGGGCCAATCTTTTGTGTCTGACTTGAAAGTTTCGTTTAACATGTTTCATCAGTTTTCACTCTGCAAAGAGAACTTCCTATATAACAGACAATTTCCTGGCTTAATTTCTTAAATTTATTCATTTTGATTTTATCAAAGATTTTTATAATTTAATCATCCGATTTAAATTAAGTGATTTAAATCGAACAAACCTCGCCGCCGAAAACGAGATGGCAACCATGTGGCAGTAAATACCACATATAAGCATTTTAATCAACAATCGCATAGTATACACCTCATATCGACGACAAAACCAGATCATCATCAACACTCATATTGCCACCAACTGTCACATTGCCGTAATACACACATAATTTTTAAAATATAAATTCATTGCGTACGGTTTCCTAAATTTAGGGGGAATAGTTCCATTTTTTCTAGTATTTCGTTATTTTGTATTTTTTGTGGTTTTTAATTTTTGTGAGTGACGGTGATGTGGATATCAGCTATGTGGGTGTCAGCGACGTATGGATGTCGGCAATGTGGGTGTCGACATTGTAGATGTCGGCAAAGAGGGTGTCGGTGATGTGGCTAATCGTCGATCTGGATGTGTCGGCTAAGTGGGCTTGTCTAACGAAATTCCTAAATAACTTAATAATAAAAGTTTCAACCATCATCATGCGATGCTGAAATTCAAAGTCACATCTCAAGTGTTCAGTGATAAATTTGGCTCATATAAAACTTAGCACAATAAAAAAACTAACAAATCAATTAACAATAGAATAACTCGAAAATGAAAATGAAACATAGATACGCACACATACACTGCGATTAGTAAATAATGTAACAAAACATAATAATTGTTGAAATTCAAATAGAATCGATTTTAAATTTGCTGACATAAATTTACAATTTACAAAATAATAACAACAACCTTGACGTAAACAAAAATTGATTATCGAATTTGTTTTGTAATTCAAAGTAAATAAATTTTCACAAATGAATCAACAAAACGTCACATAAATCAATCAGAGAATATACAGACGGAATGTATATATAGAGCAAAATGGTAAAATACCTTTTAAAAAATATAATTTGAATTTATACATAACCAACAAAACCGATTTTGGATGTACTCTGTACATTTAACCTATACATAAAATTTATGAACAATATTTTCTTATTACATTTTAATGCTTTGTTCAATACAAATTTTTTGTTTGTTGTGCGCTTAATACAAATATTTCTTCAGCAGTGGCATATAAAATGTAAAACTCTTTCGGTTTTTTTTTTTTTAATAACATTTTTTTAGAACATCAAATAAATCACCATAAAATATATAATCGATTTTCATTTTTTGTATAATTTCAGTGTATTTTTCCGTATTTTTTCATGGCTGTGCGGCGCGGCGCTTCTCCATCCAAACTCACAAAATTTTATGGCATACCATTTTTATTTGGTTTGGTTGGGTTTCGTTTGGTTTTGGTTTTCGTGCGGATGTGATAGCGGAGCATTTAAGAATGAAACAATACATAAATATATATACTTATGATATAAAGAGAATACAATGCCGAAAATAAAAATGGATTTTAACACAAACGAACGATCGTACACATAAATAAATATATATTGAAACGAGAGTCGTCTATACCCCTTAAGAAACAATAAAGATGAATAAAAAAAAAGCGTTCGAAAAGATTAAGCTGAATACAGAAGAAAAACGGCGATGAAGAGAAAATCTCATAAATTCGTGATTTCGCATAACTGAATAAGTAAAATGCCTTAGGTGGATTCAATATGTATAGCTGGCTATATTATGTGTGTAAATGTATTTTATTGGAATTTCAATATCTAAATGTATCTGGTATATAACGATTGGTTCGCTTTGTACCAAATTTTTTGAAATTATTGACAAATGTATATAAATTTGTTAGTGTTTTATTGATTTGTGGTTATATTTTTTCGCCTGGCTCTGTACCGTAAATATGTATAGATTTACAAAATAATCCTCGTTTCCTAAATATACAATTTGCTCGATGTCAGTCAAATCCAATTACAATCAATGTAGAATGAATTAGATTTTGATGTGATGGTCGAGTTGAAATTTTATTTTTTCGCCAATCATTTTATCCTTATACATGTATAGGAGATGGCTTAATTTTACGATGTTATCAGTGTACAGTTTAATCGAATTTCTTTGTACCATTAAATTAATTTGTCGTCTGTAAACCATATAGAAGAATCTGTGGGAGTCAAATCATTTGGATATAGTTGACGAAGTAATATGTCAAAAACAGAAGCAACGTATGTGTTTGCCGTTATCTGAGATGAACCGTATATATAATGGCTGAGATGAATTGTATATGACTTGTCATAGATTATTTGCTTTCGACATGCCTGGGATGTCCTGAATGTGTAAAATTGTGAGTCACAATGCTATGAAAATTCATTTCATATAATAATTCATCAACTATCTGATGTCGACTTAAAAAGTTTCCGAAACACCGCGAGTAGTTTGGCCAAATTTGGGTAAATTCGACGTTTTCTGTGCCATTTAGCATAAATAAATCAAAATTCTCACACTAATTTATAATTTTAAGTTGCATAAAGGTAAACAAATATCAGTTGCTTTTTTAAATCTCAATACAGACAATTTAACACTTTTGCAAGATATAAACCTTTTGATGGCTTTACGAAGTTGTATTATTAAATAAGTTTTCTTTCTGTTTTTTTTTTCAATCAAATTGGATATTTTCATAGTACCAACCGAGCTCCTAATATGCGTTATAGAAAGTTCTAAAATCACACCTATTTTCTAAAATCACATCTGAAACTCATTTAGGAATTCTTTGTTTAACACACATAGAGAGTTGTATTCGGGTGGCAACATACAACTCTCTATGTGTGTTAATGGCTTCGACTGATTTAAAATGACAAATTTTCAAGATTCACTACCAAAATTTTTATTAGATTCGTATTTTTATCGTGAAATCTGTAAGGTTCGGGTCCTTTGATTGAAAAATAACTTATTTTTATTGTGATAAGAACAAAACGCACTATAATGGGTAAACCGGAGCACCCCTAAACAAATTTTCCGAAATCATGGTTTATTGCAGTCGAGGACTCTCAAAAATCTACTCTCCATTTTTTTTATCAAAATCTTCTTTGTTTCTTTTTTTAACATCTCATGATACGGACCCGGACCATCTAACTAAATTGAACCAAACCAACCCGAATTAAAACTCACCCCAACCGATGTTAGCACTTGAGACCTCTTCCCACTGATTTGCATAAAAAAAATTACTGAAAAAACTCTTAATAATTTTTCCGAAAATCAGGACTTCCTTCCAAGAAGATCTTACTATTCCTTTACAATTGCAAATAATTTATTTTTAACTGCTCCCATTCCAATGTCAAGTAAGACTCAATAAATTTTGTAATCGTTATCTTTGACCCTTTTCTTGCTGTAGATCTTAACAGTACGTGTCATTATTAACCCTTCTTAAACGATGCTTCTCAAGAAGACTCTTATCTCCGTCTTTTAAAAATTTTTGTTTGCTTATCTTATAGGGCTAGAAATAACTGTGTAATAATTTCGTTTTTAGCACTCCCAATTCGTTCGCTGTTCGCTTTTCACGTCCTACTTTAAGCGTGGCTTGCCAAATCGAGGACGTACGGCTATAGGCCTGATTTACGTAACCATCTGCTCAATGCATAGCTCCTTGCTAGCCTATGGTGTTGGCATGGGAGAAAGGTTGACGTATTTAAACCGTTGAAGTTTTGTCGGATACTTTAATCCATGATTTTAAATGATTCGAACGATAATCATTACATCTTAAGCTGTACATGATTTACTCAATTTCGGTATAATCCCAACCAAAATTTTTTCAACTTCTCATTTAAAGTCAACTATAATTTCCCTAAATTTAGTTCAAACAGTTCAAAAACAGGCCCTAAAATCCAAACTAACTTCATATTAACGTTTGCGTTATTCTGTAAGAATTTTAAAAATTTCTATTGTATTGTATTTTCCACTTTACAAATTCCAAAATGATATATATTAGAAAATCCTCAATTTTCATCAATTTGTATCGTAAAATCATTCAGTACAGCGTAACTCAACTGTAAATGGTAACCATTTTATGATTTAGGAACTACAGAAAAAATCAAGCCCTTCATGATATTTTCGTCAGGACAAAATGATTTACTTAATAAACCTGAAATTTTGGAAATTTAGTGACGACTTAAACGACTGGACAGGCCTTTGTCAGCAAATTTCAAATGCAGACACTTGAATGTAAATATCTCGACGAAATGGGTGGTTAAATGTAGAGAGTTTATGATTTATAGCGTATTGCTATTGAAATTTATTTAATAGCCTCAAATGTACCAAAAATTTCTCGGAAATATCAACATTTTTTTCATAGTGCCATAGTCTAAAAAAGTACTTAATTATTGATAACATCATCATTAATTTTATCAATTATTGATAACATTTTAAAAATGGCCGCGAGATGAGCTACTCGAATGGTACTCGAGAACTCGTCTTCAAAAATAAATGTTCTTTAATTTTAGCAAGAGGTATTCCTTTCGGTGTTTTTTCGCCGGAAATGGTGTGCTCAATCCTTTGAATATTTGGACAATTCTGAAAAGTTAGTTAACATTGATAAAAACCGCGTTAAAGTTGGAGCAAGATGTTGCACAGATATATTGTAGTCAACGATTGAAATTTTGATAGGTATGATCCAAATAGAATACAATTCGAAATATTTCACTCCCCGCACTTTTCATAAATAAATTACTCTGAACCCATCGTATGCCATCTAATTCTTGAAACATAAATTTACAACTTTTGCCCCAAATGTAGCAAGAGGCTAAATTTACACCTTTTTGTTTTCCGCAAAAAATTTTCTCAAAAAATTGTGTGCCTAATTTTCAAAATATATAGGCAATTGAGAAAGGTTTTTAAATATGGAATAAATCGGCGTTTAGATTGGAGCAAGATGTTGCACGGGTTTTTTTTAGTCAACGAATAAAACTTTGACAGATATATGATCCGACTACAAATCGAAATATTGTACTCTCCGCACTTATAAATAAACTGCTAATTATTTGTAAGTAAAGTTGACAGTCAAGACAAAAAAACTATAATTCATCTAACTACGGTAAATGAATTTTTTCCACACATTTAACAAGAAGTATACCTTGCTGTTTTTCGCCAGTTTACATAAAAAACATGCGAGCTGAAAAAAATAGATGAAAGGAACAAGCCAGCCAGGAACAGCCAGGTGACCTAAAAATCATTTGAAGCGGAAGAAAATGTAAAAAAGAACAAAGCTGGAAACATTAGTTATATATGAATGCTACCCAAAAAAAAAAAAAAAAAATCAAACAAAATGTCTCCGTAACAGTGTAGCATGATACTGGTGCAACACGATTCAATATGGTACACACAACTGGATTCAAAATCACCAATTTGAAAAGGCCTCTTCGAAGGACCCCTAAATAAATTTTCCGAAAATCAGAACTTTTAGTAATAATTTCCCCTCAATTAAGACCCTGTTTCGGCAAATTTAAAATTAAAATGAAAAAAAATTATTCAAGCCTAATAAAATGTTAAAAAGGGGGGTCCAAGCCTAACTTGGCAATTCTTTATGGATGTATCGGACATTCTATACTACACCAAACTCTCCATAAGAATTTTTATCGAAATTGTTCGACACATTTTGTAATTTTTTTTAAATGGGTCTGGACTCCAACAGAAGACTTCCTCTATTAATTTTTGCCGAAATTAAGCTTCATCGTAATCAACTTTTGACAATCAAAAACCATTTGTACAACAATTTTTATCAAAATAGTTCGAGCCGAGAAATATTTAAAAAACGCACACCCTTTCGAAAGACGCTCTAAACAAATTTTCCAGAAACTAGCACTTATTATAGTCGATTCCTGGCATTTGAAATCCCCTCGTCATGAACAAAAAATGGGAACTCGTTCCACACCGGATCACCTTTAGCCTAATATATAAAATGGATTTCCTCGAAATATTGGTGCATCTTATTTTAGTTTGTGAACCTCAAAAACGATCCCTCCCCTCAGTAATCTTTATAAAAACTGTGCGAGTCCAAATTAAAATTAAAAGAGAGACGCCTTCCATCAGACGACCCTTTCAAATGATTTTCTCGAAGTAAACACCCATCGCAATTTATTCATGGCAAAAATATTGGCGTTTCCACGTAATTCCACGTAGGCTGCTCATTTGATTCGGCATAAATTGATCACTGAGAGTTATAAAATTAAAGACATTTGTAGAAATTAGTGACATCTAGGTTTAAGTAGTAGCTCCTCCAGATGAAGAGGTCTTTGTCGAATATATTATCCCACAATGGAGGAAGTAAACGAATATAAAAGTTCAAAATTGAAAAGATATGTCCATTGTGTGGTATATCCCTATTAACCACAGATTAAAAATTGTTTGCTAATTTTGTACCTACTATAGATTGATCCCTTTCCCCGAAAACATCATTGGTTATCATGGTTATCAATTTGGTTCTCTTTCCAAAAAATCAACCACTGATTTTGGAAAAATGTTGGGTGTAAAAAATAACCATACATCAACTATATATATATACTTTCGACAGGTTCATGACAGAGTAAAACCCGAGAACCTTATAATATCAGGCAGAAATAAAAGACCGAATCGATGCCGAGCAACGAGTTGACTACGCCTAATCAAAATTATTGCGATCTAAACACCTATAGCAGTGGTGCAAACTCACCATTTACAACGCACTCATAAGACCGAAACTGGCTTTTGGAGGCGAGAGCTGGTCCACCACCTCTAACGAATAGAGATTGTTATCTATAACTATGAAAGGATGGTCATTCGTTCCATCTTTCTTCGTGACAGATGGAGAACCATAATGGAGGCCGCCAAATTCCTTCATTGAATGTGAAAGGATTTGAAGTATAGTTTTATAACAGTTTTGTTGTGTTGATGATTATTCTACAACTGAACCGTTGCGATTGTTCGCGAAGATGATTGCAATCTTAATTTGGTCTTTGGTGAGTTCTGGCTATGGCACGTACCGGCAATAGTGAAAAATCGAAAGAGGGTGGCAAGGAATTCATGAATGGTCTTTATAAAGTAAAATTAGTGGGCTGATCAAAAATAATTGTAAATGTTGTATAGTGAATAAATAAATAAATATGGAAATTATTTGTTTTTCTACTTTTTACGCTATTTGCCGTATGCACTTGGCGAAACACACCTATTTTTAATCAACACATTTTATTAAACAATTGTTTTTTATTTCGCAAAATTAGATTTTTGAATATTTTAATTTAAAAATATGTTGAAAAAGTTTAAAAAATCACTCGATCGATTTCGACATGTTAGGTCATCATCACGAGTATCTACTGATTTGTAAAAGTAAAAATTTGTTATATATAGCAGAAAAAAACAAAAATTAAACAAAAGAAGGAAGGACAAGAAATAAGCAATAGAAATTAATCTATTGATCGCGCAGGTGTGCGATTAGTCATTGGCCGAGTACCGATGTACTTCATTATTACCTTGAATTTTGGTACTCAGCCGGTTTTATTGCTTATTTTTTGTTCCTCATTCTTTTGTTTATTTTTTGCTTTTTTCTGCTATAGGTATATAACAAATTTTTACTTTTACAAATCAGTAGATACTCCTGATGTTGACCTAACAAGTCGAAATCGATCGAGTGATTTTTTAAACTTTTTGAACAAATTTTTAATTAAAATATTCAAAAATCTAATTTTGCGAAATAAAAACAAGTGTTTAATAAAATGTGTTTATTAAGTATTTGTTTTTCTGTTTTACTGTTTGTGGATAATACCAGCGAATATTCCTGGTATTTTTTAGAACAATCCAACAGTAGTAGTGTTCAGTAAATATTAGGAAATCGTTTAAAGATTTTTTCCGGCAGTTTGTAAAATATTCTAGAATTGTAATTAAGTCAAATTAGTAATTTTTAGTCGTCAAATTTCAAACTGATAAATAAACGAACAATTTATCGACAATTAAAATAAGCAATATAGAATAGAAAATCGAGCATGTCAATAACAGTGGAGAGCAGATGTCTAGATAATAATGTGGAAGTAGAATTAAAATTAAAGATTTGGTGCCATTGGTCGAGAGACCATTGGACCTTGTAGGATCGAGTGGTTGCAAGGATAAACCAGATGAAGATAATCAGCTGAATCAGCTCGAAAATGATGCACAATTCCACCAGGATATCGTCACAGTGCAAAAAGAAGCAGATAAAGGAATTGGATGCTGAACCGAAAGCAGAATCGACGATAAAAAGTAGGAAGTGTCCATAGTGTGGGATTTATGTAACAAAGATACAGAGAAAACTTAAGAAAAGTGAATAATGACAGAGGTGGCGTGGACTGACGGAAAAATTAGAATATACGAATTGCAACGCATGGTTCTGCTCGGTAAGTCTGAATAGCGAAAAATTAAAAGCTCGTGGCAATAATGTCGCTGATATTGTGGCAGCTACGGTTTGATGAAAGTAATATTATGAACGAATGCCGCCTAAGAGATACTGGTTGAAGGGGTCTTGAATACTCTTTATGGAAGATCAAAATAGTTTTTGTATATAGAAGCCAGTTGAAAACTTCTGGCTTTTTTTCAAACCCTCAAAAATGCATTGTCATGCATTTGTTCCGTCGCATTGACGTGTATGATTTGCTTCTCAAACGTCAAGATAAGCACTTCGAAAGCCGATATTCAAAAAGTAATGCTGTTTTTTGATGGAATTTCAAGTATATCATTGTTTGAGCTTCATGCCGGACAATATCATGATAAATTCACTTTAAAACAATTAAAATAAATTTAAACCAATGATTCCACATCCTGATTTGTAGGGATAGGCTACGAGGAAACTAAATCTCATCTCTATGACAGGCAAGAAAATCTAATTCATTATACATATTTTGTATTTTCAATAAATTTTGAAATAAATACTCGTACATAGCGTACCACATAGGGGTACAAAGAAAATATTGTATGTATATTCAATGAATAATCACAAAAGAACGTTTTAAAAAAATATTATATAAAATAATGTTTAACCTTATAAATAATATTATTTAACTATAAATACAACAATAGCACAACCCAAAAAAATACGAAAATCCAATTGAATATAAAACCTAATGAAAAGGAAAATCAATTGTACACATTTCCTTTTCTTGTGATTCCGAAATATGCGGAACAATCCCCAATAAATCATAAAAATTCATGTACTAAATAAAAATCATACGAATACGACTGCGAAGTAGTAGAAGAAGAAACACCATAAAATCATTAAAATTACATGAATTTTGTATTAAAACCAATTTAACAAATCATTAAATCAATCAACAAATCAAACTTAATTCATTCATTCATTTTGTGTACAACAACAATCCAGTCTAATAAAAAATTAAATATAAAAAAAAATATCTTTGTCGTTTTGTTTAAATCTTGTAAAATAATTATATTTATTATAAACACAACAACAATAATCTTATTACAATAAAAATCAATATAACATTATGATTATTATTTGTTTATAAATTTTAAAACCTAAAAGCAACATAAAATTATATTCATTTTCCATTTCCATAAGTTTTTGTAGCGCTCGTCGTTTACTTGCTTTGCCTTTTTAAATAATTTATCAATTTGTCTGAGTAATAAAATTGATAAGGTTGGTTGATTTAACAATAACAACAAATAATAATAATAATAATTTCTTATTCGATTTCGCTGTACAATCGGTGGTATATATGGTTACTGTGTACAATTTAATAGTTTCGATCGTTTTCAGTTTTCCATCATTATTTGCTGCGTATAGTTTATTGTGTACGGTTTGTGTTAAATGAATAATGGATGACGATAATGATGGTGATGATATTGCAAGAATTGAAAAGTTTTGGTTCATATATAACAATTATGTGTATAGCAATCATGGCCTCCTCGAAGGGAGGTCTGGTAAGCCCAAACCTTCAAAACCGGAGGGTAGGCAGATTATAATCTGTCATTGTTGGTCTCTTATTTTATTTGACACAATTAGTTGAACATTTAATTGTTTATTGTTTTTTGAAGAAAACCTTTTCAACATCATTCTAAAAGCTGAAAAATCTCGACTTACTTAAGCTTTAAGTATCAAGTTTTATTTCGAATAGTCAACCCGGTTAGACTGTAGAGATTTTCGAATTTTAGTGAAACAAGTTGTGTTATTTCCGGTAAAATTTAAAAAATGATATGTAATTTTATTTTGAATCGATTTGTTTCTGGTTGATTTTTATTTTTATATACTATTAAAAAATTTTCAAAAACAAAAAAACTCCTATGAAAGCTGCTTACTAACCGGTATGGTTGTAAATTTATTTTAGAATCTTTTGGTTCATAGTCGCGTTTCTCGTAAATAATATGGGTTTCAAAATGTTTTCAATAAACAAAAAAGCTTATACGGAAGCCGTCACATCTTCCAAATTGTACAAACATTTTAAATATAAAGTTTCATCCCGGTCATTCAATTCATCTGGTCCCTGGACCAAATTTTTGTTGAAAAAAAGTGTTTGTCAAAATCGACATTTTCGCTTAAAATTCTCGAAATCTTATCTGCCACATCCGGTGATTAGATTTAAGTTAAAAATCTCTGGGATCACCAGTTTTATGAAAAAAGCTTTTGTGTAAAGTTTCACTTCGATCACTAAATCCTGATAGCTTCCTCAAAAACCAATTAAGTCTGCAAGACAATACGTCAAACACATATTTTTTAATACTTTTTGACTTCGGCGATGTTGCGAATGATAAAGTCTGAGTTTTGTTGATTGTTGGTGGGAAATGCATTTTTTTTAATATTCCCGTCGAGCAAAGAATCAACTAATGATTTTTGCAAGAACAACTAGAACAGTCCGACGTCAAAGAGATTCTGTTCTTAAACCCGTTAAATACTTTGATGGAAGTCCCATATACAGCATTTTCTTTCTCAATGATCGATGCTTCTTTAGTATATACACTTTACGAAAAAATTCTGCTCTTTATCGGTAATTTCTTCGCTTATTTAAAAAACAGCACCTGAGGAAATCAGAGAAACATCAAAAAGTCATAGATTAGGCTATGCCAGTAAGTTCTATTGAAATAAACAAGGACTTGCACTAAACGGCCGATTCATATTATTGTGTTATCGAAGATAATGACAGAATTGTTATCATAATGCTGAAACTAAAATAATTGATATGGCAGCCCAATACCAATATTTGGTAGGTGAAACTCAAAATAAAAAGAAAAATGCGCTCCACATACCAACCTCAAGGATATTAGACCAGTTAAACTTCTATTGTAAAGAATTACGTAGTAAACCATATTCTACGAAATGAATAGAAAGTTGCTGAATACGCGTTCTTGATTTCTTTCACCGACAATCACATTGAAATATTAAACATTGCAACCAAGGAATATCTTGTGAAGCAGTATGTTGGCGATACATTTTTCTCGCTTTGGAGAGGATAGAAGAATATCCTGCCATCCAGTATTTAATCGAAAAATTTATAATTCCTCCTCTAGAAAACAACGTAGACTAACTAAACAGTCAATAAAAGCCACAGAAGACTAAAAAAATAAAGAAAACAGGGTTGCCGCTACGTCTCGTTACAGATTGCAGAAAAGAAAAACCATAAACTGTTAATAGTGACGGTATCATCGACATCGAATAGGATTGGTAGGTAGTAAAATACTGTTTCCGGAATACATGGTAGGTGCCGGATATATGAAACTTTCAAATTGGGGATTAATCCCGATTTGCGGTTTAAATTTTACAAGTGGTTGTGTTGACAATTTTGAAAACAAGATAAAAGCCTGTCACGCCTGGAAGGTAGTATCGTGCTAAATCCTCTCAGAGCCGCATTGTTCTTGAAGTATGATTTAAGTAGTTCTTGCGTGTCCGCTTGCTGTGGAGTGGGCTTTTTAAAGCCTCCATATAGCTACCATTACAGCCAACATTTTATGTATACTACAACGAAAAATTTCCAATATCAGGTATAAAAATATTGTTGATCGTTTTGGGAGGTAGTTAACAGTCAGCTGTTAAAAGAAAATTTAATGAGAGTACGGAAATTGTGTTGTGATTTAAGTCGCTTTCGTTTTAATACAAATCGGACAACGAATTCGAATTTATAACATTCCTGATTTGGCAAAAATTGCATTAGAACTACAATGTTGAATAATATAAAGGATTTAGGGCTACTGGAATTTGGCCAGTTAATCTTGATAATTTTGGTCTAGCCAAGTAGAGAGCTACCTGTAAAAGTACAAGAGCTAACATCATTTTCCACCAATGCCAAGTGGGTATTCAGGCAACCCATCGGATTCCGGTTTTTCTCCCGAAAATGTTATTTCATACGCTAAAGCAGTAGGAGGGGCAGAAAAATGATTCTTACTGATACTCTGACAAGATACACTTGGAAGAGAAAGGAGAAAAGTGAAAAGAAAAAACTTACCCTGGAATATAATATATACCATTTATGAACCAAATGAAAAAGTGTCCCTTTTAACAAAATGGTTGTGTTATCCGTATGAAAAGTGTGTTCCTAACAAATGATTTCGTTTAAATTCAACTGACCCACCTTGGTTTAATAATGACATTTTATGCTTGATTAAATTACGAAATTTTATTTTCAATCGTTGGAAGCGTAGAAAAATGAAGAGCGTATCTGAAATATAAATCAATTAGAAAAAAAAACCAACAATGCCATCAAAAACGAAAAAACTCGGTATTTAGCTAAGCGTCTCGATCCTACCTTACCTTCTAAAAAATTTTGGAAACACCTTAGCTCGATAACTGGACTATCAAATAAATCAAATAACTCAACTATCGATTTATCAGCAGATGATCTGAATAACTATTTTTGTAATCGACAATCTTCACCTAACATAAACGATTTCGAGTTGAATATTGCAACTGATAACGGTTTAAGTTTTCGAAACATTGATATAGTAGGCTTAACTGAAGCCTTTAGATCAGTTAAATCCAATTCTGCTGGTATTGATAGTCTGCTATTAAAATTTATCAAAATGTTATTACCCTACATAGATTGTTTTATACTACATGGTGTTTAATATCATTATCACTTTTCTAGTTTTCCTTATGAATAAAAGCATTCTAAAGTTATACCGATTCCAAAGAGCGAAACAACTCTTCTCCTTCGGAATTTCGGCCTATTAGTTTGCTACCGGTTTTTCCTAAGATTCCAGAAAAAATTCTTCAAACGCAAATTTTTGCATCATTCAGAATTTCATAAAATGCTGTTCAATCAGTATACAGATCTAATTACAGTTGAGGTTAGTATTAGAAGCAGCAGAAGAAGAGTTTGACGGAGAAGAAGAGTTATCAGTACCTTTCTTTATTTGTATAAGGTCTGGTTTCAAATTTCATCCACGTTTTAAGAACTTGTCCTCAATCGCTTTCTGTGATACAGAGATTCAAATGTTAAGCAACGGTGTGAATTTTGCTCCTACGTGGAACAGAATCGGCCTTCGGTTATTCGAGAATCTCGTTGTAGATGCTGAAACAGCCTTACTTGGCCACACAACCCAATTACAATCAGTGTGTGCGCTACAAATAAAGAAAGGTCTTGATAACTCTTCTTTTCCGTCAAACTCTTCTTCTGCTGCTTGTAATTCTAACTAAGAAAAAACTACGTGACCAAGACCTGATAGCGTGTAAAGCGGATAAAGGCAATACAATTACCGTGCTCACAAAAGTCGATTACTGCAATAAAATTTTTGATTTTATTACAGAAAGCAAAGCGATTGTGCTTGACAGGGCTGCAACTAAGTATTTTAACACATTGTAGGCGGGACACGTAAAACTACGTTTTTCGCAAACTGTGCATAGAGAGCGGATCACGTAAAAATACGTTTTTTATGGACTGGTGGAAGAACGAGAGAAACGTGGCTAATACGAGTTACTACATGTGTGTTTGTTTGTTATGCCGCTTATTTATACATAATACTACGCAGGTATAAGCATTCCCACAATAGATTAGGTATGTGACGGTAAAGTCGTAAATAGGGCAACCTAAACAAGATCCACCAGCAAGATTGTCGATGGATATGAAAAAACACATTCTCGAAAAAATTGGTGGAACCAGAAATCAAAAAAAGACTTACTCGGTTAAAAACTCGGTAGAATTGATTAACAAAATTCAAGACGTCGACATTCCATTAAATTCAAAATTAGTTTCGTTTGACGTTGTCAGTCTTTTCACTTCTATTAATTAACACTTTATTCCAAATAGTTTGTAATTACTTAGATAGGGATGTTATAGATGAGGGCTTACGTCATGAACTGACGTTAGTGTTTGAGACTTAAACAAAATTATTCCTGTTCAAGAGTTATTCCGGCTTTTCGGACAAAATATTATTTTCATGGACACCCATACAATGTTTACGACTATTTTAGTCGCAGAAAATAAAGAGGCCATTTACTAACAATATTTCTACCACAAATCTAGGAAATTGCACTCCCCTCCCCCAAGCCTTTAACTCCAGGGCACTTGTGTACACAAAAATACACAAACCCTTACAAAAGTGAGACCTCCCTTAGGAAGCAGCTTCTTGGCAGCTGAGTTTCGTACTGATAAAAAGTTAGTCTACTCATCCGGTTGCAACTTGCAACGACCAAACTGCAAAAATCCAACTCTTGCTTTGTACCCAGAAACCACAGGAAATGCTTGAACAAATTAAATTCACGGACGATTATAAAATTCTTCTTAAAATTATTCCTGTTTTGATAATACATATTTCAAATTCGCTGATGGTCTACCCATGGGCTCCCCTCTGCAACCTTTGTTCGCTGAAATTTTCATGAATTTCTTCGAACAATGGATCATATCAAATAACAATCTACAAACCATCCCCATAATTTTAAAATGTCAGCTTTCCACTCACTCATAGATAGTCTAATAAATATCCCTTTAACAAATTCAAATTATAACATCGAGCTTAACATAATTCTACAAATTGCAACGAATAACGGATATGCAACTGTAGGTCTATGTTAAAGTTATTGAATAAAAAACTAAAGCGTAAAACTCTAACGGGTATTTATCCACCGGATAGTCCAACTTGGCGTCGCTTAGAGTATATAGGAAAAACGAGCCAATGGATTAGCAACAACTTGTCCAATTATACAAATATTAGTTTTGTTTTTTATAATAATAACACAATAAAGAAAATGGTTTTTAACAATAATCCTAGAGTTGATCGCCTTTCTAAGTCTGGTGTTTGTAGGATTAATTGCAATGATTGTAGTTTCTCCTATATTGGCCAGACTGGGCGCAATTTTGGAGTTAGAGCTTAAGAACATTTATCTGGTTGCAATCGATCAACTTTCCATAACCATTTAATCCTAGAAAATCATACAACTAGCTTGAAAAATTTAGACATATTACATATACATCCCAAAGGCAGACGTTTTATCGTTTTAGAATCAGGTATCTTAGAATCTAACGAAATTCGAAAATCAATATTTCTTAACCAAAATATCCTTAACGAACAGATAGAAATTCGTTTCTCACCAATTACTTAAACGCCATTATTCTCAACGGATAATCCTCCGTTCACACAATTCTTTATAAACGGACAATTCTCCATGTGAAGATTTACTAAAAAATAATATACATATACAAATAATGTGCATAACAACTTGTACATATAATCGTACAACAACACTTGTACATACGAAATTTGTGTAAACAAAATAGAATTGAAAAATTATATTTTGGGTTACACAAAAGTTTCACATTGCAATGACCTCTACAATCACATCATTTAGAGATGCATAAAAGTCGTATTGATTTTGCAAAACCAAAGTCATGTAAAACGCACTTATACACCACTATGCCATCGCACAAGAGATGGCAAACATTTATGTTTATTAAAACATAATTTTAGAGGGTGCACCCAAATATTTTGGTGCAGGTAAACGAAAAACAAAACCAGTTTTGGATTGTTTTGTTTTTCGATTTAGACAAGAAAGAAAAAAATTAAAATTCTGTCTATTGAATTTGGATTTTCGCCGGAGCAACACACAGCGGAGCTCATCACTCACCAACAAGAAAATTAAAAAAATTATTTTATTTAAATAAATTTTTTTATTAATTTTAAAATTAAATTAAATTTTGTTTTTATTCATTATCATTAAAATTTATAAAGTGCTCTGCATCATATTCCATAACTTCAACATACCTTGAGTTTTGTTACTCAGCCAATGACTAATCGCCTACCTGGTATCCACCTCCTCCTTTTTAAAATTATTATTTCCGTATGACTAACAGTTAGTATATAATTTTTATTGCCTATTTTTTTCCCTCCGTCTTCTATTTATTTTTTCCTTTTTTTTGCTACATATAACAAATTTATACTTTTAAAATTCAGTAGATACTCCTGATAATGACTAAACAAGTTGAAATCGATCGAGTGATTTTTAAACTTTTAGAACAAATTTTTTAATTAAAATATTCAAGAAATCTAATTTTGCGAAATAAAAAACAACTGTTTAATAAAATGTGTTTATTAAGTGTAAGTGTGTTTTGCCAAGTGACTACGGCAAATAGTGTAAAAAGTATTAAATTAAATGATGGTACGTACGATAGTTGTTAAAATTATATAATATAGATACCCCCCCCCCCCCCCCCCCCCCCCCAACCATCATCATTAAATGATTGTGATAACCAAAGACACAATTATTTACCACCAATTAACATGACGGCGGGGCAATTAGAAAAAAATAAATTTATCGTTGCGATATTGTTCATATCATTCAAACAAATTGGTACCCTGCAAGAATCAGAATTACGAAATAGCGAAACTAATGGACACAGATTGCATTAAAAATTATGTATAAAAGTTATATAAAATTTTGAATTTTTTAGCAAATTTTGAAAATTTAACGTTGCCGCAGCCGCTCCACACACATCAAAATTATAAATATATTTTTAGTTTAAATTTTCTTTTTTATTAATTACAAAATTAAGTTAAAGTTTTTTTGTTTTTATTTATTATCTTTTTTATATTTTAGCCAGTACTCCGCTTCACACTTTTAATTGATTTTGTGTTTGGGAAGATGCACTTCACTTTACGAGCTTTCTCGTCGTTTGCTTGTATTTTGAAATGTATATCATTTACGATGCTAACGGTTATGAACTAACAGATTTTAAATAAATTTTGCCACAATACCGTTCCAAATCAGGTTTCCGAATTTTGAATGGATTAATTGGTCGGGACAAACTACATACTAAAGCTTTTTTAATACATTGGGACAGGCATATATTCCATAGGAGCTTTAACGTTTTTTACAAACATTGTGAAAAGTGTATGGCATTTATGAAAGAACGATTTAAATAAAATGATTGTAAGTGTTAAATTAAAATATTCAAAAATCTATTTTTGCGAAATAAAAAACAAGTGTTTAATAAAATGTCTTTATTTTAGTGTAAGTATGTGTTTCGCCAAGTGCCTACGGCTAGTTCAGATAATTTTCTATGTTTTATCGGAAATCAAAGTTTTGAAAAATAATTTTTTAAGCCAAAATTAGGCATCTACAGCCATGGACCTGGACCATCGAAATAAAAATTGATACTTAAACTTTTTCTATTAATTGGGAAATCCTTGCGAAATTTTGTGGAAATCCGTGTATTAAATGTGCCAGTTTCAATCAGACCTTTTTCAATTTTTGCAGTGATATTGAAATGTTTAGCGTTTACAAAAAATTTAACGATTTAAAGATTAAATTTTCTACTAATAATGGTTCACCTTGGTTTTATGAAATTTAATGAGCATAAATTTCAATTCAGGGTTGTCCTCAAGAAAAATAATACTAAATTTTATAAAACTATTGGTAAAATAGGGCAATGAATTACAAAACATTTGAATTAAACTAAAGATTTTATTATTATACCGGAAAAAAGTATAACTCAACTGCAGCCTTTGGTAATTTTAGTTTGTTCAATTCAATGTCCTTGCTCTCACCTTTAGGATGAAGTATTTTATAGGATTTGACGTTCTAAAACTGCAACAAAAGCTAATTTCAAAACTGTTTTTCTTAATTAGTTATGTCACAACTTATATGATTCACGGTTAAATTGAAATTATTTAAAAAATGTCATAAACAATTTTTATATCTGAGTCACCACCAAAGCCAAATTATTAAAACAACACAACAGCGTTGACTGTTTTTAATTCAAACATAATTCCATTAATAATGAATAATAGAGTAATTTCGTAGAAAATAATTATTATTATTATTATTTTGTTGTCTGTTGCCTACCGTAGCCATGATAATTCGTATAGTATTTCTAACATTTTTGCACAACAGCTATTTCACAAAAAAAAAAATAATTCCGAAATACCTGACCATGATCAAAAAATTAAACGGAAATGATTTTTTTTTATATTTTTGTCACTTTAGTAACATTTCAGCACGAACAATATCAACAATACAAAAATATTGTTTTCAATTTTTGTTGTTTAACAATATCCACAAAAGTATGTTGTTGGGTTCTCTAGACGGATGACCTTTTCGTATTTATTTGTACTGCCTATTCAAAATTTTAATATTATGACTTTTAATAATACTGAAAAAATTCAGAAACCAAAATCATGTTGGGGAAACTCGAATAGTTGTTGTCAAAAATGAAAAACATGAAAAATAAATGGAATTATAGCGTGTGTGCAACCCAAATATTTAGAACAAAAAAAAAAGGTGAACGAAATTGTTAGACATTAGATTAGCCATTAAAATTTTTTGTTGCTGTATAGGTAGTCATAGTCATAAAATATTTTTCTAATCAAATATTGAATAAATTATTAATGTATAAATAAATCAAGTTTTATGTTCAAATCGAAAAATGTTGTTTGAGTCTATGGTATACAAGAAGGAAAAACTACTTGGTGATGCTACACGCGGTATTAAATTTCATTTTCCATATTTTTCGTAAAACACACAGACAGTGCCACAGTTTTTCTATTTTTGCTAGATTAATATTTTAATATTTAATAATAACAATAACGAAATCTCTCTATCTCCCTCACACACACACACTAAACAATAATAATATTATTAAAATAAATTTACAATTTAAATATTTTATGCAAAATAAAATAATTTTTTGGGGAAACCGTAGTATAGCAATAAAACACAAATTGGAACCAACAAAAAATATCAAAATATACAATATTCAAAATAGAAATATATATAGGGATACCAACAACAATAACCTAAAAATTATTATTTTTTATTAAAATATTATATATAATTAATTTAATTTTCCATATTTTATGCCCTATTGATTTATTTTATTGTATTTTTTGTATATAAATAACAAAAAACAATTTTTTTTATTATTTTTGGGGGACTGAATAAAATCGAAATTTTATGTGACGCACAGCCGTGTATAGTCGGGCCGGATATAAAATTTTGTAATGAAATTTTTTATTTGGCGTGTTTCGGGAAATGACATCTTGTGTCAATCTCTCGAGCGCTACATTTTTTCAGAAATATGATCGGGGTTGTTATATATCCGCTGTACTAAAGTAGCAAATTTAGATGCTGCTCTTGACATATTTTAATTATACGACTACTCGTTCTACAATTGTGATGATTTAAATTAATCATTTTATTAATGATTTCACAGTACACCGTCAACATTTTTAATCAATGTTTTGCAATAAAATATCGATATGCATTCCCACATCATCTATATAGTATCGCAAACCTATGTTATTGTGGAAAGTTACAAAGCATTAATGTTCGTGCTGCGATTAGAGAATAAACATTTTTGAAAATTTATTGGAAACGAAACAGAATGATAGGCGGTATCGCAGAATAAAAGCCAATTGAGAATGATGTAAATGCTATTGACAAATTGCTCAAGAAATATCACACAAACGGATAGAACGGAGCCTAATTCTTAAATTAAAATGTAACAGAGCTGATCAATATTCATTGCACTACAATAGAAAATTACAATTCATTCAAAATATAGTTTATACAAAAATGTATTCACTATAAAATTTAAATTTTAATAGCTCTGAACATTCAACAAAAAAATGTTTTGTGTGTCCGGTTTTACTTGTTGATTTTAAATTTGACGTGATTCGTTTTAATTTAAAAATATTAGTTCATAAAGATAAATTGTTATTTTCTCGGGCTTATAAAGGTTTTACAAGCTCTGCCCTAGCAAAATCTTATCCCAAAATCATTTTTTGTAGCAACTTTTGTATCAATTTTCTTTCGAGTAAATTCGAAAATCCTGCTTTAGTGAAACTTTTATATGAATCACCTTTTGTATTAAGCCGAAAATTGTCATGGTAAAATTTTTTAATGGCACAATATTTTTATGACGATTTTAATGGCACGGCAATCATACAAAATCAGAAAATGATAATTTATCCAAAAACTTATTTCATGCAAAAAATTCTAAATTTCTCGTAAGGAAGTGGTTCGTGACTCGCAAATTCATTCAAACTACAGTTTATCAAAAATAAAAAAGAGTTCTATAAAATATTATTTACTTGCTACAGAGCGAATTGTAGCAGTTCCCATTCTATGCGCATTCCAATTAAATTATTTAAAAAAAAATTGATGGACTTGTCAGAGAAATGATATCATGAATATTTCTCCTTTAACCTAGTGACGCAGGTTAAGAAACAGTAACCAATTTAATGAGTAACTCCTTGCCAAATATGTCAAGTCGTATAGCCTACAATATAAATTTGTTACTCATTCTCTTACGAAATAAAATAATATAAGGTAATCATGATAGTGTTCGACCTCAAATTTTTTGCCGATTTACAAATCGAAAATTGTTTTATATGTGTAAGTGTGTGCGTAGCTGCAGGAGCCTGTAAAGTAAATATTTCTGTTTGCTCCGCAGCACAGACTAATTGGCTTTCTGAATGAAAATTCAGTTTAAGGTTTTTAAGTGGACACTTCCCATTTGTTACAAATATTTTGAAAATTAAATCATTTATGAGACTATTGTTCTTGTTCCCTGTGAATACAAAATTGGGAAAAATATTTTCGTGTTTTGTCAACATTTTATTTTTCTAGCCTATTGAAGAAATTAAAATATTCTCGAAAAAAGTAAAATGGGAAATTTGTCCAAAACATGAAAATTTTGTGGAATAAAGTTTTCACACAACTTTGTTTCGTAAATATTTACACCAAACTGATGCAGTTCGGCCAGTAAAATAATTTGTTTACAAGAAGATTATGAAACTACTTTTCCCAGCTCCCTATTCCTAGGGAAAGTCAAAATATGTAGTTCTAATCTTTGCCGGATATTCAAAACTGAGCATTTAGGAGAAAGCGCAGAATACCATAGAATGGTTAATTTTAACAATAATATCCAAACCGAGGTATCATTGAAGGATGTCCGTTGTGATAAAACTTAAACATTAATAATAGTGGAGCACTTTTGGCGGCTGAAGTCGATGATGGAAACTTATTTTGTGAAATCAATTCAATCTTATATTAAGGAAGCATTAGACAAATTTTCCTCATTTAAAAAAAACTCCCATAAAACTTTTCAAAATATTGGCAATCCGGATTGAAATTTTAAATAAAGATATACTGGGAAAATAAGTAAAGGTATATATTAAAGGTTCTGCTGGACTACAAGAGACGTTGGAAAACTCTGGTAACGGATGGCAACAGTTTTTTGACCCTATATCTGCATACAAATTCTACATCTAATAATTTTGGCGTTTAGTAAACTTCCGACTGTCAAATTGAAATTTTAACCTAAGTTTCAAGTTTCTCTTGAACCCCTAAAGATTGCTTAGGTGAATTAGGTGAACAGGATGAAAACTTAATTTTAGCAGAAGGTACATTGTTTTGAAAAAAATTAATACTTTATATTATCACAAAAGACATTTGATGCCATTGAACAAGGAATAAAACAACGCCGAATTAAGGAAATTGTCTCTTTACTCCTATTTTTTCATAAAAGAGACTACCCGAAGTCAAACGACTATCATTTATTTTCTTCAAAGCCTATTATAAAAAAAAACGTCCAAATCCGTATGCTCTACTTTGTTTAAGTCAGAAGCTCGAGACCGCAGCACGAAGCCATCTAGAACCGTGCAAAAATTAAAGAAGCACAATTCAACCTGAGCAAGCAGGCTTACCCCGAGTAGTGTACACTGAGCAAAGGTTTCTCTCTCTCTCTCTGGCACTGTATCCCATCAAGGGATTTGGCCGCCTCAAATGAGGTTTTATAATCATATTTTCATTTTGGATAATGAGTGATTAATTCATTGATCCTAAACCAGCCGTGAAATTTTTTCCTTGTCACCACCGGAAATCGAACCCGGGACCTCCGGTCGCTAGAGCAAGCATGCTGACCACTTTGCCACTGGGGTGGCAAAGGTTGTACTGTATAACATTTTCCAGTGTGCATAGTAACATTAATTTCAGAGTAAAATTTGAAGAACCTAGTATGCACTGTGTAAACACAGTTCACAAATAAAAACGCAGTGTGCAGAGAAAAATTACCCAGGTTGAATAAAAAAATACGAAGTATTTTTTGACAGCGCACTGCCTGCTCGGGATGAATTGAAGGCCCTATACAAACTCTAATAAATGAACAAAGGGCAATCCTACTTTTTCATAAAAGCGTAAATGACAGTCTCAACCGAAGCCGTTATTGTTCTGTAGTAATCCTTAATCGAAATTTTTTACTAACAATTGGCTCGTTTCATTATAAGAAATCGGTTAGATTAAGGAAGTTTTCAAATTCTAGGCATTCATATATCTTGAGTTAGCTCAAAAGATATATTCTTAAAGCGCTAGAATAACTGAAATACTTCTACTTTCGTGCCTAATAGAACGAAGAGTCTTGAGAAAAAAGTTTCCATAGGCGTACTATTTACCGAAGTATTACGACTATAATAAATACGAAGTATTTCAGACCATAATTGTTTGGCCGAAGATTTACTATCATTACGGACTACAAACCTCTCACTTGGTTGTTTTCACTAAAAGAACCATATTCCAAATGTGTGAGATGGCGACTAAAGTTAGAAGAGTTCGACTATAACATTATTTATAAAAAGGGGCAAGTATGTTGTCAACATCAGACGATTTAATCCCGACAACAAAAAATTCCGATTGTAATCACTGAGGAGTTACGACAGTTTATTGGACAAACCAGGAATCTGACATGTATTTTCACAACATAGGAATGTTTCCAATACGCCATAGAAGTATATAGAGCAATAATATTTTCCAAACCAAGAGTAACAAATCCTAAGGTAAATGTAGTACGGTCTATGTCACTTTTAATCGACATTGAAGACAAGGTAAACAACGGGAGCTCATTAAAAAGACCCACGAGCAAAATGAACATCGTGACATCATAGAAAATTATGAGCACGTTAAAAACGAATACTACTTTCCTAAAATGAAAGAAATGTTACTGGATTATGTTAATAAGTGCAATATCTGCCAACAGGTCAAATACGACCGACAACCTCAACAACCCATGGAAATTATAAACATTGATACATTCCAATTAGAAGCAGTACGATTCTTAACAGTTATAGATAAGATCAGTAAACTTACAGCAGCATACTTGTTAGTAGACAAAGCAACTAAAAGAATTTCCGAAGTATTAATGGAATATTTTAGCCAACACGGATTACCAGGTAAAGTTATAGCTGATTATGAAATAGGAAATGGAGGAGAAGTTAAGACATTGATTGAAAAATATCAAATTCAATTACACGTCACTACACCGTATAACTCCACCGGTAACGCCCCTGTCGAAAGACTACACTCGACATTAAAAGAAATCTGTAGTATCATACGTCTAAAAGAAAAAGATAAAAATGTAGGAGACGTGATGAATCTTTCCATATTGTCTTATAATAATTCAGTTCACTCAACAATTAAACTTACACCATTTAGTCTCCTAAAAGGTCATTACGTTAGAAAAGAATTAGACTTCGTAAATAAAATAGACTACTTACAACAACATAAGAAAAGGTACGGACAATTATGTAATGACATTCATAAACAATCAAGTGAAATTAAAACTAAAATTAATACAAAAATCAAATGAAAGAACCCGTTTGCCCTATGTCTCCAATATTATTCATTTATACAAAATGAATGAAAAGAGAAAAAATAAGAGCTAATTATAAAAACGAAAAGTGTTAAAAGACAACGGAATAGTAATAGAAAGCGCAGAAGGCAAAATTCATAAAAGTAAAATTAAACAAGGATCACGTGCCAAGAGATCAAGCTGACGTTACTCAAGGACAATAAAGGAATAACCCCTATAAAAATTGGTAATGCAAAAATTTACAATGAATTTCGTTTTACTTCAGATTACTAGGCCTTCAAGCCAACTGTCATCAAAACATTGTAGTTTAATCTTACTCATTTTGGCCAAAATGAATTTTCGTCTCAAATCTCGAGGCTATCCAAATGAATAGCAATGTATAAGTAAAATTAGTTTGTGGTCGAAACAATTTACTAATAAAATTATTTTGTGCCGCCAGTAAATTTCGATCGTTATATCAATCTTAGTAACATTCTGTGCCGGAGGAATCTCCGGCTCATATGAACGCTACACGATGATCGAATTAGCATTTTCAGAGACATTTAGATGCGGTGGTATGCAACAAGAGTCGAAAAAAATATTTGGCCAAATTTATTAAAAGTATGCGTTTTATTGTTGCGCAAATTGCCCACGCGTGATTTGCGGCGCAGTTTTTGCCCCTAATTTCATTGGACGGCACTAGGATTAAATTTACCACCAGATAAACCAACAGATATTCATTTACAAAGAGGGCGACGAGGTCCACGACCATTTCAGACTTGACCACCTATTCAAGATCTTATCCGAGAAGATATTGTGAATGGGCCACCAATATCGATCAAATAAATTGATCGATTACATTTGGAAGAATATTGGATAAAATAGTAATAAATTTACACTGAAAGAACCAGAACTTATTTTTTTCTTTGGTAATGGTATCGTACTTTCTGGATGAGCAAATATCATCATTTAAAAAGGTGTCTGTCTCACAATGAATTACACATAATTTGACAAAAACCATCGAGCATCGTATTAATTTTAACACATAATTCAATAGGTAACCATCTTTCTAGTGCTACCCTCGTATGTACAGGTTCTTTCGTAGCCTTCACCAACTTCAAACGATTTGAAATTCAATGTACATGCGTGTATCAAGTCCAATCCCCGTAATTTGTACTGCTTATTCATCAACCTACTACTGTCACAAACTAAAATACTACAATAACTAAAATGCATGTCTCTTTATGTTTGTCATTAAAATGTATACATACCAAAATGACTATACGTTAAAAAGCTCGCGATGTATTTTACAGAATCACAGAAACTTCCGTTTGATGTATGTACTCACTGAAATTATGTTGAACAACGGTTTTAACATATGTAAATGAGTATTTTACTCCCGATTATGTTTTTCGAAGGATGGGTTTCCAGCCAAGGGATCGGTTTTTTATCAACAAACACTGATAAAGCTGATATATTGGGTAAAATTAATATAAAAATTAATAATTTATTTGTATTTGGTAAAATGAAATAAAAAAAAATAAATTATAAAATAAAATTAAATAAAATTATTTATTAAATATTTATAAAATAAAAAAAAAAATCATCCAGGTTTTAATTTTTTAGCGTGTCGTGACCAAGCACAAAAAATTTATGTTTTACTACCATAAAAATATCAAAAAAATAAAAGTTTGCTCAGAGTGGGGGGATTTTTTCAGTTTTGCTTCCATAAAAAACACTTTAGTTGATATTTTTTATGAAAAATTATGGCAGTACAACAACAATTTGCTCAGCAAATGCTCAGCAAGCTATAATCGGATGCTCCATTCTTCCTATAGTCGATCTATATTTTTGTCTCGTTTTAATTTTGCTGAGATAATATTTTATGCACATGGAATAGTACCTACCATTAAGATGTGGAAAGTTCCACAGCAATAAAAAAATGTAAGTTAAGTGAAACAAGAAATTTAACTGGAGTTGCGCAATCGCATCAGTAAAATCTTTGGTGAAATACTACTAACGTACTATACTACTACGCAAATTATCCAAATCATTTTCAGCTGTCCAATCGGGCCATTTAGAAATCGTTAATTGGAACCGCGAAATTAGTTGTATTTATTTTTATTGTATACTCACTAATTCGAACCGAACCATCGTTATTTGTGTCAAGATCATAAACTTACCTGGAAAGAAACAAGAAAATGTAATTAGTTTATTTAAAGTAATTATTTGCTTAATTTAAAAACAAATCAGTAAGTACTTAGCTAGTGTGCGGTGCCTATTTAACCTATTTCAACCAAAAATTGGATTAATTTTTTACATATGGTCTCATAACAGTGAAACCTGTTAAGTTGTACCAGTATTTTCATATCAAATATTTTTGATACCAATATTTTAATCTTATATGAAAGAATAGAAAATTAGAACGCAACAAATTGGAAAAAAATTGTATTGTATAATTTAAGGACCGACCTGATTGTAATCAGCCATTTGGGATTTTCGGTGAAAACAATTATTTAATTCCAGATTTTTGTTTACTTCAATAAGCTGTGGGTGTATTTCATTTTATAAAAACTTAATATAAAATAAAAAGGAAGTAAAATATAAGGCGAAAAATTCGTGAAATCAAAAATTCCACATATGGGACCGGAAGTCATGTTTTAATTTTGTGATTTTTATGTTTTAAATGTGTAGTACTGGGTAAAAAAAAAAATATTGTTAAACCCGATTTTTTCTGTTGTTGTTGCTGCATAGAGAAAAAAATCTGATAGCATGGAGAAAAAATCTGATAAAATACAGCTGCACAGTCGGTTAAAAATTTGAGAATTTGTTGAAAATGGTGATGCATTTATACAAATATAAAAAAAAGGATTTATCCGAAAAATATAAAATAGGGTTAGTAACTTCGGCAGTGTAATCAGCTGTGTCTTATCAGATTTTTTCTCCAATTGTTTGAATAACATGCGAACTCGCGATTTCCATGCAGTTATCCCTTCAGGAGAAGGTTACATTAATTTTAAGAAATATTCATATAGTGAAGATTATGTTAGATTTAAAATAAATTAATTAAAAAATAAAATAAAATTTAAAAAGGTTAAAAGTTCTATATGGAGAAATAGAGTATGTCATGATATTAAAACGTATTTTGCAACAAAACAAAAAATACCACCCAATTTTTTTTGGTATGTTTTATAGAATTAAATGACAAAAAAAATAAAATTTCAAAAATAGGTTTTTCAGAAAATTGAGAAAAACCAGTTTGGTGGCCATTTTGAAAATGAAAAGCTTTAAGATGATACTATTTTTCTAAAATTTTATTAATCCTTATTTTTTTACCTTTAAAATGAGGCCTATTTTATATTTTTCGGATAAATACTTTTTTTTATATTTGTATAAATGCATCACCATTCTCAACAAATTCTCAAATTTTTGACCGACTGTATCTCATGCAACAACAACAACAACAAAAAATCGAGTTCTAAAATACTTTTTTTTATCTAGTACCACACATTCGAAACATAAAAATCACAAAAATAAAACAACTTCAAAAAAAATTTAATTTCGCGAATTTTTCACCATTTCAGACTCCTATAAAATCACATATAAAATAGTTCAATTTTCCGAAACTACTGTGAACGTGTTTCACTTATATTACTCAGTAAAACATTTACAGTGCAATCCGACATCGTAAGCAGCACACACTCTAACAGTTCCCTTATTGTATAACAATTGTTTTCCATAAGTTGAGTTTAGATTTCGGTTTTTCTTCCCCGTAAACTAAGCATCGTCTAATCCTTAATATCTGCTGATGCAGAAATTTTTACACTGTCACGTCTTTTACCGCAAAAACTAAGGGTATACCATTTTTAATTCTTAAGCAGACTGGATATCTAGAAAATAAGTTATCCATTTGATCCACTCCGCCAATGTATTTATGGGTACATGTTTATACAAGGAGGTTGTTATTCCTATTTTCTTCACAAAATACCAAAAATCTTTCATTAACGGTTCTCTTCCTTATCTTTAACGCAGCGGGGAATGCTCGGTCTCGATACAAACTCTGTTTCTAGATTTATACATTTTACATGACTTTAAACTTTAAAATATTTGCCGGCTACATTGCTTGCTGGTCCTAATTTAAAAATTTAAATTTTTTTTTTGGAAGCCAATAGTGCCAATAAATTTTAAAAAATATTGTCAATCGTACTCGGTTAAACCTGCTGAGATTAAGTCTATTATGGATTGGCCTCAGTGGTAATTATATGAAATTTGTTTTCTTGGTATAGACATTTCGATTCAAAATGGCTCGATAATGTAATTGTTGACAAATACAGTTTTTTGCAAAGGAATGGAAAAAAAAACATTTTACACCGGAGAAAGCAAATTCGACAAAATCGACAAAGTTTAAAATCACGGATTCATTAACCCCAACTTCTATTGGATGTTATTCTTCAAGATTTTTCAATTAGCATAAGTCGAATTGGAAACAATAGCCAGATGTGGCGCAAGTGGTGACCATGCTTTATAACTAAAACGTATTTCGGTTTTAACATGATAAATTATGTATACATAAATATTAACATCACCGATCGTAATCGATGATGAAAATTCTCCCTGCATTCAGTCTCTGGTGGGATTTTAACCCAGTACCTCCCGAGCCAAGTGCTAAAGCTTTAACCACTGCACCACTTGTGAACATTCGCAGTCGACTTGGTGTCATTTAGCCTAAAATAATTAAATTTCCGATTCTTCAATGTTTCCCTAATATGCGTTCAGATGAACCTTTTTCTATGCAGCATCATAATTTCTTACTAGCAGAAACAATATCCTTACAAATTAAATGGGTGATGTTGATCCTTTCCATACAGATTCGTTAATTTGTAATTCACCAACAATCCAGTTTCCTTCTTTTAGTCGTTTTTTGGTTTTGTTGAAGTAAAACCTTGTATGCAATCTCCCTCATCGTTCGTTTATATTTGAAAATTTTTCTTCTGAAGAATCTTCTTCGGCCTGGAAATTGTAATCGAGTGGCAATATATAAATAGAGTCTGAACTATTTTTGTCATTCGACCGCTCTAATTACTCAATTGTTTAAGCGAGTGTTAGTAGTTTAGTTCGATGAAAATATACCTCATTTATGTATTCTAAATATATCCCAAATGGTCAAAATCTACCACGGTAATTTCTTTTTAACGTCAAATACCAACGATATTATTAATTATATACAATTATGTTGTACGTATAGTAATTATAACAATATTTTCGAAAATATTTAACACCATTCTGAGAACTTTCTTAATTTTTGTTTACCGACCGACCTACCAATCATTTTTATTAGCCACTCACTACGAGTAAAATATGAATACAAGTTTGTTGATCAAAATTTTCCGTCAAACTACAGTACAAAAATGTTATTGTCTGCAATGCTTGTTGCAACAAATACAGACACAAATAAAATAGGTTCTTTGAATCTCCGCGAAATAGAGAGATTAAGAAGTAAATTCAATACGATAGCATTTTTCGTCGTTTTCGTTAATTTGGGATGATAAAGGTTAACGAAATACAATTAAATTTTACACTTTTTGAAAAGAATTGACCAGACAAAATAAAATATTTGCTTCAATTTTAAAATGTGTACGTATTTCCCTACCAAAGCACAATTTCAATATAAAGGATGAAAGTGTGAGATGTCCTAATTAATTATACGAATATCGCGTCGCACATAAATATTATTTTGATAAATGAAAAAAAAAAAATTCAATGATTTTTATTGAAATTTATTACACAAAGAGGCACGAATAAAAAAGTCATAATCACTGTACGCCAAGTAAAAATAACAATATTTTTAAAATTAATTATAAAATTTCATTTATATAGAAGAAAAATATTTTTGTAAAATCATCACTAACATATTTTTCTAAGGGTAGTTTTGGTGTTATTTCATATCTAGTTGAACAATACATGGTTTGAGGTTTTTTTATTTTGTGCGAGTACCATTTCTGCCAAATAATGATTTTACAATATTCTGTAAATGATATGGGGCAAAGCGACATTTTCAATTTATCACAAACGGGAGATGATTTTTAGTAGCAAATCATTGTTATATTGTAATAAAGTAATGTACACGAACTAGAGATGAAAACTAAAACATGATTTCAGTCCCAAACATAAAAATAAATTTTTGTTACCAAAAAATTATTGTTACCCATATTGGTCTGGACTTAATTTACACACGTACATACCGTAAAATTTCATTAGTGAGTAAATAAAAATATATGTATAGTTCTCGACTTCACTAAAATTACTATATATGAAATCGCAAGGATTATAATTTAGTGATTTATTGTGTTTTAACATTCAACCCTTATATATATTTTTATCACTGTATTGTGTGACAAAAACACCAACAACTATCCTAAATATAGAAATAAATTATCACAATTAAGAAGTTAGTTAAAAATTAATTATAACAATACTGTGAATTATTATTATGTATATACGATTGTAAGTTTTCATAACAAATCAAAAAGTTATCAGAACACTGTAAAAGCGATAAATTTCGTTATGTATATATAAACATTTTGTCGAGAAGCGTATCTAATATATCATGGCTTTTTCAAATAATAAATATATCCACCTCACCCACATTATTTATTTGGTGAATTATTTGCTCAGCTGTGTATATTTTGTGCTTGATGAATAACAGTAGCACACCTTTACACACAAAAATTAATAATATAATTTTCCACCCTCTGATTATCATCAATCTTCTGTGTTTTACAATTTTACCCTATATAGAAAATATTTCGAATAATTAAATTTGATTTCAAAAAATATTACGTACATAATATATTTTATAATTTTACAGCGAGGCCGGATGATTGGGTTTAAAATGCTAAATGGTTCGGATCACGATCCTTTGAACACATCAAATTACTAATAAATAGTTTCCAATTCACTTAATTGGAAAAATTTGGTGTGGGAATAACTATGCAATATTTTGGTATAAACACATATATATATATATATATATTATGAAATAAATGTTTTTCAATTAAATGATAAATTAATATAAAATTTGTGCATTTAATTTAATTTATAAGTTTAATATCTAAAGTGCAAGCGCTAAAATTGTTTTTTACTGAATAATATTTTCAGAGATATCCAGAACCGTCAAAAGAACCAAGAAATTTTATGTATTGCGAATACTTGTTTCAATACAATTAATACCAGCGAATATGATAATAACTCTAAATTTAATTATTATAATAATGGCATAATAGTATACTATACTAAACTAACTATATTACCTATAAAAGTGTAAGCGACCATTTAAAAAAATGTAAAACAATTAAGTTTTTAATTGAATGATAAAAACTAGTTTTTACGAAAGATAAATTGTGTTTTAGAATTTTTAATTACGCAGTTCAGGGAGTTATGCACACAAAACCAAAAACGAGGAATTCATAAGCTTGCCGAGAAATGATTGCGGCGATTGGAAGAGGTTGCTATTGTTCAATGATATAACAAAGTTGTTGACATTTCAGAAACTTAAAAATGTGTAAACATACTCTGAATTTCTTAAAACTGCCCCAAAGAACAACCCAGTAGCATGAATTAAATATATAGACTGAAGTTCAATGAAATGATTTTTTTATTCAAACAAAACAGCGACACCATTTAAGATGTGAAAGTAAATACGATTTTATAATTTAGAGTCTTGTTTTACAGTCAAAGCGCATGTAGTAGTAGACCGCAACATTCTCATTAATAACACACCTCTGCGGCAAACAGGTTCAATATGATACTGGTTTTGTGATGGTTTTATTAAAAATTAAGCCCAAATTGCAAAACAGCATCTGAATAATCAACATCTAATTTATTAATATGAATTTTAGGGAAAAGGCCCGTATTACGATTTTAAGAAGATATAAAGATGCTTTGAGTTTTACCACTGTTCAAATCCAATTCATTATTTTTTACCAACTGTTCAATATCTAAATTTACCGTAGTATATTTACTATTTGAAACTATAGATGGCAGGTCGTTTATATACATCTTAAATAACCCAGGTCGGTACTATACAAATATCTGAAACACCAGAATGTGTCCTAACGAGCGATTGAGAGCGATCCAGCAGATAACACAAAAGCTTTAAGCAAAAAGCCGATACCGTGCATTTAAAACAAGAATGTAATGCCTTAGTCAAAACTAAATGATAATTTTGTCGAATGCTTTGCTGAAATCTAGCTGATTAAAATTTCGAAAATAGTTTATTGGATTCGCTAAACAAACAAATTTTGTTATTGGAATATTTTTAATTCTATTTGCCGGTAAAAAAACTAATAGGCCGAAAATCAGATAAGCTGGTCGTGATCTTCTTTTAAGGAATAGGTACAATTATTGAATGTTTCCATTCAATACATGCAGTTTATGATAGCGAATGTGGTACAAAAGTTAAATGCATTCATAAATTCAGCAAAATAAATATTCATACAGGTGTAGATTCCTTCAGAATCAGGAGAATTAATAAGATCATTCATAATATTGGTATTAGGCAGTGCTGGGTCGACGCTATTAAACGAAAAATAAATGTTAAAATGGGCTGAAGTGAACTGCTTTTCTTTTTATAGCAGAAAATGTACCAACAGATCTGATACTCTTCCAACAAACTTTTGAGGGTAATGATGGATTTCAAATCACTGAAAAATGTTTTGCTTTGGCCCGCTTAATGACGTTAGTAATTTGGTGTCTCATGACCCTATATTCTTGACATAAACTATCATCTGAGGAACAGATTCCTCAAACTAGGTTCTAATAAATTTCGTAAAGCACTTAATTTTTCCATTGGGATCAGGAAAAGAATAAAGCAAATCCCAATCTGATTTGGCGCACTTGCTGTACATCAGTGTTTAATCTACATATTATTTAAGTCGCGAAAAGTAACACTGGAAATGCTCTAGTATATTAAATTATATACGAGAAAAACAAAAAAGTCATGGTCAGTAAAACCCACAGATACTTGATTCAAAAATATTACTTTATCTGTATTTGATATTATCCAGTAAAATAAGGAGGATGACTTGTTGGAAGAGAATTTGGGCTCGCGCAGTTAGTAGTTTTGTGGCAAAACTTGTTAAATAAATTTTCGATTTTCCCGTATTCGTATTAAGGTTATTCAGATCATTATAACCACCACCTTAATTTTCAAGTATGATCTTTAAATCATCAAAGAATTTTAAGGCTGTGTTTTTTACGCGTATTTTGCCGCTTTTGTGTAATTTTTTCCGATTTTGGTTTGTAAATAACCGAACAAATTTCGAAATATTTGGTGCTTAGGTGGTATCCTTGTGCGGAGGGGATGAATGCTTTAAGCGGCTTTGAGGACTTCCCAATTTTAATATATCATATACCTACATAAAAATATAGACACTTTTGAAAAAATTTGGCCATTTTAGCATTTGCATTTTTAATACGAAAGCATTTGAATTTTAATTTTTTCTAGAGAAGCGGTTGATTGGGTGTGACATTCTCCATCTTCTAATGTTTAAGATGAATTAAAATAACGCAAATGTAATTTGTACCTGTAACATGATAGTGTAATTTAAACTTTTTAATTACAATTCAGATTTGATAAATAAAAACCGCAGATTTTTAATTTTTGAATGAAAACAAAAAACAAAAACTATTTTATAAAAAAATAAAAATTTTCCCGGAAAATGATGTTATTTTTCCGAAATGTTTGGCTTGCACCTCCTAAAAATGAGAGATACACAATCATATAAAGAAAATTAAAAAAAAATCTTCTTACCCGATGTCTGCGTATATCGCTATACACTATCTACACATACTTCTAAAATTTCCCCGGTGTTGAACCGTCTGATTCAACAGGAACCTTGCGTAATGCGTGTATTGCTGGACGAAAAATTCTTGTTTTTGTTTTTACGGTGTAACGTTATGGCTTACACTCCGGGCCTCGTTAACAGATTTCAACATACACAAGCCTAACGCGAGTCATTGGGGGGGGGGGTGTTATTAAGGCATGGTGCGTGTAATTTCATCCCGGCATGTTGTAGTCCCTCATCCCAGTGCATCATCCAACCTCCAAAAAACTTTAATACATGTTGTAACTTCGTTAACCGGAACATAAGTAATACACCCACATCCTAAATTCAGAACTACTTCGCAATGGGGTCCACGCTCAGGCGAATTTGTTCAGTTACAAAACTCAAAACTAGTTTAAATAATACAAAATGAACAAAAAATAGTATATAATAAAATCAACTGAAGATGGAATGTACAAAAAAATACATCGTGATCACGTAGTTACCACAGCCGTACTCCTACTGAACCGGAATGATAGGCTGCCACCAATTCGTTTGAAGCGTGTCTACGTAATCGGTCTCTAAATTACTATATATCTAAGTGTGGTGATTAAATGTTGATGCGACCACGTCCAAATAATTGTAGTATACCGTAACGGACCGTTAGAATATATGCGTTTGCGATGTCGGTTATACTAGACAACGGTTGCCGGTTATGGTGTACCCGCAGAAAACAAGAAAACAAATACTCTTTTAATCGAAATACTACAGTTCACCCTTGAATAATTTCCGCTCGTGTGAGCCGAAGATATGCTATGTATACCTTTTACTTGAAACCTTGGTCGGATTCAAGAGTCTTTTAATCTGTAGCGTTAAGCAGTAACTACAGCACAACTGTTCCACCTATCCACTAATCAAAACATTATTTTGCTCAATAAATTCTTTAATACAAACAAAAAGAATACAGAGATTGTCTTTATATTTAATTAATTTTAATTTTTAAACCAAATTTCAAAATAAAATTCATTTGACACCATTCTTTTTCTCCCCTTACGAGACCAACAAAAAAAAACAAACCCATGCACAAAAATATGAAAGGAAACTGGAATTAAGTCAGAGGTTGGAACGATAACCACTCCTGGCATCGTTACAACGGATGCCACTCAACCTAGTCCGTCATTTCCAGGAAACAATTGTATTATGTGACCATGTGCCCAATTCGTGGTTGGTACATTTTTGTGGATGAGTAACATGATAACATTAAATTCTGCGTTTGGTTTCGCAAATACCCCTTTTGTTCTTGCCTGCATCGACGTAAGGTACTCTCTTAACAATAAGGGTTCCCTTGTGGTAATATCAAATATGATGGTACTACAATTGGGTAGTTTGTGCCGTGTTCTATACATTCGAATTTTGGATTCGGCTTCCTACTCTCATTAACGTTTCATCGTCAACAAATGGATGAAGTAACTTTAGTCAACACCTTTTACGAGTTGGAATCGTTGAACTGAGAGAAGCTCGTTTTGCATGTATTCGGCTTGGTTTTGTTTACAAATCTGTTTGATTGCATCTTCTAATTTACTTACAGCTAATCACCCTAAACGCTTCACTATACTCCTTTATGCACCTTATTTGCAAATCTCTGAACCATCGTAATGATTCTAATTATACCTTTCTGAAATTAAGAAATCTATCGATCAACTCAAGAGCAAATTTACTATCTCGACATTCTGTTGTTAGTGTCATATAAACGCAGCACACTCTATAGAACTATCCTTTGTAGGAACATGCCACCAATTATTGCATTTCATCGCTGTCAAAATCTGGAAGACCGATTTCCTACAAAGGTATGCCTACAACCAGCCCAACACTATAGTTCAGTTGGTCCAACAATTGTGTCTGATACATTTATATAAATGTCTAGATCACTGACTAACGCAGGAACGCACAAGGTGACAACATTTTTTTATTTTTTTTTCTATATTATAATTCTAAAAATGAAATGTCGAAAGACTACCACAATCAAAAGTAACAACGAGACAATCATCAAATCCTCCATTCAGATCCAAATTCAGAAACACATTATTGTTCATTTGTAAACCAGTTCCATTAACTTTGGTTAATCACAGCTTTGAATTGAATGCTACAACTCTGACCTATCGATAAATTCCAACAATAAATCAATTGGCCCATCTAATGAGCATTAACCCGGTACAATTGATATGCTTTCAGAGCAGAAATAGTTTTCCAACTTATACCTAATAGGCCAGAATTACTGGCGATACAGAGGCTTCAGCTCTTCCGACAATACCACAAACAAAATTATCAGAAATATCGCTATTCGCTGGTATTGGAATGGACGTACTGAATTAGCAGATTTAGGAGTTTAAAAAGTGTGGCCGTTAAATGCATGTCAATAAAATCTTAAATATGTAAACATTTTAATAATGAAACAATTTAGTTCTGTCAATTTGGTTATGTTTAAAACAAAGGTAACTGAGATCCACCTATTTTTCGAAATATGTGATACAAATTTTTTCAAGAACTACTTAAAATGAATTAAAATGGAGATATTATAAACGTCTATGTCACTCACTGACTCACTCGAGAACGCACAGGGTGTTCAAAAAAATTCGTCCTTGTGATTTTTTCTTCAAAATTTCTTCAACGAAATACACAAAATGCAACAGCAATGCAATAGTAAATTCGAATGGGTGCACACACACACACAAAATTATTATTCTTTAAACAAAAATTCCACAGTTGATTTTTTTTTCGATTTCGTTCGAGTGATTTATTTTCAAATCAACAAAACCAACCACAATGCAATCCTGAAATCGATAGAGTATGTGTTATTTTTGAAGTATCTTACAATATCTGAATTTGTTGAAATTCCGGTTCAAAACGAGAATAGGTAATGTATGTGATATGTTGAGCATGAAACTACCGGTAGAATGCATAAGGAAAGCTCGGTTGTTGGAAGTTTCGTATTTTGAGATTCGGTCACATTGTGTTTCGAAACTGGATTGCAGGCGATTGAGGCGACATATTGCAGCGAATTAAACGTTGATCAACTTATAATTACATTGATAATCAAAAATAAACGAAACATTCGGAATCCGTGACTATAAATTTTATCCGTTCAAAAAAAGTAAGGCTATGCCATCAACAAGGCAGCCATCACGTTTTTTCGCAAAAAATTGAAAACTTTTTTTTGTTGAAATTCCGGTTCAAAACGAGTATAGGTAATGTATGTGATATGTTGAGGATGAAACTACCGGTAGAATGCATAAGGAAAGCTCGGTTATTGGAAGTTTCGTATTTTGAGATTCGGTCACATTTTGTTTCGAAACTGGATTGCAGGCGATTGAGGCGACATATTGCAGCGAATTAAACGTTGATCAACTTATAATTACATTGATAATCAAAAATAAACGAAACATTCGGAATCCGTGACAAGACGTGTTTTTAAATTAATATCAAAAGTTAAAATTCTAAAAAATGAGGTAAGCAGAAAAATTTCATTAATAAGACAGACAAATAAACTTTTACTAATTAAAAAACCAAATTTTGCGAGCTTTCGGCAATTGTTGTTTTTTATTAATTTAAAAATACATTAATTGAATGTTAAAAATTCGATTTTGAGAAAAACGTCGATTATTGAATTGAAAAACAAAACAAATATTAATTAATTTGACGAACTTCTATTCAAAAAAATCTTTTATACTATCCTTGCTACTAAAGTAAAACATTTTGCGTTTTTTTATCGTAATGGAGTTTTTAACATTCAATTAATGTATTTTTAAATTAATAAAAAACCACAACAAGCCCTGATGATGGCGTAATTGCCAAAAGCTCGGAAGATTTGGGTGTTTAATTAGTATGCGGGTGCATGGCACCCGTATTTTTACTAAATATTTAACTACACTTTGCTGGGAATAAACGGGGGCGAAGCGCCCCAAAACAACCTAGTTTGTTATATTTCTTTTATTGATTTAAACAATGTAGTTAACAGTAATGCTGCACATAATTCCAATCTAGCCAGCGATAATATTTCACTAGAGCCAAATTTGATTTAGCCGCTATAAAGCTACATTGATAGATATCTGGATCAGTCTGCAGCATGCTCCACATCTTGCGGTAATTTTTTATCCCAGGCAACTGGAATCAGCCAAATTCTTTGAAATAATATTTTTATTTTTTATAACTACCGCGGTGACAGCCATCCTAATCGGTCGAACATTTGCTGCATTCCGATAGAAATTTTCTCTTTATAAAAGACAAACGAAAAATCTTAAAATGATTCCGTTCTATCGTCTATTGGCGTGGATTGCAGAAAACTCAGTTGCATTCCAGCATCTGCTAAAATCTTAACCAGATGATTCTTTAACTCGTAAGCTTAATCTAAGTTATCCGCACTGGTCAAAATATAATCAACGTATCTACACTCTTTCAATGCGGCCGCCGCCGTAGGATACTTATTACATGATTATTCACAATCTCGTTCAGTATTCTCGTTGTAAGATACGGAGCTGCTGCATTACCATATGTTATTCTCATTTTTCCTCCATGCAACTGCTTGCAATTTCATAAATTTGTCTCTGACCATACCTGCCGAGACATTTTTCTATGTCAGCGCTAATGGCAACTTTATGCAAGCGGAAACGTAATCTTATTACATAGAGTATTAGCTGCGCCTAAGGATCGCCCAATGGAACAAAGTTTGACGTTTTCGCGGACTACTACTCAAAATTTGTTTATCCTATTTGGCATCGACTTCACAATGCTGTGGTAAGGTAAGTAATCTAAATCTCGTAGCTCATCACCTAATTGCTTATAGTCGTTCATGAACTTGATATACAAGCTTTTTAATTGCGGACTTAATTGAACGAGCAGGCAGTTTGGAACGTAATTTAGTCATTACTAAAGCTCCAACTTTAATTTGAGACTGATCACCAATGTGCGATTTGAGAGTAACCATTACCTTTCCCTTGGTTGTGTGAGTACCTGATCCACTATAATACCAGACGCTACAGTGAGATTAGACAATCCCACACGTAATTTAAGTTTATGGCGTAATCTCACTGAAATTAATGTAGACACAGAACCTCTATCTAGTATTCGATATTCAAGCTTATACAATGCTGATCGGGTAAAGTGACCAATGCGGTGAGAAGCAATTTGTTGATGCATGTGTCGTTGTTTCCAGTGCCTTGTATGAATTAAAATGAGTGCAAAAGCAAAAGATGCTTTTTGTCACACTGTTGACATCAAGTTCTCGACAGTCACCTGAATACCGAGTGGTTCAGTTTAAGACAGTTAAAACAACGGTTTACAGATTTAATGCTCTGCTAACGCTCCGAAACTGATAAATGCTAGAATTTTCCACACTCTGCTACCGAATGATCGGAATTACATAAAGAACACAACGCTTATATGTTGCAAAAAACGCTATGGACGACAGTTGATTTGCTGACTACTTGGCTGTGGCTGGCCACATAATCTCTTATTCTAGTGCATCGGACCGATTTAGAATATATTTGAAAAAGCTTTATAATGTTGGCAAATCATCTTTACACGATATTTTGTGCCCATAATGAACGAGTTTCAGCATTCAATTCAGCCCCATTCAGGCGTTCATACTACCTTGTCCGATGTATCGAGCAAACTTCTTAAACTCGCTGCGGTTGCCTGGCGAAATTTTTCTCACACTGATACAAAATAAGTCGTTCGCCATTTTTATAGTTAAATGTCGATTTGTTTTTTTTCATGTTGAAATTTGTTAACGTTATTGGTTTTTTCTACAAATTAAAACTTTTATGAAATTTTTGGGTTATGCCAAAATGTATATACAATTTTACTAAAAAAATTAAATAAAAAAATATTTCTGTTCTTTGTCACTCTTATGGAATTTAATTTTTTTTTTGCGTTTTATCAGTAAAAAAATTACTGTCAGTAAAATTTTTCCATGGAATTAAGGCTTTATTATAATTGAAGGTAATGCAAGTTTTTGTTCTTTGTTTTAAATTATTTTTATTATTTCAATTTGACGTCGTCTGTTTCCAAGAGAAACCATCAGGGCCGCGCCTACCATATGAACAGTGTGTGCAACGGCACACAGGCTGCCGACTAAAAGGGTGGCCGCCTAGCACCACGAAAACAATATTATTTTTTGTAAAATAGTAATTGTAACAGATTTTCAAAAATAGATTCCTATAAATTGCACTTCAATCAATTATTATTACTTAATATTCAATTCTTACATCCTTGTTCGCTACAAGCATAGAAAAATCAGTTTACCATAGATTTCTCATTTTTATAATAATCGAAAAATAAAAATGAGTTGAGTAAAAGATTTTGATAATTCCATTGTCATGATTGTATTTGTGACTTTACATTGCGCGCAATCATGACATTGAAATTGTCAGAACTTTTTTACTAAACTTATTTTTATCTTTCGATTTATCAAAATGTGAAATCTATGGTAAACATATTTTTCTATGCTATAAGTATACAATATTATGCATATTGCAAAGCTTTATGCATTAAACTTACGGATTCAGAAAGATTTGAAGCGGATAGCGATGGAGTGGAAATTTTTGAGGAAATTAAATGCATTAAAATTTACCTAATGTCTCAAAAAAATATTACACCGCAAAGTTTGTTAGAATATATACTGGGTGCGAAAGTATTTGCTCAAACGATTATGAGTTTATTTATGTGCAAAACACAAAGTTTATTTTGTTTGTAGTAACATTAAACGGGGAATCATCAATAGAGTAAGTTGATTGATTGATTAGAATGTACGGCCAAGACTAGACAGAGATTTCGGATACACCGGGCCTACCGTACACCTCTTTTACATAATATTACAAGATGGAGGGATAGGAAGGGTTGCTGGTAAGATAGCCTTGACCCGGTTACAGACATCCAATTAGTCAATATAGTTAGTAAATTGTTAGACACAAGACAGCAAAACTATTTTTGATTTTATGGTATAAAAGTTCAGCAATCAGCATCCGGAAAAAAAATTAATTAAGTACTCTTATATAATGGTACATTTCCAGCAATAAAACTTTATTATTATGAGTTGAACTTTTGATAAACTAAATAGTTCAATTGTCCATACACAAAATTATTCTGGTTCCCCAAAAATATATTAAATGATGTAAAATTAATCCAATCAAGAAATCACTTACAGGCATTAAAGAATAAAAGAGCAAACCGTGTTTTTGTCTTTATTTATTTCATTTATTTGAAGAAAATAATTTGAATAATAATAATGGTTTAAATTTAATTAATGTAAAAGACCTAGTCACTGCCATCCCTGCCATAAATATTTTTTTCTAGTTTTAATTTAATACAAACTGCAAACAAATCAATAGTTTACGAAATATACTGCACAAATACACATAAACTGTAAATTGGAAAAATAGATTATTACATGCACGAAGTGAATTATAATATTCATTTAGTAAGTTTTATTAAAATAACCACATGTAATCAGAATAAAAAATATACTTAAATTTCACTCAAGCAATAATAATAATATTTACACAAATAAAATTAGATTACAATTATTACAAGCAGGAAGTGAATCCATCCATTGCGTTGCAGTCATATAAGTTTTCTAATTTTAATTTAATTACAAAATGCATTTATTTGATAACTAAACTCAAATGGATCAATAGTTCGCGGAATATACTGAACATTTACTCATACACTGCAAATTAGAAAAACAAATTATTACATGCACGAAGTGAATATTAATATTTATTTAGTAAATTTTGTTAAAATAATCACATTTAAACAGAATATAAATAAATATATACTTGAATTTAACTCAAGCAATAATAATAATAATAAAATTTAGACAAATACGATTAAATTACAATTATTACAAGCAGGAAGTGAATCCATCCATTGTTACAGTCATTTATGTTTTCTAATTTTAATTTAAATACAAAATGCATTTATTTATTCAACTAAACTCAAATGGATCAATACTTCACGGAATATACTGAACATGTACTCATACACTGCAAATTAGAAAAACAAATTATTACATGCACGAAGTGAATATTAATATTAACTTAGTAAATTTGATTAAAATAATCACATTTAAACAGAATATAAATAAATATATACTTGAATTTAACTCAAGCAATATAATAATATTTAGACAAATACAATTAGATTACAATTATTACAAGCAGGAAGTGAATCCATCCATTGTTACAGTCATTTATGTTTTCTAATTTTAATTTAAATACAAAATGCATTTATTTGACAACTAAACTCAAATGGATCAATAGTTCACGGAATATACTGAACATTTACTCATACACTGCAAATTAGAAAAACAAATTATTACATGCACGAAGTGAATATTAATATTTATTTAGTAAATATTGTTAAAATAATCACACTTAAACAGAAGATAAATAAATATATACTTGAATTTAACTCAAGCAATAATAATAATATTTAGACAAATACAATTAGATTACAATTATTACAAGCAGGAAGTGAATCCATCCATTGTTACAGTCATTTATGTTTTTTAATTTTAATTTAAATAGAAAATGCATTTATTTATTTAACTAATTTCAAATGGATCAATACTTCATGGAATATACTGAACATTTACTCATACACTGCAAATTAGAAAAACAAATTATTACATGCACCAAGTGAATATTAATATTTACTTAGTAAATTTTATTAAAATAATCACATTTAAACAGAATATAAATAAATATATACTTGAATTTAACTCAAGCAATATAATAATATTTAGACAAATACAATT
Organism: Nephrotoma flavescens; assembly: GCA_932526605.1. Lineage (NCBI taxonomy): Eukaryota > Metazoa > Arthropoda > Insecta > Diptera > Tipulidae > Nephrotoma > Nephrotoma flavescens. Next base: position 51,834,510 of record OW052221.1, on the reverse strand, counting down.
AGATTACAATTATTACAAGCAGGAAGTGAATCCATCCATTGTTACAGTCATTTATGTTTTCTAATTTTAATTTAAATACAAAATGCATTTATTTGACAACTAAACTCAAATGGATCAATAGTTCACGGAATATACTGAACATTTACTCATACACTGCAAATTAGAAAAACAAATTATTACATGCACGAAGTGAATATTAATATTTATTTAGTAAATATTGTTAAAATAATCACACTTAAGCAGAATATAAATAAATATATACTTGAATTTAACTCAAGCAATAATAATAATAATAATATTTAGACAAATACAATTAGATTACAATTATTACAAGCAGGAAGTGAATCCATTAATTGTTACAGTCATTTATGTTTTCTAATTTTAATTTAAATACAAAATGCATTTATTTGACAACTAAACTCAAATGGATCAATAGTTCACGGAATGTACTGAACATTTACTCATACACTGCAAATTAGAAAAACAAATTATTACATGCACGAAGTGAATATTAATATTTATTTAGTAAATATTGCTAAAATAATCACATTTAAACAGAATATAAATAAATATATACTTGAATTTAACTCAAACAATAATAATAATATTTAGACAAATACAATTAGATTACAATTATTACAAGCAGGAAGTGAATCCATCCATTGTTACAGTCATTTATGTTTTCTAATTTTAATTTAAATACAAAATGCATTTATTTGACAACTAAACTCAAATGGATCAATAGTTCACGGAATATACTGAACATTTACTCATACACTGCAAATTAGAAAAACAAATTATTACATGCACGAAGTGAATATTAATATTTATTTAGTAAATATTGTTAAAATAATCACACTTAAGCAGAATATAAATAAATATATACTTGAATTTAACTCAAGCAATAATAATAATAATAATATTTAGACAAATACAATTAGATTACAATTATTACAAGCAGGAAGTGAATCCATCCATTGTAACAGTCATTTATATTTTCTAATTTTAATTTAAATACAAAATGCAATTATTTGACAACTAAACTCAAATGGATCAATAGTTCACGGAATATACTGAACAATTTCTCATACACTGCAAATTAGAAAAACAAATTATTACATGCACGAAGTGAATATTAATATTTATTTAGTAAATATTGTTAAAATAATCACATTTAAACAGAATATAAATAAATATATACTTGAATTTAACTCAAACAATAATAATAATATTTAGACAAATACAATTAGATTACAATTATTACAAGCAGGAAGTGAATCCATCCATTGTTACAGTCATTTATGTTTTCTAATTTTAATTTAAATACAAAATGCATTTATTTGACAACTAAACTCAAATGGATCAATAGTTCACGGAATATACTGAACATTTACTCATACACTGCAAATTAGAAAAACAAATTATTACATGCACGAAGTGAATATAAATATTTATTTAGTTAATTTGGTTAAAATAATCACATTTAAACAGAATATAAATAAATATATACTTGAATTTAACTCAAGCAATAATAACAATATTTAGACGAATACAATTAGATTACAATTATTACAAGCAGGAAGTGAATCCATCCATTGTTACAGTCATTTATGTTTTCTAATTTTAATTTAAATACAAAATGCATTTATTTGACAACTAAACTCAAATGGATCAATAGTTCACGGAATATACTGAACATTTACTCATACACTGTAAATTAGAAAAACAAATTATTACATGCACGAAGTGAATATTAATATTTATTTAGTAAATTTTGTTAAAACAATCACATTTAAACAGAATATAAATAAATATATACTTGAATTTAACTCAAGCAATATAATAATATTTAGACAAATACAATTAGATTACAATTATTACAAGCAGGAAGTGAATCCATCCATTGTTACAGTCATTTATGTTTTCTAATTTTAATTTAAATACAAAATGCATTTATTTGACAACTAAACTCAAATGGATCAATAGTTCACGGAATATACTGAACATTTACTCATACACTGCAAATTAGAAAAACAAATTATTACATGCACGAAGTGAATATAAATATTTATTTAGTTAATTTGGTTAAAATAATCACATTTAAACAGAATATAAATAAATATATACTTGAATTTAACTCAAGCAATAATAACAATATTTAGACGAATACAATAAGATTACAATTATTACAAGCAGGAAGTGAATCCATCCATTGTTACAGTCATTTATGTTTTCTAATTTTAATTTAAATACAAAATGCATTTATTTGACAACAAAACTCAAATGGATCAATAGTTCACGGAATATTCTGAACATTTACTCATACACTGCAAATTAGAAAAACAAATTATTACATGCACGAAGTGAATATTAATATTTATTTAGTAAATATTGTTAAAATAATCACATTTAAACAGAATATAAATAAATATATACTTGAATTTAACTCAAACAATAATAATAATATTTAGACAAATACAATTAGATTACAATTATTACAAGCAGGAAGTGAATCCATCCATTGTTACAGTCATTTATGTTTTCTAATTTTAATTTAAATACAAAATGCATTTATTTGACAACTAAACTCAAATGGATCAATAGTTCACGGAATATACTGAACATTTACTCATACACTGCAAATTAGAAAAACAAATTATTACATGCACGAAGTGAATATTAATATTTATTTAGTAAATTTTGTTAAAATAATCACATTTAAACAGAATATAAATAAATATATATACTTGAATTTAACTCAAGCAATAATAATAATATTTAAACAAATACAATTAGATTACAATTATTACAAGCAGGAAGTGAATCCATCCATTGTTACAGTCATTTACGTTTTCTAATTTTAATTTAAATACAAAATGCATTTATTTGACAACTAAACTCAAATGGATCAATAGTTCACGGAATATACTGAACATTTACTCATACACTGCAAATTAAAGAAACAAATTATTACATGCACGAAGTGAATATTAATATTTATTTAGTAAATTTTGTTAAAATAATCACATTTAAACAGAATATAAATAAATATATATACTTGAATTTAACTCAAGCAATAATAACAATATTTAGACGAATACAATAAGATTACAATTATTACAAGCAGGAAGTGAATCCATCCATTGTTACAGTCATTTATGTTTTCTAATTTAAATTTAAATACAAAATGCATTTATTTGACAACTAAACTCAAATGGATCAATAGTTCACGGAATATACTGAACATTTACTCATACACTGCAAATTAGAAAAACAAATTATTACATGCACGAAGTGAATATTAATATTTATTTAGTAAATTTTGTTAAAATAATCACATTTAAACAGAATATAAATCAATATATACTTGAATTTAACTCAAGCAATAATAATAATAATATTTACACAAATACAATTAGATTACAATTATTACAAGCAGGAAGTAAATCCATCCATTATTACAGTCATATATGTTTTCTAATTTTAATTTAAATGCAAAATGCATTTATTTATTTAACTAAACTCAAATAGATTAATACTTTACGGAATGTACCGTAGAGTAAGTATAGAGTAAATTTACAGAAAACTTAGTTTACTAAACACCGCGTTTTTAAAACAATTACTAAAATAATGCGGAAATTTTTGTTGATTTTGATATCGAATAATTTTAAATATATTCTGACTATAGGTAAATAGTTTAATTACTAGATGTGGTAAACTAATCAAATTTGTATCACTTCATTTCTTAAAATTTCTTTTATTTCTGTTCTTTGTTTTATAGGAGGACAAAATAGCCTGTTTTCTTTTAGAAATGTCAAAGACACGTGAATTAACAATTGCAGAACGTGAAGCAATCATTACATTACATAAAGAAAGATATGTTACTAGAGACATTTCGAATAAACTTGAAATTCTCCAAACAACAGTGTCATATAATACATGCCGGTTTCGTACCACTGGAAATGTGGAGTCTAAGAATAGAAAAGGTCGGCCTAGATCCACAACAAAAACGGAAGTACAGTTATATTTAAACACTAATAAAACGGAGCAGACGTCTTGCAGCCGCTGAAATACTTGCTAGTGCAAAAAAATCTCTTCCAAAGCCAATTAGTGAAACCGATTGAAGCAAACCGGCCTTCAAGGGTGTGAGGCGGTCAGAAAACCATTGCTTAAAAAAGTAAAGAAGTAAAAACGTTTACAATGGACCAGGCAACATATAAAATGGTCAATTCGGGAACGACAAAAGACACGGTGGTCTGATGAATCAAAATTTGTTTTTTGGGTTTAACCAAAAAACATACATACGAAAACGGCCCGGAGAAAAGTTAATGAATGATTATTTAGCAGCATACGTGAAAAATAAGGGAGGTTCGGTAATGGTGTAAGGGTGTTTGGTGGCAAAAATTTTTGTGATTTGATTAAAATCAATAGAAAAATGGATAAATTTCGATATAAAGAAATTCTGCAAATTCATCCAATTTAATCCGGCATACGAACCATCGGTAGTGGGATCATTTTGCAACATGTTAATGATCCCAACCACACTTCCAAACAATGTATGAGCTTTTTAGTTAACCAGCACAGGCGAAGAAAACTTAAGAAATGAAATTTTTGATTAGTATACAGGAAAAACATTTTTTGGGTGAGCGGCGAAATCTCACTTGTCATACATGCGGCCGAGAAGCTAGGCGCGGCCCTGGAAACCATACGAGGTAAACAGATACCAGGTCTGACAAAAAACAAATTATGAATGTTCACGAAAAATTAAGACCAATTGCAAATTTATTTCCAGTAAGTAGATTGGTTGCATAATGACTCCGGAAAATGTGCTCTAAACAAAATGATTAATGTGTCAGCGCCAAAACATGTGTGGACTAGAGATTTGGTACTGAAATTATTGGTTGGCCCAATAAAGATGAACCACATAGAAAAATTTAAATGTTGAATTTAACTGTCTTACTGTATACGTTTCAAAAATGACATAAGACCAACCTATGAAACGTCCTCTTGTGAAAAATTTTGAAATCTGTTTAGGAAAAAAATCAATCAAGTAGAATTATATTCTTAAAATTTCAGAACGAAAATATCTGTAAGAGTCAGATGTTCAAGTTCGGCGTTCTTCATTTTAATCGTAATATTTCATTGTAACACAATTAAATTTATCTTAATCATTATTTTAAATTTTAGCTTCCGTTTATAATTCGTTCGATATGGCACGTTTTTAACAATATTTTTTCGTAATTGAGGATTAAGTTCAGACCTCTAAATCCAAGCATAAATTTTGATTAATCTAAAAGCAATCTAACAATGTCATTTCAGATATACCGAACTAGTAAATAATTATTTGTTTAACATTTTGTATTATTCGATCCGTATAACGACTAACAAACACAAAGGCTTTGACTTAACGGACGATAAACCAATCAAAAAAAATAATTAAACCACAAATAAAACTAAGATAATTTCAAACAATCGTGAATTGTGCTCTACGGAAATTAATTCAAATATATGCAAACACCACAAAATATTTTGAACCATTTCAATTGAATCTCATACCGCAAACATAATCTGATATCGTTCATCAGAGCAAAAAATTAATGAAAAAACAACAAAATCGTAATTCACAGCCTTAATCCGTTCCTAATTAATTAAGTACGTGCAATTAATTTTCATTGTACTCCATGATCAAAATTAAAAATAACGACGTGATTGAATTGGAAAAAAATCGAAATAATATAAAATTCCAAAAGCAATAATAATAAACATGCGCGCAAATAAGACAACGAATTAAATTTAATTAAAAAAAAATTTCGAGTAAACTTGATAAAATATATCCGGTAACGTCTTGAGATATGCAGAAAAGATATAACAACTGTATATAGTATAAAAGTAATTTTTTGGTGGCTGATTTAGTAATTTGTGTAATTTTTTTTTTGCTACACGAAATTGTACGGTATACTCAAAAAATGGTACATAAATTATTTCATGTGGTATAATTTTCCATCTATTACAAATTCATTTTCTTGTATGAAAACTCATTTTTGTATATACTTGGCTTGGCGCACAGCCAATAAATAATACATATAAGAATATTTTTTCCGAATTAAACTTTCATCTTTAATTTATTTAAATTATTACAATTTTTATTATTGAAAATTGTAACAAAAAAAATTTTGTTTATTATTACGGGTCAGTGAAATTGAATATGCTTTTATCTGAAATTAAACACAAAACTATTTTTTAGTTGGGGTATGTGTAGTAAAAAAATTACATAATAGTTCAGTTTATAAATGCATACTCGTATATGTCTAGATGTACAGTAGGTTTAAATAAAGAGCAAAACATTTATTTTACGATGTGCAACTATGTGTAGAAAAATGACCGCAATTGTAAACTTAACGATCTGAAAATTAGGTTCCGTTGTACAGTTTTAAATGAAAATCAGAACTATTTAAATAATACGAGGCGCTTACTAATATTACTAAACAGTGTTAATTATTTGTATACATACTCAACACTCACACGATTGGCGGCTACTTCCGAGTATTCCCAAACAAATACAACGTACATATATACATTATATACATTGGTCTACGACGATGATATGATGAAATTTATAAAATATATATATTCACTATAATGCTATACATTATAAATAATA